>PVJO010000156.1:133620-267103 GCA_004026905.1 Hystrix cristata
CTCCCTCCTCCAGAGCAGCACCCTCCTCCCTCTCTCCTCCCACCCACTCTGCTTACTTATTCGCAAAGCTACATCCCCAGGCCTTTTTATTCTTTTTCTTTCGAGACGGGGCCTTGCTAAATTGTCAAGCTGCCCAGGTCGGGCTCTAACTTTCCATCCTCTTGCCTCAGCCTCCCTGAGTGTTGGGATTATGGGCATTGCCACTCCGCCCAGCTCGGAACTTCCTTCTCCTCCTTTAGTGTAATTCCCTAATTCCTCACCACAGGAGCCTCTGACTCCCAGTTGGAGCTGAGCCAATCAAATATTCACCAGCTCTCACTCACACTTCTGGGACCTAAATGTTTGATGTGCTCTCTGCGCCCAGTAGGAAGAAGCCAGTATTTTAACAGGACAGATTTGGTTTAAAATTCTGACTCCACCCCATCCTAGCTGTGTGATCTTCAATGAGTCACTTAACTTCTCTGAAGATCAATTTCTCTGTGTGTAAAGCACTTAGCTGAATTATCGTAAAAAGAAAGGTAAAGGCATAAATAAGTGCCTGGCACACTACATGGTCAATTTCCTTCTTTCTTTTGCAAGGAGGAAGCTCAAAAAAATGAAGAAAAAAAAAAAAAGCAAAGAAAATACTTATTTCTCCATTGAGCCCAGAACTCATACTATCTCCCATGAGACGGAAACAGAAATTTATAAGTAAAATAAGCCAAAACCAGGGGAAGCCACACATTTTTAGGAGGCTTGTAGGACAGCATACTTTGATCTGTTTTCTACACTAGGGGTCAGCAGATTTTCCTGCCAAGGGCCAGATAGTGAGTACTCCTGGCTTTGAAGGTCAGCCTCTGTTTCAACTGCTCGACTCTGGCAATGAAAGCGGCTGTAGACTCAAACGGCCCCGCTACATAAAGAACAGACCCAGCTGCCCGATGAGACATGTCAGAGAACCAGGTGGGGGTCTGGATGTGGCTGCTGGGCTGCAGTTTGCAACCCCTGTTCCACACCAGCAAGCCCTGTGTTTTGTGCTTGAGCGTCACAGGGCCGCCCCGGAAGATGTTGCCGTATTTCATGTTGGAGTCCCAAGAGTACCGAAGTCTCGGGTATGTCCACCATTCGTCAAGCCTCCAGACTGCAGTGGTTGAATGAGTCAGCCTTTGTCTAGGCTTTTGAACATGGTTGCTAAAGCCTGGGGCAATATGCTGAGGTCCAGCCCCAAACTATCCGGCTACAGCTTGGCTTGAGTCTTCTAAAAGACTCAAGGACAAGGCAGTAAGCAATATGCAGAACTCTTTGCTTTCTTTTACCCACTGTCTCGGGCACATGCAGAGAAGCCATAAGACAAGGCCAATGGTATCAACCCACTTGACAGACCTGAAAACTGAAGAGGCAAGGGTGAGACTTGCCCACCCAAGATCTCACAGTGGAACCAGAAATACAATCCAGTCCTTGCCATTTCTGCCATATCCCAATATCTCCCCCTGCCCAGTTTTTGTAATTTTCCTTGACTTTAGGGCTTTGACACTGGCAGTAAAGTGGCGATGAGCAGACACTCCTATGCTGAAAGGGCCTCAACTTTTTTTTTCCCAAGTAGAAGGGACATGAATGAAGACGTTCGTGCAGATGGGAATGAATGGCCTGCTCTGTGGGATTTGTGACATTCAGGGTGTATTGTAAACATAAACCTCATTTCAAAGAGCAACCGGTGCAGTCTTGAAGCAGGTTTGGAGCAGACAAGCCAGGGGCCAGGCTGCCAGCATGAGTCACTAGCCCCAGTGACTGTCCACACAGTGCCACTGTCCAGTCTTCCCACTCATTGCTGGCCTCTGTTGCTTTATCCAAGCAGGTCACTAAGCAGGTATAATTGACCTTGATTTATTTAAGGACATCTTTCAAAACAGCAGCTGTTCTAAATGGGGCAGTGAGCATTCGTGCCCATCCTGAGGCTACTGCTTGGTTTCTGGAAGGATTCCTCCCCCACAATGCACCAAGAAGCAGAGAATTTTGCAGCTCCCTAAAATTTGAGAATTCTTGATCTGGTCAGAAGTCTTGGCTGATGGAAGAATTCAAGCCTCATTTGTGAGCATGCTCCCTATCTCTCTGCCGAATGTACATCTTAAAATTTTGCCTACCCTCCACAGACTTATGTATAAACTACCTCTAACTCTGAAATAAGAGCTAGATATGAATCTTAGCTAAATGAATAATAATTAACACATCTTGAGAGCCAACTCCATGCCAGGAAGTTTGCATACAATAACTCATTCATGCTTACAATATCCTCACCATTGAATTATTTTTATCCCCATTTTCCAGATAAGAAAGGAAGGATCTCAGAGAATGGACAGTCCCCAATGACACTCAGTGTTTTAACCAGGTTCTGTAGGTCTCCAAAGTCCTCCCACCTTTGCCTATTAGTGACCATTCACAGAAGTATCTCTCATAAATCTTGAATAGTCTGTAGGTCTCGAAGCCTGGGAAACAGCTATTCACTAGGAGCTCACTGGTCTGCCTTGTCTGCAGATACTCCCTGTCTGAAAGGTGAAGGAAGAAAGTGGGGGGTGTGCCAGTCTCGCCCCTTTGATAAAATATCCTCAGGGTGTGACACAGAACCAGCACAGCTAAGGTTTCCTCCTGAGAATGGGAGTATACGCTGGACCATGGGGAGAGGGACAAACGTCCACCAGGGCCAAGGTGAAGATCACCAAGCTCTAGTGACCCAAGCCAGCGCAGAGAGCCGGTCCACAGAGATAAAAGGTTGGCCGTCAACCCATGCTCCCTGCTACTGCCCCTCATGGGGCTGCAGGGAGTCCAGAGCCCAGGAGCCCTAACCACGGCCGTCTGAAACTGTTTCGAGTGCATCTGACCACTGGTTTCACCTCCTTTGAGGTTTCAGGAGATGACCTGACCCTGAACTGCTCACCTTCAAGGACACAAGCCTGAAATACAACACCGCCCCTGCCCGCCAGCGCCAGCGGCCAGTCAACCCTGATGCCTCAGACAGGCGCTGGACCCCTGGAGGGGGAGGCAGACAGGCCTGACCGGGGAGAACGTGACCCTCCGGGGCTTCTCATGCCATCACATTACAAAAAGCCGGAATAGGTCAAATTTCATTCATTTCTTCTGGTTTATAAAAAGCAAGTCTGCGAGTTTGGGCGGGAAGACACACAGAGCAAGGTCCCTTAGGTACAGAAACCCAGACGGCCCAAGTGTGTGGGGGGAGGGGTGACGCACTGTTTGACAAAGGTGTCATGTGATATTAAACATGGTCTCAGACCTGCGAACACTGACCTTTGCCCCTTCCAGCCCCACCCCCTTCTCTTCCCTGCCCCCCCATTTCAAATCTGAAATGTAGATTTGGCCTGAATACAAAATACCTTCCTCCAACCAGAGCTGAACGTTTGCACACTCCAACCACATTGAAGTGATACAATGCCAGGGTCAGAGTAACACAAAATACTAGGACCCCTAGACATAACACAGACTCTATTTCTAAACACCATTATAACAGTTGGCAGTTCCCAACCCCCACCCAAACCGAGTTGCAAATGTAAGAGGATTTTCACTTTATCTCCTCGTTCTTGTTTAGCCTTCACTTTCTTTATTCATTCAGTGTCCTGGTGCTTTATTTTTGCTTTCATTAAAAGAAAAATTCAGAAAATTCAGAACATATCTAGAGCCAGCTTTTTAAAAGCAGGGCCAGTGCAGGAGAAGTCACCTTAAAAAAGGGTGAGGAAAACTGTTTGCAGCTTTCTAGATTATAATTCTAAACCACGAGGAAGAATATCCTTCCGCCCTGTGCAGCTGAAAAATTTACAGACCACAACAGCCTTTTTTACTCATTGACAAGACACCCACCCTCCTTCCCCCAGATGCAAAAGCAGATTCTGTAGGGAAAAATCAATCAGAAATGATATTTCTCCTCCAAAATGCTCATCTTTGAGTTTTGGGTGTCTAGTTATAGTTCTGTATATTTGCATGTATGTATTCAAGTGCGTGGACATGTGTATGGCTATATGGCGTGATCAAAAATTGTTGACTATTCAATTTTTTTAATTTTATTACAGTAAAACACACACATTGCCATGACTCTCCCTCAGAATATTCCCCCTCACTTCAAACACACTTATCCCATCATGCTTGCCACATCATTTTCAGTTTTTTGAGACAGGTCTCACTATGTAGCCCAGGCTGGCCTTGAACTCTAGGCAATGCTCCTGCCTCAGCCTCCCAAGTAATCTGGGATTACAGATGTGCACCACCATACCCAGCACTCATTCTTGTCACTTTCTGAAGAGATTCTGAAAGTTCTCTTTCTTGAGTATCTTTATTTGCTATGTCATGGCTGCCTCAATGTCCTGAACCGACTCAAAACATTTACCTTTCACAGTCATTTTGACTTTGGGGAGGAGCCAGAAGTCTCACAGTACCAGATCTGGTGAATAAGGTAGATGAGGATTTACCATAATGTTTTTATTTGACAGAAACTGCCATAAATGTTTTGGATTGATTTGGGACCTCAAGACAGCCATAAAGACACTCATGAAAGTCTTCAGCAACAGAACTGGCTCCCCAGAGTGCTGGCCCTGGAGCCTCCAGGTCCCTTCACGCCAACTTTGCGGACTGGCGGAGCGAGTGTTAGGTGGCAGATTCCGGAGGGAGCCAAGAAACCCCAGTCTGGCTGGTTCATCGGCATCAGATTTCCAGAACTGCTTCTGAAAGTGGCAAGAATGATGGGATAAGTGTGTTCAACGTGAAAGGGAGAATTTTGAGGGGGATGAATGACAATGTGTCTTTTACTGTAATAATTTTTTATTTCTAATTTAAATATTCACTTTTTTTTTTTTTTTTTTTGGTGCTGGGGATCGAACTCAGGGCCTTGTGCTTTCTAGGCAAGCACTCTATGCACTGAGCTAAATCCCCAGCCCCTCACCATATCTTTTGATCGTATCTCATAGATACATAGTTGTGCAAGTAAATAATATGTATGTGTGGAGGAATGAATGAATGTGTGGTCAGGTGTGTATTCACATGTGTGTATATTTACACATATATGAATATATACAAGTACCTGTTGTGCAAGTAGGTGTACACTGGTAGGTGTCAGTAGTGAGTGTGCATAGGTGTATGTGAGTGTGTAGTCATGTGCATACATATGAGTGTGTGGGTTTTGAATAGCGAAACCCAGCAGCCGATGAAGCAGCTGGACTGGGGTTTCTTGGCTCCCCCCAGAATCTGCCACCTAACACTCGCTCCACCAGTCCGCAAAGTTGGGGTGAAGGGACCTGGAGGCTCCAGGGCCAGCACTCTGGGGAGCCAGTTCTGTTGCTGAAGACTCTCTGAGTATGTGTGGATTTTGCTGCAAGTCCCAGGAAAAGCCCGTCACAGAGCGAAGGTCTCTGGCAAGACGGGGAAGCCCTCCAGAAGAGAAGCAGGAGAAAGGCTGGGTCTCAGCACAGCCATGGGCTTGCCCATCTCCCCAGTCAGGCCACCTGCCCTGCACTGCCAGACCCCTTGCAGAAGGCCTACGGGGCACGTATTGCTATATTGTTACCTGCGTGGGCCGAGACAATTACTGTACATCCAAACTGGTTCAACCCTCCTAAAACTCCCCTCATTTCTCTTCCACCCAAGTATTCCCTCCATCTCTCCTAGTCCCTAGCACTCTAGCCACCAAATGACAAAAGACTCCAAAATTAAATTCTCCCTTTTCCCCATAAATTTATGCTCTTCACTACCCCCTTATATTTCTAATCTCTTAAACTCATTTAATTATGTCCAGAGTAATTAAACTTGCTATCAGGGGGCATCTGGAAGGCAAGTTAATACATTTTCATTTTACTTATACAATGAATCTGTGCTCGCACATACAGTGTGGGGGAGGGGCTGTACACAGACACACTCTTGTGTCCTATGCTCCTGGGGTTCATCAGTGGCAGAGGGTGGCAGGGTAGGGACTGCAGGCCTCACCCAGACGTACTAGGAGACCAGAGCACCCTGTGGACGTGGCCTGTGGGTGGAAAAGGATCAGTGGGGGGTATAAAAACAGGGTTGGGTGGGGCTCAAGAATCTCCGATATCTTTTTTACCAAACAAAGTGGTCAGGATTTAAACAAACAACCATCTTCCTCACTAAGACCTAAGGATTTGTATTTCCTTTTAAAAGCAGAAGGGGGCAGGATAAAAAGAAAGAAGATGTGGCTGGTACTGAGCCTCCCCCTTCAACCAAATCCTTCATGAGGTTTTATTTTTTTTTTTTTTCTTTAATCAGCCTAACAGGCAAAGGTGGTCGGGAGCAAGGGTCCTCCCAATTTCCCTTTTGGGAAGGGGTAAGAGGTGGAGGACCTGCCCACCACAGGGATGTGTCTACGTCCGGGCCATGCCCCCATCATTTGTAGATAAAGAAGAATGAGTTGGAGTGACTTCATGTTTAAGACTGAACAGGCTATGATGTGGGGTGAGTACCTGCCCTACAGGCTCCTGGTGTTTTGTCAAAAAGTGTCAGAGCCTCAGTTTTGCCATCTGTAGAATTGAGCAAGTAGCTTGCCCAAGTCCCCCTCGCCAGGCACTGCCATGACTCCAGTTCTTGCATCAGACCTCCCCAGGGAAATGTGCCTCTGAGTGAGCAGAGTTGGGGGCCAAGATCTGCTGGCAGTAGAGTTCCCCAGCAAGGGACACTAACCCACATGGGGACAGTTAGCATAACTGAAGTTTAATCAAATAAATGGCTAAGACGTAATCGTTAAGTGGAAGCCTGCCTATGCCATCTGACAGATGGCATACTCCCTAATCCTACAGCTTACTGCACTGCTGGACACCATCTGAGGGGCAGGGTGGGACCCGCTCTGTTCCTCCTGCTCACCCTCAATTGGCCCCCGACCACTCACACTCACACACTGGGGAGAGGCCACTTGTCACCAGAAAGCCCCATTATGCTAACAAGCGACCAAGAGAAAATGGATAACTCTGTGCGGGGCAAAAGATCCCCGGTGGGAAACACTCATGGTGAGAGAACACACCTCCCTGGAAACAGATGTCCTGGCCCCATAACACAAATTGCAGTATCACATCCCCAAAATGCAAGCCCTCCCATAAATCATTCAGGGGAGCCTGTTTCGTTTTCCTGTTCTGATGAAAGTGACCCATGTGCAGGGCGCAAGGCCAAAAGCACCGCCACACTCGAGCAGCCCCACACTTCCCCACAGCTTACTGTAAAGGGGCTGACCCAAACCACCACGGCCGGGACCACCCCCCCACCTCAGAAGCGCACTGCCCCAGGCACTGTCCACAGCCCGAGCCCTGCCCTTCCCTCTGCCTGGGCCAGCCCTGCCCAGGCTCCTGTGCCCACCCGTACGAGCTCCCCTTCTCCCACCTTTCTTGGATCATCCCCACAACATAAGGGGAGCCAGTCTCATTTTTAAATTTCTATAGGGTTGATTTTGTACCTCGTGTCAGGGCATTTTCCCTGACTCTATTTGGCATTGTTTTATGAAAACATGCTGTCTCTTTCCCCAATGGCTTTTCTTTAATCAACTTTAGAAACAAAAATCGCCCATTTTAAGTGTGAAATACAATGAGTCTTGTCAAACATCTACACCCGTGTAAGCACCACCACATTCATGCATGGAACATTTCTGTTATCTCTTGCCCCTTTGCATTCCGTCACTTAGCCAGGCCCCCCAGCTCTGGACAACCACGGATCTGTTTTCTTTCACTCTTCTTTTGTCTTTTCTAAAATGTCACTGAAATGGCGTCATTCAGTATGTACAAACATGGCTGGCTTCTTGAACTTAGAATAACATCTTTGAGATTCATCTATGTTACTGCATGCATAAAGAACTTCGGTAATTTTTTATTACTGTAATCAATAAAGTACTCATTTTTATTACTGAGTAGTATTCCACTCTGTGGATATATCACGATTTGTTTACCCATTCGTCAGTTGATGGATATTCTGGTTGATACTTGCCTATCCCACAACCACATGGATTTTCTGATTTCTTTCATAATTTTTGCTCTTAGAGTTAGGTCTGTGATTCATTTTTAGTTAAATTTTCGTGTATGGTGTGAGATAGGGATTGAAGTTTCATTTTACATATAAATTCTAATTATTCCATTTCATTTGATGAAATGATTATCTTGTCAAGAAAAGATGCCTTTGCATCTTTGTCAAAATTCAGTTGATCATCTACTTGTGGTTCTGCTTCTGGACTCTAGTCTGCTCCATTGGTCCCCACATCTATCTGTACATCAGTACCTCAAGTCTGATTCCTATAACTTTAAGTCTTGAGGTCAGCTGACCTAAGTCCCCCAGCCTCATTTTTATTTTTCCAAAATTGTTTTGTCTGTTCTAAGTATTCATTTCTGTATATATATATATATATATTTTTTTTTTTTTTTTTGAGACAGTCTCACTTTGTAATTCAGGCTGGCCTTGGACTCACGATGTAGCCCAGGTTGGCCTTGAACTCTTGGCAATCTTCCTGACTCAGCCTCCCAAGTGGGAGTGCTGGGTATACAGGTGTGCATGGTCACACCTGGCCTCATTTCCGTATAAATTTTAGAATCACTTTGTCAGTGTCCACCAAAAAGTTCTGCTGGGATTTTGATTGGATTTTCACTGAGTCTATTGATTAATTTTTCTCCCCATTATGTTTTAAACTCTGGAAGACAAGGAATCTATTTTACATTTCCCTGTGGTTCCTGAGTGATGAAAAAATATGTACTTGTCTACAGACATGTGGCTGGGATTGGGGACAGGGTAGGCTGAGGCAGAGTGAGCAAGAGTAGAACTCAAGAAAGGCAAGGAGTGGTGTCAAGTCGGGTGTAGACATGAGGACCTTGAAGTGGAATTCCTGGGCAGTGCCATACATCCTAGGAGTGTGCCGGGAAGGTGGGGACCAGGACGAAGCCAGTTTTTTCTCACAGCCCACCAGGTTCAATGTGCTTCACAATCAGAACGTTCCAAGATGCCCAGAATTTGAAAACTGTAGGAGAAGCTAAGGGTTCCTGGCCCAAGACCTGGTGACAAATCCCCAGGGAAAGGAATGGAAATTGATTTCACGTCTGTCTGACTTCAGCTTCTCCTACAAAGAGCTAACTCCTACAAACATCTAGTCCATGTTTTACAAATGATGAAAAGAAACACGAGAAAGAGAGAGATAGGTAACAGGGCTAAATAGTGAATCTAGTAGTGAATTACTAGAAAATAGTTCAAGTCTCCTTCCACCTTTCCACTGGGATATAGTGAGATTTTTGGCAGGGGAGGGTTGGCAACGTGTGTCCTCTGTCTCGTCAACAGAGTCACTTGCTTCACACAACTGAGCGCTAAGAACTTAGTCAGATGACTCTTCCGGAAGTCAGCAGCTGGTCCACGGAGCTCCACGGATGCCTCCTCCTTCTTTCTGACCATTCATTAGCACAAGGCATTTTCAAAAAAGCTTAGTGGCTTCCTCATCAGACTCCCCACTTTATATAACCAGCTCCTTTTCCCTGCCATGTGCTGCAAGCCAACTTCGGCTTCCCGGGTGTTCCAGTGAAGTGGAAATGGCTCTGAATCAGAAGCTAGGAGACCTGGTTTGGGAACCACCTGCATTTTACTCAGAAGAATTGCTGAACTTTCGCAAACCGTGACTTTCCCCCTCTGTTGAATGAGGATGGTAACACCCATCCTGTTTGCTTGAAGGCTTATGAGAACGTAATGAAAATAGCGAAGAGCCTTCAAATGACTGTAAGGTGGCACATGATGGAAAACACACTCCAAAACCCAACTTGCTCTGAAACCTCGTTGCCAGAAACAGCAGTTACAAAGTAGGTTTGGGGGCATGTCTTGAATGCATACTGTCCCCCTGCAGATGAACTCCCTCCTTCCCGATGGGAAAGACCTTTCAGTCTTTTCACTCCTAGGGTGTGTCTTTCAGGACTTTGTGTGCACAGGGAAGTGGACGTCCCAACTCATTTCCCAGTATCTCCATGTCCATCCCTCTTTCCAGAAATGGGACCTTCACAGAGAGATTTTAGCTCAGCTTTGCTGTGCTCTTGGAAACCCCTCAAACTCCCAGATAACTGGGCTGCTGGAATCCTAAATGGGCAGCAACCCTCCTCCATGCCCCGTGTCAGTCTGACAGTGGTTTGCCTCTCTCCTGAGAGGCATCCTTGGCAGCTCTGATTTCCCTTCTCACTCACAACCCAGGGCTAAAGCCCTCATAAGTCTGCCATGCTTAAACTAAGGCTGGCTGTTCACTTAGCAGAGCTTTGAGCCCACCTAAGAATTAAGTATGAAGGCCCAGAAGAGCCAGCAGGGATCACTCCCGGAAACTAGGCACTGGCCGTTCTAAGAACTGGCAGACTGATCAAATTCCATGCGGTTCCCAGAGACACAGTCTTTTGCTTACCTCTCTCTCCAGAAAGAAGAGCCTCCATCTCCACTGAAGCTGAACAGTACTTTCACACCAAGAGCCTTCTTTTTGGTGTTCAGGAGTCAACTCCCTTGCCCAGAAGGCCTCTGGAATTGACCCTCGTCTCTGCTTATCGCTCCTGCTTTTGAGGTAGCAGAGAGGCGTGGCAAAAACTGGCTGGCAAAGTGGACGTGACGTGTTAATTACAAAATCCCAAACAGATGCACCTTTTGGCGAGCATGGCCTAGACCTGACGTCAGCCTGAGGCGCGCGATCCCAGAAGTTCTCCCGAGTTTCCTTGCGATTTAGACAGTATAACATAAAGGAAGCCGGAGGCGCCCGGGACTAGCATAGCTTTTCGTGATGGCCTGTGCCATGTCTCTCAGACATGGTACGTTCATATTTTTTTTTATTACTTTTCTTTGTTTGCCCCAAACTTGCTCTGCAGAGCCAGTTTCTCTCCCAATCTCCAGTTTGCCTTTTAAATAAACTTTATTACCGTTTTTGTGTCATTTCATTCAATTCTTTGTTCGAGGTGGGAAGAACCTGGAATCTAACTCCAGAAGGAAGGGCAAACAATCCAGAACCTGGTAACATTTACTTGGAATATAACCACCTGATAATGATTTGAGCAATTTAATTACTAAATTAAGGTAATAGCATTGTTTTTTAACCACAAATAGCATTAGAGCAATCCTTGTCACCTGCTAATGGGTGGCCGAATCTTCCTCGGGTTGTCTCCCCCGCGCACACCCCAACACCCCACACCCCTGCCCTCCCCACCCCCCAGGAGAGCCCACTGTCTGGTCTCCAGTGAGTGCCACATTTCCATGCAAATCGAGTGTCCAGAGTGAATGGGGCGGAGGCGGAGCCGGCACTTTCTCCATGGCTGAGTTGATGGAGTATTTGCATAATAAAATGCGTTAACAGCTTGGAATTAATCATGGCGGTTACCCTGAATGGCCTAAGAACTATTTTCCAGGGCCTCTTCTGCAAAAACTGTACAGTACATGGTATTTGTAGGTAATGGAGCCTCCATATATTTTTCTAATTATCATTACACTTTTCTATCTCCAAAATGTGCCCCATCCTAGAATATCATAAATTGCTGTAGCTCTCTTAGGATTTCTTATGTGTAAATCCTCAAATACTCAGTAATTTACATGGTACAGGCCCTTTTGCATGAGGGTGACCTTGGACTAGCACGGTAGGGTTTGCATGATAGAGTGGACAGGATAGCAGCCCTGGTTTGAGGCTTCTTCTGTAGGTGAGTTAGAGAAAGTCTCACAGCCTTGCTAAGCCTCGGTTTCCTCTTCTGTAAAAAGGGGATGTGGTAGGTGGCCTTCTAAAATGGCCACATTCTGTTATCCACACCCTGGTTTAATCCTTTCCCCTTGAGTGGGGAATGGACTTAGTGGTTTGCTTCTAACAGAAAGAATACAACAAAAGTGACTGGATGTCAGTGCCAAGATTAGGTTACAAAAGACTGGGTCTCCCTCTCCCTCTCCCTCTCCCCCTCTCCTTGCTCTACACAGGCCCATGTAGGAAGGAACTCAGGGCAGCCTCCAGCCAAGAGCCACTGAGGAACCGAGGCCCTCGGTCCAACAACCTACGAGGAACCGAATCCTACCAGCAGCCTGAGTAAGCTGGGAAGTGGACCCTGCCCACCTGAGCTCGTGGGCAGCTGCGGCTCTAAACGACACACTGATCAACAATGACCCTGAGCTCCACTAAGCCGCATGGGCGTTCCGGCCCCACAGAAACTGTTGGGTACATATGTGTGTTGATGCGAGAGCTAAGTTTGGGGGTAATGTGTTATGTAACAGCAACTAATACTATCTACAGAATTTTTAGGAGATAAAACCATGTAAACTATTTCACAGATATGTTTTCTACCATGAAGTAGTAGGGTTTTAAATAGTGAAGAACTGTACAGATGCAGAACATCATTGTTTTTCCTCCCAGTGGATTTAGGTCCTGTCCTTATATGCTAAGTTTTCTTCCTCTGAGAGTTGTTTCCCGGCCATGGATTTTACTTCCCAGGTTGGGTTTGGTGTCCCTAGGTTGTGGGCAAGACCACCTCACAGAAGCCTGGGGGTGGACAAGATAGGAAATGAGCTGACAGTGACAGGAAGGATATTCCCACAGAACTAGTCTTACCTGGCTTCTGCCACTGGCAAACTCATACCCCTAATAATAGCAATAGCAGCTACTGTCATTTATTGAGCAACTACTATGTGCCAGGAGCTTTACAAACATTTTCTACAGGTTCTCTCCACAACCCTGGGAAATTTCAGTGAGGTTGAATCACTTGCTCCATGGTAAGCAGTTAGAACCCATCGGAGGTAGAGTTAGAACCAAACTATTCTTGATTGCATTTGCCTATTGTCTTTTCTGTGTCTGGTTCTAAACAAACTATTATTAATAAAGATATAACGAATTTATTTTGCATGCATTTTCCTTCTTAACATTGAATATTTAGCATGAACATTTTCCTATGTCATTAAATATTATCTTAGCCCAGCCAGGTTAACTTAGTAACTTAGCAAGACGCTGCCTCAAAATAAAACATAAAAGGATTGAGGATGCAGCTCAGTGAGAAGGCCTTGGATTCAATCCCCAAGAACAAAACAAAACAAAACAAAACCGCCTAGACTATGAGAATTCCACAGGCTGAATAATCCTGTGTGCAACACATACACCACATTGTGTGGAGAGACAGAGAGGGGGACAGGAGAGTATGACTTAGGAGAGTATCCAAAAACATTACAATGTGTGAATCTCATTTGGACCATCTTTCAAATAAACTATATAAACAGTAAGATATTTGTGAAACAATTGGAAATTTAAATGCTGACTAGGCATTTGATGATACTGAATAATTATTGTTAATATTTTTAGATATGATAATATTGTCATGGGTTTTTTGAAGCCTCCTTCCTTTTTTTTAGAAAGAGATGTTGTACTTAGCTGTTTATGGATGAAATGATAAGATGCTTGGATTTTCTTCAAAATAACGTCGGGGAAGGGAACATGGGATTTAGGTGAAATAAAAGGATTCATGACTTATGGTGATGGAAATATGGGGATTCAGTATATTATTCTATTTTTCTAAAATCTTTCTTAATAAATTTTCTTTAAAAAAAAAGTAAAAAACTTAAAAGCGCTATTTTTAAAGGCTGCATAATATTCCATTACTGAGCAGATTGATTACCCTACCATTATTTTTCAGCATTTGGGCTATTTCCAGGTGGTTGACTACCATAAATTATGCTGTGATAAGCATTCTTGTATATACATTTCTGATCACGTCTCTGATTATTTTCTTAGGGGAGGGTACTAGAAATGAACCTTTTTCTAAGGCTTCCCAATGCACGTTGCCCAAGTGCTTCCCAGAAAGATTGTGCCAATTCATATTCCCAAGGGGATAAACACTTAACTTTGAAAGCAAAGGGAGCTTCAAAGTATGAGATAAGCTGGCACCTTGTTTAAAGGAACAACTCCGTCAGTCCCCTCGCAAAGGTCCTGGGAGGCCCCCTGTGAACCTCGGGCTGAGGAAACATTGCTCAGCCTTCCTGGCTGGCTGGTTAAATTCCCAGTGTCCCCAATGTCATTTTATCACGGTTGTAGGAGGGGATTGGGTGGGGTAAGAGGGGAAATGGAAGCATTTGCATGATAATAAACCTGGAACTTAATAATCATGCTTTTACAAAATATGTATGTGGTCCTTTCTTGAGGCAGCTTTTCCAGAATTGGATGACCTTCTCCAAGGGGATAAGGATATTTTTCACTGCCAGATCCTAAGTTAGGGCATTGAAATTATTTCTATACACATACGCAAAGAGAAGAGGGAGACGGAGTACAAACATTTAGTCACCCAGTAAAAGGAGAAACGATACCACTATGGCAGTAATGCTCTAGATGAGATTTAGGCCCGAAGGAAGAAGAATGATTTTTTTTTAATTGTTAAAATTTTCCATCCCAATTTGTTATCCATTGACGTAGCCCAAGAATCGTTGGCCTGTTTTAACCTGTAGACAATTCCATTTTACTTTCATGAATCGTCAGAAGGAAAGAAGGAAGAAAATATTCAAAAAGACAATGGAAGTATGCTGGAGACAAAGGGCAGAGGAAGAAAAGCCTATTTCAATTCTCCATCGTTATGTGGGCTTTTAAACCATTAAGAAATCAAAGTTTACTTCACACCCAGGCCAGGTAGAACAGAACCTCCATGGTATGGATTTAAGAGACCAAAAGACTTCTATACTCTCCCATTATTCGAAATGCCCTGAATGGGTCAGGGTAGGCCAACGGCTGCAACAAACAACCTCAATCTCAGTGGCTTAGTACAATACAGCTTGGTTTCCTCTTTATGTCACAGTCCTGTGCAGGCCGGACAGGGGTTGGACAGTAAGGGAGGGTGTCGGGGACCCGGGAAATGTGAATTAAACCAAGAACATATCATCCTCACCTACCAGACTTGCGAAATGTTACATTTTTACTTTCTGACTTTTTAATTTTATTACTACATGTTTGCAGTATGGAATGATTACATTCATGACGGGAAGTTGGTACATGTATGTGACACATCTTAGTTCTTTTTATGGCCCCTTTCTCGCCCCTCCTCCCTCCTCCCTCCATCTCCTGGTCCCCTTACTTACAACAAAAATAGGTGTGTGTATAAATTGTATGATTCCAACAGATTTGGGAATTATAAAATGGACTCTTCCATGTTCTGTCCTCTCAAAGGTACAGAGAACACCCCCATCCACAGAGCTGGGGTAGAAGGGGCACCGGATGAAAGGACAGAGACTTGAGGAACCCTGTGCACATTGCTCCCCAACTCAAAAGAAAGGGAAACTGAGTCCAGGGCCCAGGAAGAAGCAGCCATACCTCAGAAAGAGCAGCTATCAACAACAGGGGCAGGTTGTGCCAAAATGACCTCGTGGGACTCTACAGCCACACCCAGAACCCTCCCTCCAAGAACAAATCAGCCAAATCAGATATCACAGTCCTCAGCAAGAAGCAGCCATCTTTGTCTCTCACAGCTCTGTCCTAGTACGGTCGAGTATTTCATGTTCATAGTCAGACGCAGCAGCCCAGTCACAGCACATTTTAGAGAAGTGGCTCATTTCCCCAGCATGAGATGAGGACGAGTTGGAGGGTATGTGAGACCCGTTGCAAAACCCAAACCACAGATACTCCCTTGCCAAATCCCTTTATCTTCCAAGCCTAGAACAGGCGGATTCTGGGGCAGGACGCCGGGAGTACAACATGGTTTCAGGAGCATCTGGCACAAGATCAGTTAGACCAGGTTCAAACTAGCCTCTGAAACAGGGAGCACCTCAGTCATATAGGTCTGGGGGTTCAGGGAGAGAGCCTTTCATCATGTAAATTTCAATATTCGTCTAACACCTTGAAGGGACTTCCAAGGAAATAAGGTTCCAAGAGAAATTGGAACTTTCTAGAATGTTTTTACATCTATCAGTCAGACTTTGATTTACTCTGGTCGAGCAACACCTTGCCACTAAACTGATGGGCACTGTTCTTCTCAGGGTGACCATCTCAACCCTGTATTCCCGGAACTTTGCCAATCTTAAAACTGAGGGGAAGTCCTCACACTCAGGCAAACCAGCATGGCGGGGCCCTCTGGATTGTCCACAAAATTTTGCAAACAGCTTCAACTGGGACAAGTCTGAGCCACTGGCGTTCTCACACAGATGCATCAAGAGGAGGACAGGTTGTGACTCCGGCACAAAACAGCACAGCCCCCCCATAAGAAGATGGAATTTGTGACTTTGGCCTCCAGTCCCAGAGTTGGAAGGGAGCTTGGAGATCAACTAGCGCAACCATTCATATAGCAAATAAGGAGACTGAGATGGGGAAACTCACTGAGGGCGCCGTACAGAACTCCCAGGGCGTGGCTCCTTGTAATCTAGGGCTCTTTCCACCACACTGCATGAATCCATCACCAGAGTGCCCAAGCAACCAAATTAATGGGCCCCAAGAGATGACCTGGACATCCACCGTAAATCCTAGGGGAAATGCTCCCAACAGTCACCAGCAGCGGCAAAGCAGAGGATGGCGGAGGCAACATCCCTCTGGGGAGATCGGGTTGGCGGCTATGGAGCCGCACCACACCCCTGAAGAGCCAGGACTTTCTGAGACTCCACCACGCAACTGTCAGCTTTTCCTGATCCACCGCATAGCCCCGAGTCGCCTGTAACTCTTTGCTCTTCCATTCTTCAGACTTATACAGGACCGGGGGGGGGGGGGGCAAAGAGAGGGGAGAGTGGGCACAGGGTGCAATAAGTAAGAGTCACCCCGACAGCCTCCTCTGAGAATTGCTTTAAGTAAAGTTCAGTGGCAACTTTTGAGAAGCTGAGCGAAGCATCTCTTCAAGTTAATTCCACAGCATTGTCTTTTTTGTTCTCTGAAAAGCAAGCCAGCAGCCAAGCAACTACTTCGTCAACCAATGAAGCACTTATTTACAAGTATATTCTTGGGGGGTTGCTGGGAGTTGAACTCAAGGCCTTGTACTTGCTGGGCAAGCGCTCTCCCACTTGAGCTAAGTCCCCAACCCCCACAGGTGTATTATTTTTAAAGGGAACAGCAAAGATTGGATCATACACAGAGAGGAGTACTTGGCAACTGGTAATATTCAGCCCTCAGGAACTCAGGGCTTCCAAACCCTCTACTTTTATGACTTCTTTCAGTATTATTCTAAGTCTATTAAACTTCACCTGTATGGATGTACCCGTTGGAAGCTCACTTACATTGGGTACTGTTTTAGGAAGCGTGTGAAAATTGTCATCAGTGAGTAATGTTGTATGTTTTCCCCCCTTGATCTCTCTTTCTGGACGTAGAGGGAGCCACTGTTAAGGCAGATGAGCATGGGAGTAAGACAATGAAAGTTACTTGAATCTTTTCAATATTCAACGGTCGAAAGGTCCAGAGGTCTACTTCAGCCCCAGAGAATGCGATAGTGCCAAGTTAAGGCGTCTGCTCTGGTTTACCTCCGCACAGCGCTGGGCCCCTGACACGCTGCTTTCGGTTGCCCCTCCCTGTTCTCTGTCCACCCCACCCCGAGCATCATGTCAAGCGCTGCAGCCTCTTCGTTCTCCCTCACCCAAAGTTCTGTAGCTCTTAAAGTAGCCCTTCATTTAAAAATATGATATTTTATGTTGCGTTTACCGATTGTTTGATTTGTCTCCCTTAAAGTACACAGAATGCCCCACATGAGGGCGGCAGTTTTGGTGAGAAATGCTCAATTATACTCACTAAATGAAAGAATAAGAACATGGATTTTTGAGTTAGAAAGAGACTTCACCTCTTATCCACTAGGTGACCTTTTCAAGTTACTCAAGTAGTTTAAGTCTTAGCTTATCTTTAAAAAAATGGCAATAATATCACCTGGCTCAGAGGAATAAATGAAATACCCTTAACAGATGCTCAAGGACAGAGCACAGCCGGGCATGATGGTGCACACCTATAATCCCAGCATCTGGGAGGCTGAGGCAGGAGGATTGCTGCAAGTTCAAGGCCAGCCTAGACTATGTAGCAAGTTCAAGGCCAGGCTGAACTACAAAGTGAGATACTATCTCAAAAAAAAAGAAAAAAAAAAAACAGAGGTCTGGGGATTTAGCTCAGTTTTTTAGAGTGCTTGCCTCACAAGCACAAGGCCCTGAGTTCAAGCCCCAGCACCCACCCGCCCCCAAAAAAACCCAGAGCACACCCTTTGCCCTCGCCAAGTGCCCAATGAGTAAGCATTCATTCATGGATTGTCTAAACCACTTTGCCTTCAAGAGTCTTTAAAAACATAATGCTCTTTCGGAGACACATCTACTATATTTTGATTAGGACAAAGTTTGATCTATGAATTGTGACAAAGTTCCCAAGAACCAAGACCATGTCCTGCTGCAAAAAAAAAACAAACTTGTGGAGATCAGCAAGCAGATATGTATTGATACACTTTCTTATCTGAAAAACAAAGGTTTCTAAAACATGCTACAATTCAGAAAATGTTTTTTTGAGTCACCTGCTGTGGCCCTAGTATCATTGATTGTTGTTTCCCTCAAAATACGTGAGTCCTGCGAGTCACTAGACATAGTGGACACTCCAATGTGTTTGCAAAGTGAATCGTGGCCAGGATTCTAGTGTTGGGAACTTAACTGGTTAGGGTAGGAAGAAAATGCTTTCAAAAGGAATTTAGTTCTTTGCGTCCTAAACTACATTTCAACTAACAGACCTCCAAAAGAGGGCTCCGCAGTCCCTGCAGCCCAAACAGCCCTGAGCCAAGAACTGTTGTACAATGTCCTTTAAACCCTGCCTCATAAATACTCCTGGCCTACTGAACTCATGCCCCCAAACAGCCCCAATGTATGTTAAATTTATGATTTCTAAACAAGATAAAAGACCTGACTGGATTTATTTTCTTTAAAAAAAATAAAACAGCATTCCATTCCTGACCAAGTTGAGACCCTGAGCTGGTCTGTTTGCTACTAGCACCTACTTGCCTGTCACTTTGGCCAAACCTCTCTCTAAACTTGTATAGACTTCCCTGGAGTTTTTAATGGTCACTTTCCTTCCCTGACTGGCCTGTGCCTACTTCTCATCACAGACGGCTTATGATGCATGGACTTCTCCTATGCTATGTCCGGTGGCTTCTTCCCTGGCCACAACAGAGCAGCGGTCTCCGAGGTGCCCCTCCTGGTTCTGCCTTCCAGAGAAAATCGTACAGAATCTTAGTTTAAAGTGACTTTGGAATTCACCTATCCATCTTACAGATGAGCAGTTAAGGCCCAGAGAAGAAAATGAAATAAAACAACAGGGACTAGAACTTAACTTGATTCTGAATCCAAGGCCGTGCTCCCCCCAGGCACCTTGCCCAGCACCGCCTTCAGCAGCCCTTCCCCTGGCACCCATTCCCAGCTCTGGGATTGCCACCCTCCCTCCCAAAGCCCTGCCAGCTCCAGTCTTGTCTTTGCTGATTTCCTGCATCTCATCATATGAAAGTCAGACTCTTTGCTTCCAGAGCAACCAAAGTGAGATTCTGACAAACTAATCTAGCTGAAGAGAAGAGACTCAAGACTCCTCCAGATAACCTGAGAATAATAAAACAGGGCCTTCTGAAGGCTGTGCCTTTGTTATCCCAACCAAACAGTAACTTTAATGAAGGCATTGGAATTTGGAGGGTGACAGAAGAACTATCCTCTTAGCACAGATTCTGCCCGATCGCAGATGTGGTCCAGAGGAGGAAGGTAGCCAGACCCATGGAGTCAGAGAAGCAAATATCATTATCATGGACACTCACACTCCCCCCTTCCAGGAAAGGGTCTGTCCACAATTCCCCACCCCTTCTCTGTCAGAGTTAGGACCAGCTCCAGACTGAGCACATTAGCATCCTCAAATCCACCTTCCACCCCACACTCATCCCACCTACATCTAACACTTTCCCACCCAGCACCCAGCATGGATCTAAACCCGGGACTGGGAGTGTCCAGAAAGCGCAAGATTAAAAACCCCAAGGAAAGTCTGCAAGACAAGTCACAATGCCTGGATCCTTATTCCTACCTCCTTCTAACTAGTTCTCTGACCTCTAACAAACCACTGAACTACTGTGCCTCAGTTTACTCATCTGAGAAATGAGGATATTGGCAATACCCTGGTGACACGGAGATAAAATGAGAAAATTTAAAAGTTCTTCAACAAAGCTAAAAATCTTTGTCAAAGGTATAACTGTCTCATCATGTTATTAGTAAAAGTATGATCACTTCCTTGCCCCTTCCAGACACTTACTCAGAATCCTTTTAGAGATCTCTCCACATTTATCAAGTAGCTGACAAGAATTAGCTTCTCCTCCTGCCTCAGTTCCCTTGTAGTTAATCCCAGCTTGTGCCAATTAATGTTTGTTTGTTTGTTTTTAAGTAAGTTTACAAGAGAAGACTTGACCAGGTTCATTTCTCAGGACTCAAACAACAGAATTATTTGGTTAAAAAACTGCATCCGTTACCAGCAAATATGTGCTCAACCCTGCCCTAAAGCAAGTCATGGAACTGATGCTTGGTCCCTTTGGGCTGGTCCTAGACCAAAACTTCAAGTGCCTGAAGCACCTTTCCTTTTGAGGCCAGTTTCCCACCTCACTCTAAAGCCCCAAGGCAACCAGACAAAACATCTGCCTACCCTGTTTTATCTGTGTTCACACCTTGCATTCCAGTCTCCTCCTAGCTACAGAATGTAACCTTCAGGCTGGGACAGAGATGTGCAGGAGGGACTGTGATTACGCCGCCTTCCCCCTTAAGAGGACAAAAGTGAGGACACAAAGCTAAGCAAATGAGGCCTGATCACCCAAATGAGCACAAGCACCACTGAGTCTTCATCTTCTCTGATCCAATCCGAAGGCGTGTTTGACCACCAGATCGTCCCCTTCCCTTCACGGGCAGTGTGACAACATGAAACTTTTAGAAGATAAAAGGAGATTTCACAAACTAACAGTAAAGAGCCCGGCAGGGCATAAGGAACATTTTAGCTATCTTTAGAATGTTCTGGTAACTTGAAAGGGCCCAACTTCTTGCACTTCCCAAGGGCTCAGAAATTATCAAAAAGTGAGAGTGTAATCAGAGGGAGCAGCAACCACTGAATTTGATGACTTTTCCCAATCTTCTCCTCAACAGAAACCTCTACTAAAGTAAATGGCTCTGAGGGTGCAGTTCACAGAGAACACACTCATATCAAACCACCAGCCTTAAAGTGGACATAAATATCAGGTCAGCTGCACGGTCATTTATCCCACTCTGGGGATAAAACACATAAATAAACTGGAAATGGACACTTCTCCTGCCCCAGGGATATGATCTTGCCCTGGGGCTCCAGCTCACTGCCAAGTACTAAAGGAAGTCAGCCCTTCTCTGGCTGACATGTGGACAGTTTCCCCGCAGGAGTGTATGGCTGCAGAGAGGACCCTGTGCCCAGCACCGAGGCCTGCAGAGCCATGGGTGGGGCACCTCCTGGACCCTGGCCAGACCCTCCCCTTCCCTTTCTCTTCCTTTTTATGCACGATGCTATTGTCTCTTCCACAGCAGCCCCTGTCCTGCCTTCATGCCTTCTTCCTGCCACCTTCTCTTGTTTTTACTTGTGCTATTGTTATTATTGTTTGTTGTTGTTTCCTATTTGGATTTGTTTGCTTGCTTTTTCAAATTTTTTATTATTGTGGCAAAAATATATATGTATATAAAAATTAATATTTACCATTCTAACCATCTCTAGAACTTTTTCAAAATCACAATATAAATTCTGTAACCATTAAACACTCATTCCCCTTTCTCTTAGCCCCTGGTAACCTCTATTTTTCTTTCTATCTCAATGAAATTGCCTAGTCTAGGACTCTCATCTAAGTAGAATCACCCAATATTGGTCTTCTATATCTGGCTTATTTCACTTAGCATAATGTTTACAAGGTCCATCTATGTTGGGGAATAGGTCAAAATTTCATTTTTTCTATGGTTGACTATTACTCCATTATGCATATATCCCACATCTTATTTATCCATTCATTTATTGGTAGACACTTGGGTTGTTTCCACTTTTCAGCTATTGAGAATAAGGCTGCTCTGAACATGGGTGTTACAGACATCTGTTCAAGTCCCTGATTTCAGTTCTTTTGGGTATATACCTAGGAGTGGAATTTCTGGATCAGGTGGTAAGTTATACGTTTAACTTTTTGAGGACTTGCCAAAATGTTGTCCACAGTGGCTCCATCACTTTACACTCCTGCTAGCAATGTGTGAGGGTTCCAGTTCTGCCACATCCTAGCCAGTGCTTAGCATGTCCCATGTCTTTGTTTATTTGCTTGTTTGTCTTTAATAGCCATCCTAGTAGGTGTGAAGTGGTGTTTGCTTGCTTGATGGGAGTTAGGGATCTGGGCAGAATGTGTCCCAAACCCTGAGGCCTCAGACCTCAGTGAGTCAGCTGTGAAGGACACCAGTGATGTCATAGAGGCTTAGCACTGATGATCACCATTTCCAAAGTGTGCCCCAGGAGAAAGCACTGAGCCTTACCTGGTGGAAAGAAGAGCAAGGCGGAGGACCTGAACTTCTTGGGGAAAACAAGTAATCTAAAGACCTCATTTTATGCTGTCCCTATACCACACTAACGCATCTGCCCCAGGGGCCTGACCTGACTTCCCAGTTGTGTGATCTCAAAAGAACCCCAAACCACTTGGAGTCTCACTTTCCCAAGCAATGAAAAGGGGGTACAGCACCTGCCCTGCATGCACCATACCACAGGGCTGCAGTGAGCACCAGATGAGAGAATGCTTGGCCGTCATTTTGTAAGCAAAGCTAGTGCCACAAATGTAGAGAATGGCAATAATAAGAAAATGGCTGGGAGTCTAAAGAGAACTAGAGCCATCAATGGACTTCTCATGCCTCCTCCAAAAGCCAGTAGCTGCCTCACTGGCCATAGAGCACTGCCACAGGGCATCTCCCTGAGCCTTGTACGGATTGCTCCTCCTGGTCCCATGTGGCAGAGTCAAGTGCAGCTGGAGCAAGGCCTGCCTCAGAAGGAGGCACCTAGAGCTCTTAGTTCCATGGAGGCACCTGGAGAGATGACCCTCAGAGGTCAAATTGGAAACCAAGATCAGAGTTCATTAGAAATACACACATTTGAAAGTACTAATTATAACTCCATCCCACTCATTTTCAGTCCTCTGCATCTAGATGAACCTGAAGGTGGAATTTGAATATCAAGAGCCTCAAGAAAAATATTCACTCTGCTTTTTAAACATAGAAGAAAGATAATAAGTTCCTTTACAGACCTGGAGGCATGTGGCCATTCAGGTGACAACACGATGAGCAGAATCCATCCTAGGAGAGATTATCTCACCAGTTTTTGTCACTCCTTCCAAGGCTGCTTCCATCTGGGCATCTATAGAGTTTATTCATCACTCAGGAATGTTTAGTTTAGTTTTTATTGGTACACAACCACTCAGGAATTCTGTGCAAGGCACTGGGCTTGCAGTAAGGGAAGCCACAAAGTGCTGGGCGGGCCAGGTGGAGAGATAAGACATTTAAACCTAGTGCAAAAATTCATGAAGTCCTAGTGGCAAAATAACCTGGGCTTAAAAACAAAAATCAAAAAAACTTCACTGAATAATGCAAAGTTTAGCCCTGGCCTTTGCAGCTGTGAGACTAAAAAATACCCAGCTGGATGAGTCCTCCCCTGCCCAGCATGGACTAAGCTAAACCTGATGCATGGCCAAGAGTAAAGGCTCCAAAATTCATAGGCTACACCCAACCCCCCTCCCAGTCACCTGAGTCCATGTCCCACCTCGGAGATGAAGCACCCTGGCTCAATTCACCTCGCAAAAGCAGAGTGGGCCTACCAACACTGTCCTCGAGACTTGGGGGTAAGCTGTCTGGTTACTCTTTTACTCACTCGTACTTGAGCATTACCTCAGCCCAACCTCCCCCTTATAAGCCTTAACTCTAATTGAGTTACACAGGGATTTTCATCTTATTAGAGGAATTGCAGGTGATGGAAAGCTGAGGGACAGCCTTAGTCCAAGGAGCCCTGAAATCATCGCAGGCTTACTCAGCCACCTTTCAGCATCCAAGATGGCCTAAGCCCCTGTCCCCCGACCCCTCTGCCCACTCTGCTCTCTTCAAGCCTGGCCACTCTCAAGGAGGTGGCTGCCTATTTCTGGGGAGGGGTAAGCAGGGCCACCCTACCCTACGTCCATAGCATCTTGGGCTTGAGCCAATTCACTGTGTGAGCAAATATGAACCCTCAGCAGGCCTCTAAGTCCCCAAGTACTAGATGCCATATCCCTCCCCAACCATCCTTAAGGTGGCTCCCAATGTTACCTAAGGTAGTGTCTGATGAGATAGCGTGCTGTGCCCTGATGATCTCCAATGCATCATTATGCTTCCTGTAATGTTTGTTCCCTCTAATCACAAATTTGGTTTTGACTAAATAAAGAAATGGTATTTAGATAGCCTTCTCTAGTCAGGCATGATGGCACACACCTGTCATTCCAGTGCTCAGGAGACTGAAGCTGGAGAATTGCTGCAAGTTTGAGACCAATCTGGGCTATGTAGGGAGTTCAAGGACAGCCTGAAATGCATATGAGACCTTGTCTCAAAAAGCGCCCCCCCCAAAAAAAGAAAGCCTCAGTTATCCAAATTCTACAAACTCTGAATGATACATGCCAGATGAAGGCCCGTGCGGTAGATCTGAGAGTGGGGTTAGCCATATTTCTCAAAGTAATGTATCTCATTAAAACCCAGAGCATGACTCAGTTGCTCTGGGGAGAGGCCGAAGGTTGTGCATTTCTAGCCAGTTCCCAGGGGACACTCTGCGGTGCTGGTCCCCAGATGGCACTTAGAATCTCAGGGGGGAGATCCCAGAGCCTCGGGGTAGGGAAGGCTTCTCAGAGGAGGTGAGAGCAGAGAGACAGTTTCCTCATCTGTTGAGCCTTACAGGGACAACCACCTGGAGGGACATGGGGCACATGGGCACATGGGAAGCATAACTCACCTGCTCGGGGTGGATGTGGTGGCAGGAAGTCCAAGTGCATCCCCCACACACAGGCTGTTTGTGCCGCCTAGGAAAGAGGAACTGGCCTCTTTCACATGGGGAAGTGCATATTCTGTTTGAAAAACCGCAGCTTCAGAAGCCCAGGAGCCGGGGTGACGTTCCTGCGATGGCCGCTGGGCTAGGCCTGCCTCTCGTGGCCCCACCCAGAGGGGCTCCCTCCTGCCTCAGCCCGGCTCGGCTCGCCTTCAGCACACCAGTGCTGCATCTCCAAGCCGAAGCCAGGAAAGCAAGCTGTGTACACTGACACTTAAATTAGATCCTTGCAATTATCTCTCAATCCTGGCTTGCCCTGTGCTTCTTTATCACTTTTTTTTATAGCTAAAGTTACTCGCCCTCGTTTTAAGTACATTGTGCATAAGGCATAGGCCAACTTCTGATATATTCCCACAAGCAAAATTAAATACCAGTAACATGTGTTTTAGTGAATTGGGTCCCTCAATTTGCATCTTATAATAAGGATGTTATCATACTGGTTTATGGCTCAGCTCTTTAGTTTTTATCTCTCTGGGGCTAGATTCCCCCTCATGAGTTCAATATAAGCCTACGAACTAATGCAATTTTTAAAACACTTTTCTTCTGTGTTAACATTAACACCCTTATGAGTGAAAGGGTTTTACTCCCCAAAGTGTACAGAATGTTTGCACTCACCGAGGATGTGGTGGGATATTGGCCCTCCATGATCTCCACAGTTGCTTGGAAGTAAAAGGAGTCGAGTCAGTAATCCGCTTTGCCACTGCCAAGCAGCCTTTTTCACCTCTTTGCACTGAACCATAATCTCTGGTGTGTTCATTCCCTTACATTTAGATTAATTATAAAACATTGTCACCAGAATATTAAAGTAATGTTTAATACACAGAAGGGAATAAGGTATTCTGGAAAATGCATAATTTCCCTATGATGATTTTGCCAGTTGCATGCAATATGATCTTTTGATTGCCAGCTATAGAAATATTGTGACTAAGCTTTCACTAGCTTTTTATTTTTGCAACCATCCTGTCATAGCACTTTGAAAACTGTAAGCTTGGCCCATCAAAAAAAAAAAAAAAAAAAAAACCTAAGGGTGCCCATGCTAAAGAGTTCTCTGAGCTTGGTTGGTTCCAAAGGAGGGTGACAGAAAGAGGGGCTGAGAAATACATGGGGACCACTTTCCACTTCCAGGCCTCCCACAGCTGAGTGGTCTGAAGGGGTAGGTTCCTATCCTTGTACCGCTTCCACACATACATGCACGGGCATATATGTATGCATATGTATACACACACACACACACACACACACACACACACACCATGCCCTTTGAACGCGGTAAGGTGTCCAAGTTCCTAAATAGAAATCTCAAGTCCTCTCACTTGCTTCAGATTTTCCAAACTCTATCATAGCCATACACCCAGGAGGGAACATCTAAGTCAACACAGTGTAGCAACAAGTGGAATGTTCCTTGCCGGCAGTGGCCGAAGTGGGATCGCCATTCCTGGGGGACTGCTCCTGGGGATTGGTTTCCTCAGCCACCTTCCTCTAGGTACTGGGCGCTGTCTTTCCTGGACTATACTGGTTAACAACTAAGTGTTGTTACCTGTGGACAGCTCCTGTCCTCTGAAGTCTCACTCCAGATCTCTGCAGGTAGAACTTTTCCATCTCAAGAATCATTTTTTAAAAAATAATAATTATAACAGGAGGAGCACTCCAACCCACACTCCTTCCTGTCAGCTCTCACTGGGCACTTTGGTGACCCTGTTCTTCTGTCACACCATCAAGAATGCTGGTTGAATTCATAGAGCTTTTTAAAACACACATTAATTTTTAAATATGTTTGCTGTTGATCCATGTCACCTACAGCAATACACCCAACACCTGTCATCTTGTTTCTATTCTTTGCAAGGCTTCCTATGTCTCTCTGACCTCCACCCCCTGCTCTTCAAAAAATAGGCTGGATGTGAAAAACTACGCCCTCTCCTCTCCAAAAGGCTCAAAGTCTGGTGGCTTAATTACCTCTCCATTTGCAACATGGAGGCCCCTTGGGTCAGAATTAAATGTGATTTCCAGTAGGAGAGGGGATAGGTTTACTCCATTTCTGCCCATCCTACATCTGTTCTGTAGACACAGTGACTACTCGGGCTGGGAAAGGACACGCTAGTCTTCTCAGGCCTGGCTTTCTATCCTTGACCTTTAACTCTTGGAAAAGAAGGGTGTGAGCCCAGAGTGAGTACAGTATCTGAGAAGAAGACTCGAGAAAAAAGGGATGATGACCATAGAAAATCAAGGCTCAGTAATATCGCTGAGATCATCATAGTCATTACAGGTGAGGTATGATCTGTCTAGATGTGTGTGTGCGCACGCGTGCACGTGTCTATATGTGTGTATGAGTGTGTACAGGACAATAGGACATGAATATGCACATCCTGTGAATAAGGGTATGTGTAGGTAACTGTGGATAAATGCACACTTCCTGTACCTGTATGATTGGGAAAGTGAGGTTATATGCAAACAGGCCCTTGGAAGGCAAACCTTTGTTTCCTAGCCCAAACACATGACTTGGAGCATTTGTGATTGTTGCCCAGGAATGGAAGGAGCCCTGTACTGACAACGGGGTGTGATTAACTAATTAAGGAATCTTCGTCTCTGCTCCCAGACTTCATCTCACAGAAGCCTCCTTCCCTCCCTGTCCCAGGTAAGGTCCACAAAGGATGCATATCTTTTTCAGTTATACTTTCCTACATTGCATCTGGAGGGGAAATGGGGGTCATCCTGGTACTATCAAAGTGTTTTGGTGCCTCAGGGAAACATTTCCCTTTGTGTTGAACCCCTCAGGTGACTTCCAGCCATTCGCTCATGATTGATCCTCAGCATGCATTTACATCCTTGCCCCTGGGCCACCATCTTATGGGATGGGGCCATTTTGGGGACATATGGCCATGGACAGGCCACTAGAATAGTGAGGAGACTCTGGGAGAAACTCTAGATGAAATGGAGTTTGCAATTCAGCATCAAAAACAAATTCTTAACGCACCTTAAATATCCTGACTTATGACACAGGGCAGATGCAGGCCAGTTGTGCTTCCAGGAGGAACAAGATGATAGGCAGGGGGAAGGGAGGTATGGAAGGGTACCAGATGCTATAACACATGACTGCAGTGCAAAAATACAAGGTCTCTATTTTTGAAACATGAGCTCCCAGAGCACGAAGTCCCAGCCTGCTCTGTCTTCTTTAGTGCAGAGAATACTTCTGTGACTATGTGCAAGCGTGCCTGCCCACTTCCAAACCATTCCTTCACTACGAAAGTCATCTAATGCTATAGCCAGGTGACAAGAAACTAGTATTATTACAGGCACATGATCTGTACCAATAAGCATATTGCAAAGAAAATTCGGCATAACACAACTTTTCCAAATAGGAAAATCAAAAAAATTCTTAACTCTTTCCCTCAAAAGTCCTTGGAGCTGGTTGACCTACAAAAATCGCATAGCTTCCTATTCTTTTTCCAGTTGGGTTCACCATTTTGCTTTGAGACATAATGCTAAAGTGTTAAACGCTTGATAAAACATGATTTATTATAAAAAATTGTCATTCTCGAGGAACTAATTTCCTGGTCAGGCCTCCAGGTCTGTATCCTTAGGCTCTTTTTGTGTGTGGGCTTCTAGCTACAGCTAGCCAGTAAGGATGATGTTTTGTTGGTTTCAAAAGTCAGTTTGAGGAGCTCTAGACCAGCATCTATGGGGGATTTAGATATACCGTGCCACAGGGGTGTGACCCTGTCCATTGGAATGTGGACATGGCCAAATAGTTGCCCCAAGTAGTATCATTTTGCATTTGGCGGGTGTGCTGGGAGGCTGCTGGGATCGCACTCAGGGCCTTGTGCTTGCTGAGCAAGAGCTCGACTACTGAGCTAAATCCCCAACGCGCCCCAAGTACTATCATCACAGCAGGCCTCTTCCTGCAGCAATGGCCAGTGCTTCAGGGACTCGCCTCCCCTGGTCTTCTGGCTGCCTCTGAGTGCCCTTCACTCTGTGTCATGCCCTGCTACATTTGCCCTAAAATTTTTCCATGAAGATGATTTTGAAAAGCCATTTACTGACTAAAATATTTTTTAAATGTATTGACCATAAGATAAAATATAAACCCTAAGTATGTAATTAAAGAATCTCCATACTATGGTCCCAAATGAATTTTCTGTTTCTTCCCCCAATATTTTTATGGACAAACCTCTTGCTGCCACACTGCCCACCAATCACCAGGTTATTTTCTTGTCTTATTTTGCCTTCTTTTCTTATCTTTGTCATCTAAATCCTAGTCAAATACTTTTAATTTTTATTTATTATTATTATTTTGTTTGTTTTTGAGACAAGGTCTTGCGATGTACTTCAGGGTGGCCTTGAACTCAGTACATAGCCCAGGCTGGCCTTGAACTTGTAACAATCCTCCTACCTGCTGGGATAATGGGCATGCACCCCCACGCCTGGCTCTATCCTAGCAGAGTTTTGAGAATCAACTAAAAGCTCGTCTCTGTGGGCCCAGAGAATGATCTTCCTATAAATTCCTCCAGTTTGTGTCTCTTATTTACGAATAAATCATATTATGCTTCTCTGTGGTTGTGTGTTTCTTTTTGGTTTTGTGTTTGTTTGTTTGTTTGTTTTTGAAACAGGGTTTCACTATGTGATTCAGGCTGACCTTGAACTCTCGGTGATCCCCTTGCCTCAGCCTCCCTCAAGTGCTGGGATTACAGGAAGGCACCAACATGCCCAGCTGTTTGTTTTTTAAAACTGAGTCTCATTAGTTAAACCAGATTGTGTTAGAATTCCTTATTAGCCTAGCCTGGCTTCAAACTTGTGATCCTCCTGCCGCAGTCTCCTGAGTGTTAGGATGATGGGCATGTACCACCACATCCGGGTTTTGTGTGTTTTAATGCTGATAAACTTATCTTCCAAGTAGGACCAACTATAATTCCTTTGAGAACAGGAATTCCTCCTAATAGTTCCCCACAGTACCTAGGATATAGAGTGGGAGACAAGACTTTGCAAGTGCTGATGTTCTGAGAAAGTTTATAACACTGCACATGGGGGTAGTGCAAATTTCTTCACTGCTTTCCATTAGAATGAATTAGTGGCAGGTCATCAGCTACAGGTCATCCCAGAGGGTTAAGATACATGGACTTATCCCCTACATAGGTCACTTTATCTTTAATTACATGACAAAGACTATGCACCTATTATTACCCTTCTTATAAATTATCTAGTGTAATTATTTACAAGAGACTGAGCCAAACACATGGAAAACCATCAGTGTATACTCATCCCCACCATTTGAAACGCAACACTTGAGTGTGTGTCCTACTGGTAATATATAGAGAATAACAGTCTCGTTCATTCTAGAGCCCTGAAGCCCCTTGCCTGGGACTGCTGTCTACCTCGGTAAAGTGAATTATATATTACCATTTTAAAAGACCCACCGTTCTCACCACGTCAGCTTAACTGAGACCAGTTATTTAGTAGGATTCTAATTAATTTAATTCTCCACTGGTGGTAATTTCTGATGGGCAATGACTGTGCCTTTTACCTCTTTGCTTCCCTTTCCCAGCACTTAACTCAGTAGGCTGCATATAGCACAGACCTAATAAATATTTGCTGATTGAACAAATGAGTGAGCTTTGCTGCAGGTGGAGAAGATTCATGAGTGAATTCTTCAGATATGTTTCACAAAATCAGACTGGTCCTCCCAGCCTGAAAATGGGCAGAAATGGTAGCAGCAGGGTAAATGACGTAGCCTGGCTCCACTTCTATAGGACCAAACCCTTAAAACCACTCTGAATATGCTTCCTAATCAGCTTAATTAGCACTGTTTTTAATATTTTTAATATGGTACTCTCAGGCTGACAAAATTCTAGAATGTGATCCATATAATATTGAGATTAAGAGATTAAGAGGGAGGGTTCTAAAGTCATATCATCATATCAGTACTGTGTGCACAGCCTTGAATATGTCTTTAGTTCTCTAAACTACAGTAGGGAATAATAATAGTACTCACTCCAAGAGATTGTTATGAAGAAGCAAAAAACATGCTTAGAACCTAGAGAGTTCTCAGTCACCGTTGGCCTGTATCATTATTTCTGCTTTCTGTTTTCCTCTTTACCAGGTAATCAGTCAGCCAAGGATGAGAGATGGTTTTAGTTCTCCATCAAGAAAAGCACTTCGGAGCATATCCTGGCCCTTGACCGCCAAGCAGCAAAAGATGTGTGGTGCTGTGCCCCACTCAGGGAGATGAATGCATGGGACCCTGTGGGAGGGGGCTTTCCTCCAGCACTACCAGTAAGGTAAGGGTCAGAGAAAAATCTGCCACCTTAAAGTATAGCCAAGACGATTCAGGGAAGCCCAAGCACATGCACTTGCGGCCATTTTTTTAAAATGTCAGAATGGAGTGGGTGCGGTAGCATATGTCTATAATCTAAGCACTCTGGGAAGCTGAAGCAGGAGGATCACAAATTCGAGACCAGTCTGGGCAATTTAGTAACTTAGCAAGACCCTGTCTCAAAATAAAAAAGAGCTGGGGACGTATCTCAGTGAGAAGGTCCTGGATTTAATCCCCAGTACCATTCCCCTTCCCACCCCAAAAAAGTGAACATGATGACAGCTTTAGTTTCCAAACAAAACTCACTGCCATCTTTTTCCTGTGACATGAATTTATAAAGAATACAAGTTTACTAGCCAAAAGCAAAGAAAAACTCAGTACCAAAGATATGTGCAGCTACTCCGTTTCTGCCACAGAGAACTCTACCAAGATTGTGAGGAGTCCTGATGTGCACAGAGTCCAGTACACTGAATGTTCCACGTTGTTGTGATTGTCATGTGCCGCCGGGAAAAGCAGAGAACAGAGAGGAACTGACTTGGAATGGGGTCGAGACCAGAAAGAGGGTACACCAGGCAAGTCAGCAAGTCAATGACAAAGCCACGATTGCAACCCTGAGCCACCAGCTCAGTCACCATCCTTGCTCGCCAGTGTGGACCAAAAAGTGCAGCAGGCCACCCCTGGTACATCAGCCTGTGTCAGAGGGAAAAGAAAATCTTACTTTGAGAGAAGCTGAAACTAAAAAGAGCACCACAAGTAAGGCATAGTGACTGCAGGCAAATCCACACAAAGGGAACCGCTTTAAAGGAAAATCTCTTGCCTGCCTGAGTTCTGAGCTTTGGGTGAGCCTCTGAAGGGGACTATTTGCATTTTGTTTTCCCCCTTTGTGTGGCAAGGCAAGCAACAGGCAAAATCAGCCACTCTGAAAAAAAGGCGTGAGTGACTCTCTGCAAATCACAGAGCTGAAATGAAGGAAGGAAGGAAGGAAGGAAGGGAGGAAGGAAGGGACAGAGGGAGGGAGGGAAGGAGGGAAGGAAGGAAGAAAGGAAGAGAAGGAAGACACCTCTGTGCACTTCTGGTTGGCTCTCTTCTCATCTGAAAGGGGGGCACAAATCAGCAAGGAAAGAGGGGCAGAAGGGACCAAAGGGCAGCAGGAGATGCCTGCTTGCATTACCATCTAAGGAAATCCAGGGAACAACCAGGAGAAGAAAACAGGTAAATTACACTGTCTCAGACCATCCTCAGCTGTTTGGCCGGGCTACCTGCTCTCTGGCTCCAACTCAGGACTGGCTTGGCCGGTGCTGGCTCCAACAGCTGCCGCAAGCACTATCTTCAGCCCCGTCAACCAGAGACGGCCAACATCCACCCGTGTCCTCTTCAAGAAGTACATGTGAATCAAAGGGTGGCTCGCAAGAAGAGAAACGACCGCAGAAGAGCTGAACGTGGCAGATTAAAGAAAGGGCAAGGCGGAATACATCACAATGCATACTTCCTTAAGGGGAGCCAGGAGTCCCTGCATTCAAGAGGAAGATGAAGGAGGGTTCATTATGTGCGGTGGAAGAATGTGAGGCATAAATAGCACATTGAGTGGAACGATCCACACAACTCAAAGTTAGAGGCAATTTCCATCAACCCTCCCTTTTTAGTTCACTGCTCTTTCCCTACCTCTGAGCTCAAAATTAAATAGCCCAGTAACGAGATTCAGGTTTCTGCTATTGGCTCTTCAGATTCCCTAACAGGATATGATGTGGCCTCAAAATTCAAATTAAGTGGGTGTTTCTCTTAAATCCTGACTAGAGAATGGAACAGATTGTGAGATCTATTTAAGTCATTTGAGATGAATTTGGTTTGATGAGTAGCTCTTTTTTATGCCCTTTTAACTTTAAAAGCCTTCTCTCAGCAATTCTTGGTCCATAAGTTTATTTCTATCATTGGAGAAGTGAATTAAAGAATAATCCTTCCAGGTAGTGACCTAAGTGTTCCCTGTCATAAGGATACTGCTTAGAAGCCTTTGAAATGTGGGGCAGGTTTACCTGCTCCCTAATAGGACTGGTACAACCAAACAAACCTTTGATTTTATTCTTAAATCTTTCTGAGATGCACAATTTTCTGCTATTCTGGCTTCTGAATCTAGTGGGTCACCAAGGAGAGATTCACCACTCAAATTCCTTTGGACGGGAGCTGAGAGATCTGGGTTCTAATTCTGGCTCAATGCTATGTGGTTTCTGCTTGACACTTTTTCCCCATACCATACAATCTTAGGTACTTTCTTCATCTTTGGACTTCTGATGCCTGATCTATAAATTGAATGACTGCTATGGTTCCTTTCTGCTTCAGTCTATTCTTTTCCTACCCAACTTAGAGAATCACAAAGAAAATTGACTATCATGTCCATCAAATTGTTCTATAATCCTCAAGTCTTTCTTGAGAACATTTTTAAAAATTATAGAAAGTGGAAAGGTAATGTGATTAGCAGCAAGGTGTCTTATTTGCACAAAGATAGCAAAGAAAATAATCCCTCCTCTAGATTTGGCTGGAAGCGAGAAGTTCTTCAGTTTGGTGTAACCCAGAGGTGTGTAAATTGAAGAGTGAGATTCCACTAGGGAGTCGGAGCGGAGGATTATGATGTTCATGTGTCCTTCAGACAAGATGAACTCTTGAAGAAGGAAGGTGTACTGGCAACATGTGTTGTTTCTGAACTTCTACAAGACTCACAATTCCTCAAATCTATTTCCTCAGCTCCACACCCACAGACAATCAGCAGTCTACAAAACACTCCAGTCTAATGAACTTCTCCACTACTTTCAGGCTGCTGCTGAGGAAATAGAAATTTTTAATAGAAACAAATATTAATGCTGGAGTTTTAAAAGCCCATATTAATCATTGTCTCCTTTGACATTGACTTCGCTATCTACCTCCAGTAAAGAAATGAATGAATGAGTGTCGCAGGCATAAAACCTGGAGGGGATTCCTGACCCCTTGAAGGGGTTGGTGCTGACCCAAATGCTCCTGAAAACTCCAAGCAAAAGTGCTCAGCAGATATTCTGCCTCGGTTTGGGCACTCAAGTAGGCCTCAGCAGAATCTCAGTTTGCTCTCTTTCCTTAAGGCTTTTCTTTAAACTCACTAGATTTTGATACAATTATGTCTCGATATTCAATAGGCTGAGTGCTAAGTCCTGTGTGGACTCTGAGTTACGCTCTGCCACCATAGACCCCAAAGACTTACAGACCTTTTTTTTTTTTTTTAAATGTGTGACAATCTGGACAGATAACAAAATGAATGTGCATAGACCAAGATTCGGAGGACAAGAACAATGCCCGTATTTGGTTCCCATCATCCCAGCAGCCAGCACTGTGTCCTCTAATCTGTGCTCAGTGTGTGCCAGGTAACCAATTAATCTCCCTGCAGTTTGAAGTTCCTCTCTCCAGAGAGGGCACAGTGAGGACCCCAGTCAGATTTGTCAGTCCCTTCCCCTGTTTCTACCAGTCTCAATAACCATGACCTTGACAGACTGCACAGAGAAACGATTTCCCAAATCATCAATCTCGTGTGGGCTTTCCAAAGTTCTAGACCTTGCATAACACCATTTCATAATGAATCCCATAAATGAATTTTTATTTTCTTTCAACTAAAAAAGGTATGAGGGAAGACATGAAGTATATTGTTCGCTTGTTTAGTGGAGGATCTTCTTCAAAGTGCAAAAAGGTAACATTTATCTGCTTTTGTTCCCTCCTATCCAAAAAAATAATAGAGCCACTTCTAAATATACCCATTTATTTAGATACCAGCTGCAGCTTCACCAGGGTGAAGTTGTCTCAAACCCCTGACTGTTCTGTTCGGATGAGCCTCTGTTTGGAATTGGTACCTCTCTTTCCAGGTATCAACAAGAAGCTGAGCAGGTGGGAAGATGCTATCATGAAATCCCTCATGGTCTTAGGTCTCAACAACACAGAGGCAGAGTGTGGGGCAGAAAGAGGATTTCTTGGTGAAATACCTTCTTGACTGGTAGTCCCATCTTCACTGAGGAACTCTCAAAAACTCGTAAGGAAACCTGTGCCATTGGGGTTCTTTATCTGTCACGGAAAAGCCACAGGTGTCAAGGAGGGACCCTTGCTCCCATCTATGTTGTACACAGCTGTTGACAGGAAGAGACAGCTAGGAGTACCTCTGCCAGTGAACTTCCTTGGTCTCCGTGTGTGTAGACCACACGTGTGGGTCTGTGAATGTATATACCTTGTGTGCTATCAGAGGGAGAAGCGCCCTAAGGAGAAACATTCCCTTTGATCAGTTACACAGAATGCAGCTACTTCTCCAGACTAGAAACCAGGAAACCTGGCTTCTCTGCTTCCCCTCTCACTGATGTGGTCTGCTGCAAGCCCCATAACCTTGCTGAGCGCTGATCTTCTTGTTCATGCAGCAGACACTGAGATCTGTCCCAGTGAGGATCAGAAGAAACAATGCACATGAAAGCACTATATGAGGTAGGACACTATTATTCATGATGAAGAAGCAGGAAAGAATCCAGGTGCCAATTATTTTGCTGTCTCTGGGTAATCTAGTCAGAGGGTGAGTGAAGATTTTCCCCACAGCCAACATGTTCACAGCCAACATGTAAATCTATAGTAGAGTGTCTTCATTCTATTATTTATAAACCTATTTTAATACAGTAAATTGTGTCTAATTCTTTTTTGGCTCTCCAGGCAGTAGAAAACACCAAATTGAGAAAATTTCTTGGCAAATTAATTGGGCAAGAAGGAATTTTTATCACATATTTGTACATCTCATTTATTTGTATCATTAATTCCTAAAGAATGAGGCGTTATTATGATTACAATGGTCTATTCCAACGTGACCCTCTTTCCTCCTATAATTTTTCCCCTAATAAAATCTGTTCTAAATTTCCCAATGGAAGTACTAAAGTTTTTTATGTTTGTTTGTTTGTCTGCATTAAGATATATTTGCTGAAGGTTTAGGATCCTAAAAACAGACTATTTAATAAACAACTACTGACATCTACCAACTTCTTAAGGATTTACCATATACCCAAGTGACATTATCTTTCTTGAGCTAAATTAAAAGACAAATTCAAATCCTGCATGGTAGCCACCAAAAACATGTATTTGAAAAACAGGATTCAGTGTGCCATATTATGCATTATTTAACGGTATGCAAATTATAAGTCAGACAGGAAAACCACACTTCAGCATTAATAAACAGCAACGCTACTACTACATTAATTATGATACTGCTATGATTTATTCCCATGTTTCGCATTCTGATTTTCCTCGAAAATGTATACCATCTGACCAGTGATAACCTATTTCCCCTCCTACATCTCCTACCCATTCCTCAAATCTGTTCCTCCTACCCACCCAATGGGCATCTACAGGAAACTGTTACAGAAATACAAAGTCATAAGCAGCTGCACGGTCTTATGAGCATTAAAAATTAAAGAACAAGCAAACACCACCTAAAGCTCCAACATTTATTGTGTCAATGTTAAGCACACTTTTTAAAAGACAACATAGGATGTATAGAAACAAGGGGTTCGGGGCTCATGCTCATTTCCACAACACGGGTAGTTAGGTTGGCTGGTTTCGAAAGGGCCAGACACAGCCCAGGACAGCGATGATCCAAGGGCCCTCTATATGGGACATATATGATTCCAAGGGCCCTCTATATGATTCACTGTTCCAATGTGGGTCTGTTTTTTTGTTTTTACTTTTTATTAAAAATATATAAATAAAATGGCACTGCAGGCCCAGGCTGGAAGGACTCCGCAGGACTCTGTCTTCGCACACGGCTTCTTGGAGGCTACTGTCAGAAAACATCACAAACTAGCAGGCTGACGGACCACGCTGATGGCGGCTGGGCGGCATGTGTCCACCCGGCCCCTGGGGGCTTCAAATTTTCTCAGAACTTAAGGGCTCTCGAGCTTCCATCCGAAAACTGCCACACATCTTGAGCTCTCTGGGCACTACGCCGAATGGGGGTGTGTGAAGAACCTAGAAAGAGGTTGGAGACAAAGGAGGGGGAAAAAAAAAGTACAGGTGTGACTTGGCCCAGTGATTTTTCTGTTCTCTCACTAGCATTTTAAATTATGATTTAAATCAACCACAGGTCAAGCCACTGGTATCTTAAGCATGATTTCCAACGCTATCTCCCCTCCCCAGATACCTGACCTTTGAGTGACTTTCCCATCCCTCCCTTCCCTCCATCCCCAAAGGATCCACATTCCCCCCACCCAGTCACATGACAGTCCTGCTACGCTGGGGGCACACCTGGAAGGAAGCACTTTCCCTCATGACTAAGGAAACTTAGTAGGAGACAGTCCTTTGGTTGAGGACAGCAGGGGAGGGGGTAGGGAGGGGGTCATTTTCTTAAAATAATAATAAAATTATAAAAAAACAAAAAAAATTGATGTGAAAGCAGCACAACGAAAACATGAAATGTCATCAAGTTCAACGTCAAAGCAGCCAACGATTTACAAGAGGCGAACAAATCTCTGAAGAGAAAACCAGAACCCAAAATAGTTGCTCTCAAATTGCACCAAAACTGCCTGTAGTTTCTTTCAAACATGCAGTTTTTTTCTTTTCTTTTCTGTTTTTCTTTATTTATTCTTTTGTGTCAGGGGGGTAAGGCGCTGGTGAAGGGAAGAAGGGAGTGGTTCCTGCCATCGGGTTCCTCCCTTGCTGTGGACATTGACTTGAAGCAGCAGAGCTGGGAGTCCAGAAGTGCTGAGGAGGCTACCCCTGTGGCATTCCAGGCCTCTCGTTGCCATGGTGACCCGAAGCAGGGCCTGGGCCCTCCTCTCGCCTGACTCCGCGCGACAGGAGGCCTGGGGTCTGGAGCTCAGCGGCTCTCATCACACACCCTTGAGCAGAGGAGACCTGGGCTGAGGGGCCTGCTGTGTCCAGGTGAGCTCTGGGGGCTCCCACTCTCAGTCCAGCACTAGTCACTGTCAGTGAGGCCCAGTTAGCTGATACCCCCGTCAAACTCCTTTGTCTGATCTGCTGCTCATAGTAAAAGCCTAACAGACCAATACGGCCCCCGGTGGATCTGGGAGCTCCTGCTTTAGAAGAAACTTTGGGGGGAAATTGTTTAATTTGCCTTTTTGCTGCAAAGACCTATTCGGTAGATATGCTTCCTTTACATAGGTTTGCCATGTTACAGAAAGGAAAAACAGTACTTGGATCAACCATTTAGCTGTGTTCAGTCAAGTTTAGACACTAAAGTACAATGACCCACATGAACTGTGTTTGTCTCCTTTCCCATTTGGAAGGGAGGAACTAATTGCATTCTATGACCACAGGTGACACCGGGAAAGAGAGGGAGACAAACAGGCCCATCTCCTGAAGGTGGATTCCCTGGCCACATGCTGTAGTAAAGGAGACACAGAGTTAAAGAGAGGCTAGCAAGCCAAAATGCCCATGTCTACAACTTGCTACTGTAGCAGCCCTGGAGGAAATGCGCAGAACCTCAACCCATCTCCGTGCTCAAGTATCCGTTCCTCTAAAAAGGGAATGGATACTCCACAGGTAAAACTGCAGGGACTCAGGAGACACTGCTAAGAGGCTCATGCTTTTTGAAAGTTAGCAGTCTTTTTTAACAAGTTTTCTATGTGGTTTAAAGAACACTGCCAATCCCATCTTTTATTTATTTATTTTTTTTTTTTTAGGGAAGTTGCCTTTTCAAAAAAGAATGGGATGGATACATTCTTAAACACATGAAAGCCAGGGACAATGGAGTGACATTCCTACTGAGGGATACACAGTTACAATGGTCATAAGCAATTTTCTGTGTGTGTGTGTGCGCGCGTGCGTGCATGCGCGCGCATGCGTGTGTGTATGTGTTTAAGGGGGAGGAAGTTAGAAAAACCCAGTATTTTCCTTCCTCTCTGAGTAAAATACTAGAAGCAGGACAGGATGGGCCCTGAGGCTTCTAATTCCTTTTCAGGATGACCCCAAATAATCCCAGTACATTTCAGCAAACTTTTAGTGTCTGTAAATAAACCACTTCATTTCCTTATTTCTCCAGTTGAAAGGGTATCTAATCCACTGCTCCCTCCACCACTCCAAGCATCATGGATATATACAATATGGACTTATTGCATATACAACAAATGGTATTTAAATAAACAGTTCTAGTCACAGAGTGCCCTGGGAAAACTCAACTACTTCACACTTTCTGCCACGGCTGTACACATGATGAACATGTTCGCCCCACGTCATAGCAGCCTTCAGAACGTGTTGGTTTCAATCCTTTGGTAGATCCTAAACAACAAGAGGACAGCAAGTGGTCTTGGGAAGGAGGTAGCACTGTATAGGTACAGGAGAAATTTCTGGATTTCAGTCTGTGAGAATAGTATTTGCTATATTCCTGTTTATTAATTTGCCCTCACAATAAAAATCAAAAGGAACATTTTAATTGTCAGGAGTTCAGGTATATCGAAAATATTCCATCAGCACCTCAAGAACGTCACAAAAACAACTGAGAAATTTAAGAGATAGTAATGTTCTTAGTGTTTTCTTACTTTAAAAATATACCAGGAATTCATTCTCTGGGGGACTTTTTAAAACATTATCTTATAGTAAGATTTTAAATTTTAGGGTTCCAGAAACAGAATGTCACATATAAGTTATATTCTTATTGGTTGTTTTAATGCTCTTATTGTTCACTCAGCTTCAGAAATACTATTTTTTCAGAAGTCAGGAGACAAAGTAACCTGAAGAGTCTGTCTCCCAATAAATTTATTTAACTTTGGGACCACGTAAATCAAACATAATCTGTGATTTATCACCAGCTGTTCTTCCCCCACCCATTCTGTTTGATTTAAGAAATGCGAACATGCAAGTATACCGTATCTACCATTAATTCTGTCTGTCAGGATCGAAAACCTAATTACACTAACAGCATCATATACTGAGAAATTAAAATGAATACTGTATATAAAACCTACACAGCTGCACTCAGAGCTCCTAATAAAAGAGCAATAGGGACACACAGAAGTTTTATGGACATTTAATATGGTAGAGCAGAAATTACCACATCTAAAACCAACGTAGCACTGGGGAATATTTCTATCTGTCTGAGCAGCATTTTGGATTCAGTTTTGGAGTCATCTAATGTGAGACACATTTATCTTTTCTCACTTCACGGACAAACATCAAGTTCTCCAAGGTACCCCGGCTCTCCCCGGCTTAGCTCCTGTGCGGTGATCTTCACTACTCTTAGTGGATTCCTGTTTCCCACCCACGCTGTCTTTTTTTAAAAAATACCCACGTTCTCTATACACCAAAATGATAGAACTCTTCTTGCCTCCAATAAAAGCCATTGCATAAAAAGCCCACCTCACTGGCACTAGGGCCTAAAAACTGAGCAACAAAAATGCTACCACGAGAAGACAACAGAACAGCTTTTGTTTTGGTTTTTACAAAAATAAGAACAATGTCAGATCCATTCATCTACATTGGGAACAGGGAGACAGTATCACAGAGGCATGGGTTTTAATAAAGCAAATTGATGCTGCAACATGCAGTATTTGAGAAACCGACAACACAGGAGGGTTTGTTGTTGTTGTTATTGTTGTTGTTTTAAATAGACCTAACTTATTTTTCAAAGACATTTCATAAATCTGTTGGTTGGCCAAACTATAATCAAAGAATACCCCACCCTCTCTTGCTGTCCGTCAGTTACAACCTGTAAAGACCCCTAAAACAATCTGTAGCATCTACCGTCCATAGGCGCTCACAACCACCAGGCTAGCTACCACATACCTCAGGAAATCAGTAGCTGATCCCAGAGATCTGGCTATGTCTGGCTACCCCTGGTTACTACTTTCTGCTCTTTTCCTCTTTTCTTTCCTTCCCCTTTTTAACTTTTTTTTTAACCTAATGGCTTTGTTTCTGGATTTTTAGGTTTGAGGGGTGGGGTCATTTTTGTTATGAGGAAAGACAGTTATGTAGAAACTAAAACCTGGTTTAAAAAAAAAAATCCTTTTTACCTTATGTTCTAAGCTAGGGCAGTGATGAAAGACTAGAAGAGAACTTTTAGACAACAAGAACAGCAAAAAATCCAAAGGAAATAAAAGTTTGAGATGCTATTACCAGCAAGTTTACCACTTATATCTGAATGGATTTTGCTTAAGAGATGGAGCAAGTTTTTAACATCAGACTGGAAACACTTTCCATTTCTTGAAAATTATTCTAGAACTGTAAAGCCTAAAAACCAATCCATGGTTTGAGATATGTCTATTTTAATAAGTACTTTATGTTCCTTTAGGGTATAATACACGCATCAAAATGCCCATAGAAATAATCCTGAAAAAGACTGACTGGCCTTCTCTTAAAACCTGTTATTTTCTTGAAAGTAATTTACAGAGTGTGTCAAATGAGGACACAAGAAGCTTACATTGTGTACTTTAATTTTTTTTATTTTTTTCAATAAAGGGACAAAATGGGTGTATGAACAGGTTAATGCAGACAACTGCCAAAAAAACACAGACAGTGGTTTTTCCAATAGAACTTAACAAAGACCAGAAACAAATACAATAAAAAGCCAGGTTGTAATGACCTTTGGTCATCCAAATAAAAAAAATAAAAACAAAGAAAAATAAAAGATCAAATTAAGTGCCTCTGTTTTGAACAGAGCACATAAGCAATAATAAATAGTGACTCCCATAGTAAAAGATAAAATTTCAAGTTACGACAAACAGCTTTCATTACAGGAATAGAAAAGGCCAATAACAAAATATTCTGCATTGCCATTTACAAAAAAGTATTGACTAAAGCGGGCTTTCTCTTTAATATGCTTTGCATATGAAATTCTTTCCAATCTAAATATAAAGCACCATTTAGTTTTTGGCAATGAAAAAAACTGCAAAACATTGTTTTTTTTTTTTCTTTTCTTTTTTTTTTTCTTTCTTTTACTGCATATGAAGGTAAGATGCTGGAATGTAGGGTGATAGAAGGAAAGGGACAAAAAGCACACTACATAACAAACCAACGTTATTAGCTTGCAGTACTGCATACAGTATGGCAGCAGGAAAAAGAACAAAAAAGGATATGTACAACTCTTACGACAGCCATCGTGTGACATTCTAGCAGGCTCCCCCAAACCGCCATTATATGGCTTCTCATCTGTACAATGTCACACTTTTTTTTGTTTCTCTTTTTTTTTTTTGAAGCATACAAATAATTTGCACTATATTATCCTGCCAAATTAAAAAAATATACTGTGGCAGCCTGTCTTTTTTATTTCCACTACCAAAAAAGGTACATTGATACCTTTTAAGAGAACAAGCAACAATTAAAAATACAAGCTTCAATATAAATACTATAATGCCTAACACTAGATGAACATTTAATTCAAATACCATTCTAGAAATACAGAAAAAAGACCATAAATGTGTTTTAGCATAGGAATCAACATGAGTGTGCATTTTCCTATATTTAAGTACTATATAATCTTAAACCTTTCCCCAATGTATTTTTTTTTTACAACCTGAAGAGCGGTGTGTAATCCAAGGCATAGAATTTTCACTACCATTTTTAAATGGATAACAAGTCTTGTAACACCACCAAGACAATGGAACCCTAAAATGCAGTTCCCCCCTAAACATAATGAAGTGTTTTTTAAAAAATTTTTTTCTTAACATTTATATTTAAAAAAGTTTTGTACAAAAAAAATCCTTGCACTGTAGAAGCGAAAGCAATCATTCATTTCTATGTTAAGTGTATTCTGTTTCCATTCACAGCGCTTGCAATGTTGCGTCCAAGTAAGTAAGCTCATTAGTCAAGTAAATGGCTGGCAAAGTTTTTTAAGTTTTTTTTTTTTTTAAATGCTCATCAATGAGATTGTGTTCAATTTTTTTTTTTTCAGCATTCTTGCAACTTTTCCCTTAAGTATAGACCTGTAAACTGGGAAAATTGTACAGTGCACTTAATTGTCCTATCTGAGCAGGTTTATTTTATACTCAACCTCTGTATCTCTGATTAGAGAAAAGATACAGGTATCACAGGCAGAGTCAAGTGCTATTTGAACACCAACTGGGGCAGATGCTAGCTTAATAAAAAAGAAAAACTTAAAAAAATAAAATAAAAACAATGAATCCTCTTCCATGTTAACACAAATAGCACACAGTGTATGGAAAAGAAATGAAGTACAACTTTTAGGGAGCACAGACATATATACTGCTACTCTTAAAATTCTTTCTCTTCTTTTTTTTAAGAATGTCACATTTAAACACAAGTCTTAAGAATTCATAGTTAATCATCATTGTATCAATATTAGCTTATATACCTGTTCTAGTTTAAAATGGCAAATAGTACCACGTTGTGCTAATAAATCACTTGTTTTTTCCTCTGTTCCCCTCTGTCAAACCTTACTGTCAGCCTCTTCTTTTTAATATGGTATACAAGGTCTTAAGTGTATCATTTGATTGTCCAGTTGACAACCAAATGGATATGGATCTATTTCTTTCGGTGCCAGAATTTTTAAGATATCTTTTAAAACAAGTATCTTCATAAAATGAACTCCTTACTAATGTATTTAATCAGGGCTTTTGCACATTACACATTCGATTTCATCATTGTTTAAAAAAAATAAAACTGGGCAAAACAGCCCATTTCTTTTAAGCTCTCATTAGGAGCAAAGTAGCTTTTATACTGGTATAATCAGTTTTTGTTCACAAAGTTAAACTAAAGGGAAAATGATGATTAACTAGGACATAATGGGTCATATTTTTAGGTAGCCATTGTTGCGAGAAATACAATATAGAATTATATGCTAGGTCCTAAGGTTTATCACCTCACCCAATGCTGAATTAAGCTACAAGTTTATAACAAGTAGAAAGAACCATCAATGTGGTTTTAATAGATCCAAGGCACTCATATTTTAAAACCAAATGATAGAATAAACTTGTTCTGTTTTTCTGTTAATTTGTCAATTCAAGGCCCTTTTTTCTTTCCTCTCCAATTGATACATTTAACCCTTTAGAGACAGACATTTAGCTCATAGAGATTTTTTTCAGTGCTATGTTTTCTGTCTATAGAGGGTTAACCCAAAGACTGTTTTACCTCCTCACATTATTTAAAAAAAAAAAAAAAACTGTACATGATATGTATTACAGAATGTATGCAGCATGGTCTTTTTTCTCTCTCTCTCTCTTTTTCTCTCAGAACGGAACTGGAAACAGCAACATGTTTGCTCATGTTTGCTCAGCAACGAATTAGGGACAATTTAAAATAGCCATAACATACCATACATGCTGTCTAAGTTTAAAAAAAAAAAAAACATACACAACATGTAAATTATTGCACAAGAGAAAGGCTCAAAGTTTGCGTAAAATGCAATAGTATTGCCCCATACAGATCATGCATTCAAACGGTGAAAACATAAAGGAAAAAAATTTTTTTAAAATAAGAAGAAAAGAAAAAGAAAAAAGAAAAAGAAAGAAAAAAACAGGTGTGCTGGTGACAAGCACTCTCATATTCTTAGCTTCCATTACTTCTGTTTGTTTGTTTTTGTTTGTTTAAATCACATGGGACTAGAAAAAAATCCTACAGGGAGTGGGGTTGGAGGGCCCTGGGGAGGAGGGGTGGTGAGAAGGAAGGTGTCAGGTGGGAGTGAGGGAGGGGTATTAATATACCTCTATTCAGTTTTTATATCATTATTCAACACTCGATCACTGTGCCATTTTTTCATGTGTTTCTCCAGGGTACTGTACACGCTAAAAGGCATCTTACAAATTTCACATTTGTAAACGTCCTTCCCCACCTGGCCATGCGTTTTCATGTGCCTGGTGAGCTTGCTACTCTGGGCACAGGCATAGTTGCACAGCTCGCATTTATAAGGCCTTTCGCCCGTGTGGCTTCTCCTGTGGACAGTGAGATTGCTACAGTTCTTGAAGACTTTCCCACAGTACTCACAAGTGTCGCTGCGTCTGCCCTCTTTTGAGCTGGGCCTGCCCGGGCCCGGACCACTAATATGGGGCGTGCTCCCTCCACTTCCCGTGCCGCTGCGCCCCGAGATCCCTCCGTCCAGCTCCCCGGGCGGCGTGGAGAAGCGCAAGCTCCCATTCTCCGAGGAGTGCTCCGAAGAGGAGGCAAAAGGCGATTGTCTGGAGTCTCCGAAGCTAAGGAAAGGATCTTTGAGCTGCCTGGAGGCCGCGTAGCCGGCGAGCCACTGCGAGTACACGTTCTCCGTGTTGGGCATCGCGGCCGGGGGCAAGTCGAACTCCTTCTCCAGCTTGATGCGCTTGGAGAAGGGACTCAGCGAGCTGGGGCTGCCCAGCAGCAGCTTTTTGGACAGGCCTCCCGAGGCCGACTCGCCCGGGGAGCACCCGCGGCCGTTAACAGTGCCATCGTCTATGCGGTCCGACTCGCCGGCCACCGAGTCTTCGTCGCAAGTGTCCCTGTGGCCCTCGGCCTCGGCCAGGTGGCCCCGCTTATGCTTCTCGCCCAGGACCTGGTGGAAGGCCTCGCTGAAGTGCTGCATGGAGCTGAGCACCATGCCCTGCATGACGTCGGGCAGGGCGCGGCCCTCGTCGCCCACGCCCACCACCGCGCCCCGCGAGCTGTTCTCATGGTGGCGCGCAGCCTCCAGGCTCAGCCCGAAGCCGTAGTCCACCCTCTCGCTCTCTGTCAGCTCCTCCTCCTCCTCTTCCTCCTCTTCTTCCTCTTCCTCGTCGTCCTCCTCTTCCTCCTCGTCCCCGTTCTCCGGGATCAGGTTGGGGTCGTTCTCGCTCTTGAACTTGGCCACCACGGACTTGAGCGCGCTGCTCGCGCTGCCCACCAGGTCGCTGGTGCCGGGTTCCGGGGAGCTGGCGGTGGAGAGGCCGTCGTCGGACTTGACCGTCATGGGGGACGACTTGTGCATGTGTGTCTTCATGTGGCGCTTCAGCTTGCTGGCCTGCGTGCATGCGTGGTCGCACAGGTTGCACTTGTAGGGCTTCTCGCCCGTGTGGCTGCGCCGGTGCACCACCAGGTTGCTCTGAAATTTGAACGTCTTGCCGCAGAACTCGCATGACTTGGACTTGACCGGGGGCTGGGAGGGAGGAGGGGCGGATTGCAGAGGAGGGAGGGGGGGCGTCGCCAGGAAGGGTGGCTTGCTACCTGGCTGGAATGGTTGCAGTAACCTTTGCATAGGGCTGGGCCGGCCTGGGGACAGCGGTGGGCTAGACGTGTTCCCTGCCAGCTCTCTAAGTCTCCTAGAAAAATCCATGGCGGGAGGCTCCATAGCCATTGGATTCAACCGCAGCACCCTGTCAAAGGCACTCGGGTGATGGGTGGCCAGGGCCATCTCTTCCGCCCCCAGGCGCTCTATGCGGTGGGGGTCCAAGTGATGTCTCGGTGGTGGACTAAACAGGGGGGGAGTGGGTGGAAAGCGCCCTTCTGCCAGGCCGGAAGCCTCTCTCGATACTGATCCTGGTATTCTTAGCAGGTTAAAGGGGTTATTGTCTGCAATATGAATCCCATGGAGAGGTGGCTGGGAAGGACATTCTGCACCTAGTCCTGAAGGGATACCAACCCGCGGGGTCAGGGGACTTCCGTGTTCGCTTTCTAAGTAGATTCTTAATCCATGAGTGTTCTGTGCGTGTTGCAAGAGAAACCATGCACTGGTGAATGGCTGTTTGCAAGTTGTACATGTGTAGCTGCTGGGCTCATCTTTACCTGCAAAATAATACAACACCAACATCAATGTTTAATCACCAAGCAGGCATCAGCAATTGCTTATACATGTTCCAACTCCAGCCTTCCCCGCCGCCACCCTAAACCCCGAGGCCTAACCCCTCACGCACCTACTAACCCTCTGCCTGAATGGTGCCTGGCACACGCGATGGTTGGTGCCCAACAGATATTTGTCAAATCAGTCTTCTCTCCCTGGAACTCAGTTCTAAGAATTCTTTATCTAATCCCCGAAGCAGACAAATTCTGACCAATTCAAGCTTGAAGATAAGGAATCCTACAATCTAAGGACCTCAGAGATGTCTTCTGAACTTTTCTATCTCATCATCAGCTGCAGTTGGGGACAAGCCATTTAATCTCTGTGTACCTTGGTTTCCTCGACTGTTAGTGACCCAAGGAACAGTTCGCTTCCTAAATCCTATTGTCCTTGTCTAGTCCCTGATGGATGGCAGGTGAACTTGCTAAGACGCAGTTGTTCCACAGAGACACCAAAAAAGAGAATGTCAACGTACTACAATTCTCCATGGCCCTATAGCAGCTTAGGCTAAAACACAGTAAGTACTGATATTGTTAAAATAAGAACAGACTCAAAAATCTTCAGTGGAGGAGAGACTAGCAACATTCTCCCATCCCGGCCTGTGTGCCGGTCAACAAGTTCTAATTTTGGCTCCATAACACCCCGCCAGGACATGCGTTTTTAATCTCAAGGGATGTTGTGAAAATCTCAAAAGAAAAATTTGATTCAGATTTAACTGAAAGCCTGTAACATGCTTAGGAGTTGCCCCCAGTGCAATCAATGCAAGTCTAGAGAAGTGAGGAGACGAGGCTGGTGCCAACTTCAGCAGACACAGTACACTGGTTGAAGGCACAGTTCAGGCAGCCAGCACCATGACAGGCAGCAGGCTGAGCAATGCTACACTAGCCTCCTCCTCATTATTTTGAGAGGCTAACAACGTGAACCAAATTATACAACATCCTGCGCCCTCGGCTGAGACTCGGCTCCAGTTGAGAAAGAAACAGAAAGATACAGTTCAGCTAGTCAACTCTTTGGCCAGTAGCCAAGCCGTCTGGAGAGGGGCCCTGCTGAAGTCACATTATTTCTCTCTTGCTGAAAAGAACCCGAGAGTGGTAAATGCCACTTTGGCAGAGAGGGGGCCAGCTTGACTTCACAAAATCATTCATTTTTAGAGATAGCTAAATTGAAATATATATATATATATATTCAACAGTTTACCAGTCAACTGCACGCAAGTGATGGTGGCCGAGGGACAAAGATGAGAGCAATACATAAAATGTCTCGGGGACTCTGAAAAAGGTAGGGCTTAAAATATAACTGAGAAATAAACTTTCTCCCTCTTTTAAGAGGGTCTAGCAGAGTTCCTTAAACCCACAGCTAGCATTTGTCAGTAACTTTTTTAAAGAGACAAAATTTACCAGGAAGCTAAAAAGTAGGAAGGAGGAATTCATCAATTATATGATTCCTCCATTTAGCAAGTCAAAGAGAAAAGCTGGCGGGGTCTTCGCAGGAGCCCCAAACACTCATATTCCAAAACAAGCCAGTTCTCTCAAGCACTTGTCTAAATAATGGCCTCCTGCCCTGACCTTGTAATTTACTTTACAATGCATTTATAATCTCACTCAGTATATCCCACTCCTGGGTAAATCTCTTTAACAAGATTAGATGGTAAGATACCAAAATTAGGTTTCAAACATTTGTCTAATGTGGAAGGGGAAAAAAAAGCAGCAAGATTTTGAAAGAAAATGCTGACATTAGTATCACATTATCTGCCTATTTTTGTTAGCCTCCTTTCTTCAAAGGGAAATAAAAAGCTTCACTGAGAGTATTTTCATAAATTTTTTGTTGTTGTTGAACAATGACTTGGGTCCCAAATAGGCAGGAAAAAACTATCTGGTTCCAACTACCGTGACCTTCTGTGGCTTTCTCCTTTGCCTCCCTAAGACTCTGGGTTATTATCATACATTTAGCCTGACAATTGGAATTGGGTAAGTAAAAAGGAGATTTGTCAGCTGAAGCAAGTCCTTAACACTTTCATCACTCCAAATGCCTTCAAATCATATTTTACCCTTATAATCTTCTCCTGAAAACCAGGACTGGACCCATAATTAGTGATGCTAGTTTCACATGTGCTGTGATGAGGCCACTGATAAATGCTGAAGTCTGTGGCTTACGGCACTACATCAAGAATCTCATTTGTACCCTTTCCAAGGGGCTCAAACAAGAAAAGTGCATTTTATTTTGTTGCCCTGAGCTTCCTAAATTTTTATTCCGAGCCACTTACGTGATTATGCTATGGTATGTTAACACTGCGACGCTATCCTTCCCCCGCTCATCTATCAGGTCAGAGAAAATGGCATTTTATCTTATAATGAGCATACAACATACAGTTTTCACTATCGCATTTTAGTATTCCCATCAACTAGATATTCTAGATCATGAGGGCAGCTAGTATAATCATAATGTCAATGAGAAGGGCTGTTACGATTGAGACTAAAGATTACATGGAAAGAGCTGCTTTGAAACTGGTAATTATTACCAGTCCACTAATAGCAAATGATGCATTACAATTTCACCATATAATCTGTATTTCACTCAGCTCATGCTGGTACACCACATTATATTACAGTGTTCACAGATTCTAAATTCCTAAACTGCAGTCATCAATAAATGTGTAACTTGCCATAATTTGTGAAATTACTTTGTTCATAACATCTTTGATGGTTTAGAAAGACCAGAATTGATTTCCTGCGTGGCAAAATTAGGGCTACATTGATTTATTGACGTGTAAAATATAATAATATTCTTCATTTACTCTGATGAAAATCAACTTCTCAATTTGAGAGCCTCATTGGGCATTCACGGGGATTGTTTTGATTTAAAGCAATAAACTGAGACGTGGACCCCAAGCACAAGAATTCGAGGCACTGAAAGGGTTAAACGCAGCTGTTAGCCTACCTACTAGATTTTATTTTATTTCATGTCATTTTACAGGAAGAAATGAACTCCTACTTCCAGTGTGTCACCAATGCAAAAGTCATATGATTGAAGCGTTGAATTTTGGAATAAGGAGGACCAAGGCAGAACCCCTGGCTCTATTACTAGCTTGCAACTGTAGGACTCTCATGAAACGTCTCTGAGCCCTCGGATTCCTATCTGTAAAATGAGTATAAAAATAGTGCCTTTAAAGAACTGTTGCAAGGTTCAAATGATAGAAGCATATAAAAGACCTCTGTAAACTATCGGGTCCAACATACATGTGAGTTTTCATTACTACCGGGCGTGATTAATTACTGAGGGTAATGACTAACCACATTACATGCCCAGAACGGCTTCCAGAGGAAGGTCCAAGTACAGTTTCAACCTGGGCTCCGGTTAGAGAGACAGGAGGGGGCAATTTTAAGTCACTGGTCCAGGTTCACAACTAGGGAGGCCACAAGCTACAGGATCTGCAAGCCAAGGGCAGATGGGCAATGCTGCTGAGTGGAGTGGGCATCAGTGCTGTCATAGAGCTTTCTGGAACCCTGCAACCCATTTCCACACACCTTTCTCTGGTCACTCCTAAACTGGTCCTGCCAGACTGGACTAGTCTGTACCAGCAAACTATGTGCCCTGCCTTTGTGGTTAGCAGGGAGAGGAGGACAGGGGTTCCATATTGGGCTCCCACTTTCACACCCATCAGTCAAACCCCCTGCCTTCAGGAAGACCAGAGGATTTAACTGTTTCCCTAGCCAGCAGCCTCTCAACTCCACCCTACTCTCCATGGCCCCACTCCCTCGTGTCCCCTCCCTCCCAGGGTGCCCCAGGCACCCCCAGCAAAAGGAAGGGTGCTCTCCAGCCAGCCAGCCAGCATGAAAGGACTGGAAATCAGGAGCCCAACCCCTAAACTCTGCGATGTGTGACCTAACACAGGCTGGGGCGGGGGGGGGGGGGGGGGGCGTGTGCTTTAACCCCTGCACCACCCAGCCCTCAGGACCTAAGGGCTTGCGAAATTCCGACAAATAACCCTTTGTTACCCGAGATTACCCAGGAGTTAGCAAAAATAAACAACTGGTCTAGAATTTGGTCTAAGGGTGCAACCCCGCCCTGCAGACTCCATTCACCAGATAGGTAAGTCTAATTTCCCTACCTTATTAAAAAGTTCCCTTTCTAGCCTTAACCACTGCATCTTATTCTTTGTTATTTTCTCCCCATGATCCTTTTCCTTTCTTTTTTCCTTCCCACAGCAGGTTATTTTTTTTTTCATTTACTTTCAAAGTAAAAAGTAGGTATCACACTTTTTTCTTGAAACTGCTTTTTTTGTATTAGAGGTAGACTCAACCTCTGCCCCCAAAACTTCAACCACGCATGATTCATACCATGTGTTTCTACATACTGAAGCATTACTTTTTAAAACATTTTTCCGAAAACATTTTTATAAATGAACAAATCTAAATTTCATTAAAATGTCTCCACTATAAAAGTTGACTTGAACAAGTACATGGATAATGGTGGTAGTGATGGCAGAATCTTTACATTTGAAGTATAATGCTTTTTTTCTCTAAAGAAAAAATAAGCACAAATTATGTGTATATATGCATATATGTGCACAAATATAACGTACCATGTATATATATAAATATAGCATGTTCAAATTCACATGGAAATGCATAAATAACATGCAAATTCCAGGGTAACTAAACTGACTCCTTGTGACTCTGGCCCCTGCTACATGCCATGGAATAAATTCGAGCCCTCTATGAGGCCATGGGAGTGAATGTCCAGCAGTAAAATAGGATCTGAACGCGCAGACATATCCAACCACCAGCCGTGGAGCTAGGCAAGACCCTGAGTAGAAGATCCCTGGGAATGAGCTGCTGTGAGCGCCACGCCTGCAGTGAGGAAAGAAAGAAAAAGGGCAGGGATGTCACTCTGGGGCTGAGTGGAGTGAAGGAGCAGGTGCTAAGCGAGTAATGGAATAATACATATGCTGGTGCCAATCTATTTGGAAGTCACTCCCTTCAGTACTTAAAAAGTAAGGGCAATTTCCAGAAACTCTAATCTCTATACACATAGACATTTGTAGAAGAAATAATGCTCAACTTACAAATACCCTGCGGGGCATATTCTGCACTCATCCCGGGCGTGGGGATTAGAGCTCCGTGTGCAGAACGAGGGGAGGACAGGCCTCTCCAGTGCAGAAGTTTATCTGTGAAAGAAACCCAAAATCAAGCACTACAGCTATAAACAATGTGCATCGTAAACCACAGGATATCACATTTCAATTCCATTAAAATAGATTAACATCATTACAACAGCCTTGAAGATAGTTAATAGGCCCAAGGCCTGAAACAAAAGAACAGAGGTGGAAACAATCCCACAGTTTTTGTTCTGTTTTTAGTTTTGGACTTTTTGGACAAAAATGAAAGGGGTTTGTCTTAGGTACAGAGGTGGGGGTTGTTCTTAGGTTCATTTGCTTGATTATCTGTTGTTATTTGGTTATTGTCTCAGGGTAAGAGATGTGTGCAAATAGCAAGGAGAAAATTGGTAATATTATGGGGAGGCCAAAAGAATGGGACTTATCTGCAAGGCTGGTTTACATGCATACACTGACTTGACTTTATAGGCAAGTCTAAACACAAAGCAATACAGTGTACTAATAGGAAATGAGCTGGTCTGTGAACCATTTTTTTATGGGATAGTCCCACTCTGCCTTCCTCCTCCCACCTCCCCCTCCCATGCTATATGTAAGATAAGACTTTCAATGACAGGGAAACCTCCGGCATTTCAGGACTTGGTTAAGCCAAACTCTAACATTCTATCAAAAGGAGTACCCTGTATAGGCATGCTTTCTCACAAGAATAAGTGGTTGAAAATGAAGATTAGACTTCTGGAGTTCAATAACTTTGACCAAGTTCCCTCTTTGAGGCTGAGGAATCATATCATGAAATGACAAGGAAAGAACCAGCATCCAGACACCAGGGCCCACTTTCCCCATTCTGTTGCACACCTGGTAAAGAAAAGTGACTTTTCACACTCGTAAATCTAGCAGCCAATCAAGCATTTCTAGCACTGAGATTTCACAGGAAAGGAAATTTGGTTTGTGTGACGTAGGGATTACATGGTTTCTGTGGTAAGTGTCCAGCTTTTCCAAATCCACCTCCAGCTAACTAACCATGTAGATGTCAGCCATGAGACAGGGTGGAGGATAGATAGACTAGGAGGCACTCTGTGTTCTAGAGAGGTTTGGAGTTTCTGGTGATTGTGTGAGGCAGGAGAGAAGAAAACCTAATCTCGATGATGAGCAAAGTACGCTTTCCGCTAGCTTAATATTAAGAGCACTTAAGAGTGATGTTGGGTGCGCTCTAGGATAGCAAGTCCCAGGTGTAAAATACATCCTGTTCTTGTATAAGCCCCATTGCCAAGTGCAGCCAGTGCAGTTGGGACAAGGTTCCCTTTCATGAGGAGCCTGATGGGTAACAACAGTGAGTGGCTGGAGAAAGCTGTTACACAGACAACATAAATCTGTTGTTACCAGGCCTGCAAAGGGAAGCCATCAGGGAGCCACGGCCTCACCTGAGACCATCTAAAGAGAGACATCTTTTCCTCTCTGATTCAAAACAAAATAAAAACCACAAAATGAACCAACAAAAGTAGGAAGACTGGACTCAGGAAATCAGCATGTCTACATTTCGTTGTTTATGTTAAATAAATTGAGAATCTAGGATAAAATTAGCTACAGATATAGTCCTTGTAGTTTTCAAGGAGAGATCTGAGAATCTACTTTTGCACCTGTTCTTGCTGCAGAAAAGTTATTTGTCCCCGAGACTAAAATCCTTTTCTTAAGAGACCTACACAACTGAGGGAATCTGTGATCCCAGCACAAAAGCAACAAAGTCCTTAGACCTTTCCATGAAGAGAGTCTAATTTCAAGTTCTGGACCACTTTGGGAAGAGACCCTGAGGTCCTTCAACAAGCCTCCAACAAGAAGTGGGTGAACTGTTAGCCCCATGCCGCCTCCGCCACGTGCACTATCTCTGCTTGGCAGACTCATCTACTCATCTGTTAGCAATGAACAAGCTGCACTCAGAACAGCAGTGCGGACCAGAAGACACAGCGAGCTCTCATCGGCCACAGAGTCTAAGTACCTGGCATCACGGTTGGTTTGAGGTTTTGGTTTTTTGAGTTATAAAGAACCTTAGTGATCATTGAGTCTATGCCTTCATTTTACAGACTGGGAAAATGGGGCCTTGAGAAATTAAGTGGTTTGCTTATAATTGAACTGAGGTTAATCTCAAAGTGAAGATCAGAGTTAGTTTCCCTGTTCCTGGTCTGTGTTCTTTCCTGGGGCATCTATCTCTCCCCTCTGGTGTCCCTGTCACGTCTTCACTGCCCAGGAAGGACCCGGAGAGGGCTCTACTTTCACTGACTCATTGGTCAGCGGGGGAGATTCCGGCCAGCAGGGTGAAAATTGGCTTTCAAAAGGTTCCAATGAACTGACTTGATTTCACAACTGGAAAACAGCACTTGCTCTGCTGCCAAAGCCTCCTGGCCTCAGCCCCACTGTTTCGCCCTCTACCTATGCTTCCCCTGCAGAATTAACCCACTGCAGAAAAACAAAGCACTGCTCTCGGCCTAACAAGCTGCTTACTTTAGAAAACAGCACACTGTCTTTGTGCCAGGGACTTGGAGGTGAGTTTCTCTTCTTCCAGGAAGATGGTCAAAGCAGAGCCATTTGGGAACCCAGCTGATTCTGCCACATCTTCCACTAAACACATCCATGATATTCTCCTTGGTAAGGAGAATCGACATTCCCACATGAACTGGAAATGCTAAATTTTTAATAGCCTCCCTGGGGTTTAACTTCTTGCTATGATGCCTTCAATTATTTCATCAGAGCTTAGGCAAAGTAAAGTATCACAATTAAATGCTTCTGAACATCAAACTCAACGAGCAGCTCTGCCTTCCTGGGCCAAGAGGGGAAAAGATCTGCGCTGATCAAGGGCTTGCTTCTCTTCCAACCCTCCTTTTTTTGATTTCCCCTGGGAGAGAAGGGCTCAGTTAAGTAGTAGTGTAGTTATGCCCTCTTGATTTCTCTGTTGGGCCTCTCAGGAAATGGTTCCAAAAGTGCAGACCCAGGCCCAGCAACAGCAACTTCTGGCAGCTTGTTGGAAATGTAAATTCTTGGGTGCCACCCCAGACTCACAGGATCTGAAATGCTGGTGGGTGGGGGAGCAGCAGTCGGGGTTGACTAAGGCCTCCAGGTGATTCTGATGCACAGTCAAGTTTAATAAGCCCCACCTTAGGGCAAGGGGAAGTAAGGAAGCTGGAACCTCTGCTGTTCACTGGGCAGAGACTTGTGGGCCATGAGGCTGTTCGCCTCTTCTGCTACAGCCCAGCTTCTTCAGGACTAAAACAGTCAAAATCAGGGGAAGCCCTAAGCGTTACTCCAGCCATCCATTATCCATCTGTCCATCACTGAACAGACCCCATTTCTTCAAGTAGGGAGCCCTCCTAACGTAAGACAACATCCAGTGTCAGGCAGATAGTGTCCTCACTACTTCTATAGAAGCTGAGATGTTTGCCCTGGGGATGTAGCTCAGCAGTAGAGCACTTGCCTAGCATGTGTGAGGCCCTGATTCAATCCCCAACACCACAAAAATAAATTAATAAATGAGCATTCTGCATGGATGGAGCAAGAAATGAACATTTGTTTCCCTTTCCGGACTCTGGAATGTGACATCTAATCCTCCTCTGAATCAATCTCTATCCAAATGCCTTTTGCTTCTCCGGTGAAAGGTATTTCAACCCATTCTGTCTTGTAAAGGTCTCTCTAGTACCATTCCATTTGGGGTCTCAGAAATGCTTTATGCATTGTTAGGTTGCAAAGTTTCCTCAGGGCTGAATAAAAATCGGTAAATTTTCAGATCTCATTAAAAATTTGCAACAAATTGGGAATGGTTTTGATTTAATCTTATACATTGGTTACTTCACATTTCTACGTACACTGAGTACCAGCTTTTGACCCAGAGCTTTATAAGCCCTGTGAGATATCCCCAAATTTAAGGTCATTAAGTTTCCTCAAGGACATCTCAAAGATTCCATGGCTATTAACATGCTATTTGTTTCTTCAACTAACCACTGGGCATGTAATATAGCCATATTGCTGTCTTCTACTCAACCAATAATACTACTGATCTCCAAATATGCCAAAACAGCAAAGCACAAAGCATCATGTCTGATACACTTAATGACTGTTTTGGGAGCTCAACTATTATCACGTATTAAACTCTCAGGTCTAGGGGTTGAGGATATAGCTCAGTGGTAGAGTACTTGTCTGGCATGTGCAAGGCCCTGAGTTTGATACTCACTACACACAAACACACACACACACACACACACACACACACACACAGAAATATCCCACGCCTTTCCACAAGAGTACAGAGAGGCATACTGTTCACTAAAATGTCTATGTGAGTATATATACATTTTTTCTTAACTATACGGAGTCCCCCCAAAAAATATACACACTTCAGCAATTCACCATAGTAATAAATGTCTGTGAGCTAATGGCTACCACTTTGAGCACCTCTCGTAATTGTAGAGGCCAAAGGTAACTTGTATTAATCTCTTGATGTCTCAATAAACTTAATATTAAGATATTTATACAAGTTTTTCTTTTCCTGCTGTTTACATTTTTTGGCAGACTCTGTATATGTTTAGACAATCATGTCCCCAACTGAAATGGACTATTTTGTGAAGCTGCATTCACCTTGAGCCTCCAAGAAGAAAATGGATGACAACTCACCATGAGCAGGAAGAATCTCTACATTGATAACAGGCCAGAGAAAGGACTTACGCAGTCCCGTCCCTTCCAACGCCATGATCCTCAAATTGCCCATCCTCCAAGTAGCCACCTTCCGAACTGCCCTTAAAATGAATCCTGAATGTGTGTGAAGTTCCCCAAAGAAACCAATCCCAGTATGAATCCAATTGCTGGATTCAAGCCACACGAACAACCACAGTGCAGCCAGTATGGGCTAGAAGCCTCTGTATCCGACTGGAGAGCAAATCCCCTGAAACGTCCTCTCTGGTCAGCAGCGTCTAGCTCTTGACCTTGCCTTTACCTTGGCTACCAGTTCTTCTCTGAGATGCCCTGATTTATCAAAGTATTCTAGAACAAACAGCCACGACTGGGTCTTGAGTCATGTCAGTCCGGACTGAAAACGTGCCAGCTTTATCACTGCTAACAGAATTCCTAATTAACCTTCTGATATTGTCAAAATCACATTCTCTTTTGTTCTACGGATGAACACGTCCATTACCATTTTTTCCTTCATTCCTTTTTTTCCTGGCTTAAGTTTTTACCAATCAAGATGCTCTTTATAAAGTGTGTTCTGCATAAATGAAAGCAAGCAAAGATTCTAGACACTACACTACAGAATTTCTTTGCTGAAACTTCCTCGTGGTCTTTATATTACTTGATATTTCACCAGTGACTTCAATTAAATCAATCACTCATTTAAATATTCCTTTTTGCCAATTCTATCCTTTCAGAGGCGTAATTATCCCAAACATAGGTTATTAATTTCACCTTTCAAGGGTTCTTGTCTCAGGCCTTCTTTTTATGAGGGAAGAGGGAGAGATGACATCTTTCATGCCCCTTTATCTATAAAAATGCAAAAAATGCAAGCCACCAATCTGTCGGGCCTAAACAAAATTTTCTGCAATCTGTGTCTTTAACATAAGCAAAGCATATAATTCAAAGAAAAAAAAGAGCTTGCTTTTCTGAAGAATAACTAAACCAGAGACATTGTGTTCCATCTTTGTGTTGAAATGCAGATTTCCCACTAAAAGGCAAATCCTTCATTTCAAAAGGTTGAATAGGATGGTACTTAAAAAAAGAATTCCAGCTGGTTAAATTTAGGGTGTTGAAAAAAGTTCACTCCAATAATATTCTTTGGCTCTGGGCCCAAAGTATTTTCACTTGATCGTGAATTAGATAAATTTTTATTACACTTTAAGCTTTTGCCTTAGAATGGAGGGACTTGTCGAAGAGTCTGGAAGGGCCGCTGCATAAAAAGACAAATTGTCTCGGGACAATTTTTTTTTGTTTGTTTAACCATATACCTCACTATGCAAAATGTGTGTTCCCAGGATATATTACACTCATTCATTCTCCATGCAGTCACTCAACAAATATTTACCGAATGCCCACAATGCCCAAAGCAATGGGCTAGCCTCTGTGGGTAGCACAAAGAAAATTCAGGCACAGATTTCCCCACAGGAGCTTTCATCTAGCAGAAAGATAAGGCCTGGGCAGAATTTGCCCTACTCCAGTGTAGAAAGCGTGTCTTGAGAAAGACACAGAAAAACTGCTATGGAAATTCAAAGGATTAGAAATTGCAGTGGGTCCTCAGTATCCCCTAGGAGACGGGCTCCAGGCACCCACTCAGATACTCAAATCTCCAGATGCTCAAGTCCCTCATAGACAATGGCAAATATTTTTATATAATACGCACATCTTTCCATGTACTTAAATCATCTCTACATGACTTACGGTATCTAGAACAGCACAAATGCTAAGGATTGAGGCTTTAGCTCAAGTGGTAGAGTGCTTGCCTAGCAAGCACAAATCCCTGAGTTTGATCCCCAGCACCCCCTAGAAAAAAATGCTAAGTAAATGGTTATACTGTTTAGGGAACAATGACAGGGGGGAAAATCTGCAATTTTTCTGTCCTGTATAGGTGCAATTTTTTTCAAATATTTGCAATCCAAGGAAGGTGGTTGAATCCTCGAATGCAAGACCCACCAGATACAGAGGCATGACTGCATGCTTCCCTTTGGAAGTGAATGCCAAGGCTTTAGGGAAGAAGTAACTTAGGAGCTAGACTCAGAAAGCCAAGTGAGGCACTTTCTACACAAAAAGAAAAACAGGTAAGGATGTTCAGAGAGAAGCAAAGCCCAAGGTGCACAGAGTAAAGGGGGCTCAACAGTTATACTCAGATAAATTGTACATCCATTCATCTGGGCAACAGCAGAGGTGACGGTCATCTAAATAAATCCTCTGAGGACTTCCATTAAGTCTTTCGTTTTCACAAATTCATATTTTCAAATACTTCGTTTTCTTAAAATAAGGGACACAGCCATGTGGACTATTGCAAATCTCTGTGCAAGTTCATTTGTCCTCTTTTGTCATCCTCCCCTTGAATTTTTCTTCCCCTGATGAATGGTGGGTGGTCTACTAAGGCAGAACCCACTGTGTTATTCCTTTGAGTCAGACAAACAAGCGTTGATAGCTATGCTCTTCTTTGTAATACAGCCTCCCTAGCTTAAGTAATCTATTTCAGATGTATCATTGCCAGTTTATGATGGGCTCCTACTTGCTGAAACATTTTCAACAAATGACTGTGCAAAAAATGTTGACATTTTCCTATACCACATTGTCTCTTCCATCATCTGCTTGATCTTCCCTCCAAATTTCCCCTCTTGATTCTATTCAAACCCTTGGGGAGGGCAGGGGAAACTTACTCTTGCTCTGAGCACTTATTTGAGGACTCCTGTGTGTGTGTGTGTTTGTGTGCACATGTGTACACATGTGCACACTTGCCTCTATAGGAGGTATTTTTCAGAATGTTTGGCAGAATCGGGGAACTACTTTGAAAGATGTCTTTGCACAACACGTTGACTTTCACTGAGGTCCCCCGAGCCCTCCTCCATTCTTTTCTTGCTGGAGGAAGGCCAGGAGCCCTGGTGTATCAGTCCTAACTTTGCCACACACTAGCTGTTTCTCCCTTTGAGTAAATCCCATCCTCTTTCTGGCCCTAAAACTTCTCAACTTGAGAAAGAGATAGCTGGATCTGTGGGTGACTTCTCTCTTCTGCTTCCCATGCCTGCCTGAGCCTCTTTGGGCCATGCTAGAAGCTGAACTCCTTGTGATCTTCCGGTGATTAGGTGGGACCTATGGGAGTGTGCAGCCTGGGCCCAAACTTCATGCTAATTCCTGAGCCTGGGACAGCAAGCCTTATGGTGCATTTCAAATTCTTGGGGTAGTGACTGGCAAATTTCACCTGTCTGAGTTGCAAGGAGGAAACCCAGGTGAGTCCTGAGCCAATGAGACTGAAGGTCAGAGAACCAGGAAGAAACTTCCCACGCACTCAGGGTAAATGTCAAGGGAAAAGGTCTCTGTGGCCCATGCCAGAAGGCCAGTGCCAAAGCCTGACCTCGTGCCAGAGCCGGGCACCCACTGCTCACAAACACACACAGCACCTCTCCCTGGCCACATCCAACCAGGGTATTAAGGCCTCAGCACCCTGTGGTCTCTGGCTTCAATCTGCATGGAGGGTTCCTGGAAAGCCCCGCGTAAAATGAATTTCTATAAACCGAATCACATTTGCTAACCCACATAACTTCAGAGAGGTTTCCTCACCCTCCCAGGCTCATCTAAAATTGGCAGGGCTTCTAACATTTTACCTTTTAAGTGTGCCCCCCACCCCCCAACATCCTCTCTGTCAAGTAGTTAATGATCTGTAAACAAACACTTCACATTCAGTAGGGGAGCTCACTATTAAAGGAACCCTGTGGTGAAACCTTTTGAAAAGTTAACAATCTTTCTGCAATGTGAAAAATCACCCTCTAATTATCAGTTTCCATTGATGAGGTTTTGGTGCATATTGGGCCTTCCGAAAGTGGGGCACAACTGCAGGCAATGCCTCGTGGTTAGAAGAGGAGAAGGGTACAACAAGCTGGCCTGAACACATCTGTTTTCATCCCAGTTGTCCAGCTTCACACAAATCTGTTTACAGATATCCCACCTGAGAAACACAGGATGGGAAATCATAATCTCAGACACTTGGAAAGTCTTGAAAACCACTCAGGAGTGCCCCCCAGAGAAGTATGAGATGACTAGGGAGGGTAGACTTGCATTGTCAACTGAAGCGAAGAAAAAGCATTTGCCTGTGAAGATGGATCTAAGGAGAATGACCATTAGCAAAAGTTTAATTCTGGTAACGCCTGCCAGGGCATGAGAAGGGCTTGTCTATCAAAACCAGCAGAACACACAACTCCCAAATCACTCTGAAGAGGCCACCCCTAGCATTTTTATCTGTGTCAACTCACAACAAATGGCATTTATGCCTATAGATCACCGCTGTGATCAGCCTTGAAAAAGTCCCAGAATAAGCTAAAGAAAACCAAACATGGCGTTTGTGTTAGACCACTGATCTTTTGTTCTAGGCACCCTGGAGGCAGAGGGTGACAAGACAAGGAGAGGCAAGGACAGCAGGTGAGAGCAGGCCCAGGCCACACCATGGCCCAGCTAGCCAGGAAGTTTGCTGGTCTCACCTTGCTTGATGGGTCTGTGTAACCCTACCCTGAAGAGCAGGGGAGCGGAAGGGAAAGAATGGGCAGCCCCACAAGGGCTCTGCCAGGCCTCTCCCACTACCAACAGAGTGGGACAATCCTCCCACCAAGCCCAGCTCCTCTAATAGAAGTATGTCCTGGTCCTTGTGGAAAGCTTCACCCTCCCCTCCTCAGGGAGAAATGGAAGGTCTCAGAAATGCCCTGAGGCAAGTAGTGAGGACGAAGCCAGACTGCCACCCACACAGGGACCAGTCCTCCTTGCCACTCGCCTCGGGAGCCCCCCCGCAGTAAGCCACAGGGGAGTATGCTGTCAAAGTCCCTTACAGGCAACTGCTTGCTTGTCCTGTCCAGGACTATGAAGTAGCGTGTGTACTTCCAAAAAAGCAGGGAGGGCACACTACAGGCCTAATACTCCATGACATTCTTAGCCAAGAGATTCTCAGAACCAGAACTGGCCATTCTCCAGAATTAAAAACCTATTATGTCCCATGGTTAACACAGAACTGCTCAGAAATTATAGGAACTAATTTAGGCTTCAAAGCTCAAAAAAAAAAAAAAAATGGTCTAGCAGGTCAAATTCTGACATTTCTTCAGGAACAAAACTAGGCTGCCCTCTAGCCTGAGGTGAGCTGAATCAAAGAGGGCTCCAGTGCTGTGAGGCCAGACCTTGTCCCCTGACAGCAAATCCTTTCAGAAGCAGGCCTCCTCCCTGGGCAGGCGCACTGCTACCATCCCCTTCATCCCTACGCACTTGCACACCTTCCAGGCACGCAGCAGCCCTAATCTCTCTGACAGAGACCCTCAGAACAATAAATGGGCCTATTTTCTTGGCATCATGGTTATTTTTCTGACTTTTTACCCCCATTTAAATCCTTCATTTATACCACTGACCAATCCAGAGGAATTTCCTGCACAGAAAGGAGAGGCCACAAGCATAATCTGCAGCCGTTCAGGCGGCCGCAATCCATGGGGTGGGCATTCGGCTGATGCAACAGGAGTAACATCCCAAGTTCCTAGACACCTCAAAGCTCCTCAAACCAAGAATGTACCACTCTCAACTCCTTTCTACCCACTAGATAGGCCCACTTGGGAACTCGGCCTGTGGAGACGGGGCTTCTATAAGCAGATGGACTGTATCCCACAGCCATCAAGGGTGCCTAAAGGGACCTCGTGGATCATTTTTTAAAATTCTGAATCTCTTCGAGGCTGCTTGGAAAATGAGGTCTCCGAGGTCCAGCATCCCAGCCACACTCTAGTTCCATCCAGTCCGGACCATGAGGGCTCACCTGAGGCCACCAATGTCAAGATCTCTCAGCTCTACTAGGAATGTGAAAGACTCCACTCTCCTTTAACAAGCCCCTCAGGCTGAAATCCTTTTGCTTCCAGAGCTTCAACCTTCAACTGCCCGGTTGAAAGCCCCCTCTGTCACCAGCCCACAGATCTCTGCCGCCATGGTGCTCAAGCCCTGTCAGGCAGTGGGGAGTGTGGACAGCAGGGTTGACGCAGTTTCAAAGAGGCCGACCAGGCAAGAACCATCCTGTACTCCTGCCCCAGCTCTAACGCAATAAAATGTCTTTTATCAGTGTAATTCAAGGCAAAGAGTCAAGGGTCTGTCACCATTTTAAAAAGGCTTATTACATGGCCGCAAAAATTTGCCTCAGGCTCGAACCTGGCATGTAAGGTATCAGCATGGGACAGGTTCTTTTGATTTGATTTTTATTTTCTTACAAAATCTGAAAATGAAACGCTTCTGTCCCTCCCTTCCACCAACCGTTTTTTGATTTATGGAGAGGAGGAAAGAAATCTGAAGTTGACAGGTTGGGACAACTCCACTCAGCTTTCTCACTCAAAAGCTGCTTTTGTTAAATCATACTTTGCATTTATGGCCTGCGGCTCTTGGCCGACTCTGGCAGCTCCCCTAGCGCGCAGGCTGTGGACTTCCCGGGGAAGAGGCCCCACCGAAATTACTCCCCCTGGGCACCAAGGGCAGGGAGGGGGACGGCAGGCACAGAGGGCAGAGGGCTAGAGACACGAAGCCAATGAGTCACACAATGCAAGGGGCTGCAAGGGACTTGCCTTTCTTCTGGCCCTGGCTCCCCACTACTTTCTCTCAGAGCCAGGGCACCATGTCATCAGCACACGCTGGCCACTGGTTCCCTGACTACGGTCCACATCTGCTGAGAATCAAGGCTACACACATCACCTACCTCACATCACCAGACACCATATTGCCTGGGCAAAGAACAGCCCCTCAATAAATACTCAAAGCACGACACAGCTGACTTTTCTTCCCGCTGGACAGCTATTCTCAAGGATCTGCTGGAAGGACCCGGCCACGGAGCCAGCAGTGACCAACAGAAAACTTTTTCTCCCCAAGTCACTGAGGACTCCCTAGTCAATGATTCACTAGGCGAGGAGCCTCTGGGTCAGCCTCGAACCAGGAGATGATGATTACAGTCCCTTGAAAGTGGCTGTGACCCATTGGCTTACTGTACTATTTTGGAAATCTTTAATTGTATATTTATTCAATGGTTGTTATGGACAATCAGGTTAATAATTCACTTTCCAAATGCTGTGCAATTACACAGTTAGAAGAACCACAGTAGATGTCAAATTTCCTTAAGTTTTCTGATGAATTGGTCCCAAATACTAGTCTGGGCCCCTTTGCTCTTCCCCTTTCAATTTTTTTTAAGCAATCCTCAATACTTTCCTCTGTTCTCACCACCTCCACACACACACTTGCACCCCCATTTTCTGCCTCAAAAGAAAGAATGGTATGAAATCCATCTGTTCAAATAGTCCTATTTGGAACCCATAGTTCTAAATGGTGTTGTTCCACTAAGGGTCTTAAAACATGGCAGAGGAGCTAGCCATGGAAGATGCACTAAGGGCTAGCAGCTGCCCTCACTTGCTGCCCTCCCTCTGATGCAGGACACCTGCAGCTGCCCATACTTTGTCACCCAAGTTGTGCCAGATGCTGGCACAGCCAGGGGCAGCCACAGCCCAGGAGCAGAGAATGCGAGGTCCCAGTGTTCTCTGGGAGACCGGGAATGGGAAACCATGCCCGTGAGCTGGAGACATCCTTGGCAGGGCTTCCCTTCCCCTCTAGAGCCCTGTGTCTACGACTAGCCACTCTGCTTGGGAGATGCTGGAAGGTATGAAGAGAGAAACAGGTACATTTATTTTTGTAAAAACAAAAATGGGGCAGGAATCCCAAAAAAAGTAGAAACATTCAGAACCCAGGACCTCACCACCATCCCCTAAGACCTAAACCAGGCCCTTCACACCTCTGTTTTGTGGTATTCACACATAAAAGCTCACCTACCACAAGCATACAGACAAGCTTTAAAGAGTCAAAGTAGCCAGGTGTGATGGCACATGCCTGTAATCCCAACATTCAGGAGGCTGAAGCAGGAGGATCACTGCAAGTTCAAGGCCAGCCTGGGCTACATAGTAAATTCAAGGCCAGCCTACTCTACAAAATCCTGTCTCAGAAAACAAAACAGGGAAAAAAAGAGTCAAAGTAATTTCTGTCCTTGATAGGTCAGTAGAACTAGGCTGGGCTGGAGCTGAGGCCACTCAGTCCAAAACTGGGGGTGGGGGTAGAGGCTGGCAAAGAAGGAGAGGGAACAAGAAGGACAGAAGTGTCCACAGCTGGCCCCTAGCTACAAGTGACTGCAGCTAAGACAGTGTCTGTTCTCCATTTCAATGACTCATGATTCTTTTTTAAGCAATTTTTTGGTGTTCTACCCCTACATCTTTTCTCTCCAACACACACAACCCAGAGCTCGGTGCTTTCCAAGGCTTTTTTCTCCACAGATGAGATTAATTCTCTAACAGACCCCCAGTACAGTTTGTGATATGGCGGGGGAGCCTTGGACCACCACGGTATCCCGGAGTGATCAGAGCTCAGTGTGCGTGCTGGGAAGTAAACTGGGAAATGCCCCAACAGATAGTCCCACAGAAGATTCTCACACTCAGGAAGCCCACTGAGATACACAGACCTTCCCTGGAGCCTCTGGTCAGCTCCAACCTTGGCATCGAAAGGATAGAGTCGGGCTAACACCCTCAGATCCTGATGTCAGTGATAGCTTGTGGTGGGGGTGGGGGAGCATTTGTGACCCAAAGGGAGAGGCAGACCTGTTGAAGGGGAATTACTATGTGCTCAGTACATTTAGGGTCATTCTATCTAGGGAGTTTCATTTGGTTGGAGTTTTTCGAGTTGTTTGTTCAGGTTATGGTTTCTCTTCCCCCATTTAAAAAAAATTGGAGCTGTATTTCAGCTTCCTGTTCATGGAGCGGACAGAAGGAGGGTGTGCAGTGGAGGAGGTGTGTGGGGAGGAGGCTGAGAGATGGAGCAGGGCCGAGAATATCCGGAACTGGAGAAAAGTGAGAAACGGAGCTTTTTCTTGGCTTCCAAACAGTTGTAATTTCCACGCCACTGCTTAGTTCCTGGGCACCAGGCACAGAGAGTGGGAAAGGGGCATGTGACAAGTTTGCCACAAATCAGAATTTGGCATTTAAATCCACAGGAAGCAAGAAGAATAGAGGGACTGCTTATTTATAGATTTGCAGATGAATTGAACGAGATAACCAAAATGTACTTCTTATGTCCCTGAAGAAGCAATTCCATTTTCAGACTTAGAAAGTTCCCCATAATTGAGGATTGCCCGACCCCAACAGCACGCTGCATCCCCAGGTTAAGATCAGCCGCCTGAAAGCAGGGCAGAAGGCTGCTGTCTCAGTGGTAGCTCAAGAATTCTACTTTGAAGGACAGGTTGGTCCCACACTACATTTAACTGGATTCAGTTCATCTGATTATACACTGCCTTGCTTTCTGGAATATGTAATCATCTCTTTCTGATGACATTTTAAATATCCAACTAGACAAATAATTGCAGCAATAATTGATAGCAGAGCCAAGCTGGAAGATCATTGATTGGCAGAGTCCCCACCGAAACAAATCTTTCTTTCAAACCTTACAGGAATGATGCTTAAATCTAACTTTTACTGATAAATGCTCAGAATCTGATTTACTGATAAAGGCACTGCAAGAAAACCTGCACTTGTGCCTGTGATTACTTTGTGAGACGTTTGAGAAGAATCAGGCAGTGTGATTTATATTATTTTACTTCCGATGAATAACAGCAAGGATAGCGTGGGGAGTTTGGAAGGAATCAGTGCAGGCAGGGAGAGAGGTGCTACTAATACTATGTTTCCTGAACCATGCTGGCCAACAATCAGGGTTCACAACCCCTTGCCCTCTGGTATATGGCCCATGGGAGAAAAATGGTTTTGACAGTGGGAACACCCGGAAAAGAAAGCACATAAAATGATCAGCTTCATTCAGACCTTTGAAAGCTAGTTTAAATCAATGCCTTAAACCAGGACTCAAATTCCTCTGCTCTATGTCAAGAGTCCCAGCCTCGGGCAGGAGGCTTGAGTCCAGGCAAGTCCCAAATGATCTCAGGCAAGTCCTAGGGACAGGTGAGGTTCTCTTCAGCCCTAGGTGGAACCCAAATCAATTGTCTGTATGGTGTGTTCTGATATTGTAATATTTACAATGGTGAACTGCATTCAACGATATTGTAATATTTACATCGGTGCACTGCATTCAACAGTTTAGACCCCAAGGAAAGCTGCAATGGTCAGAAATAATTCACAGAGGATGCTTGTCTCCAAGAAACGTCAAATGAATGAGCCGCCATATTAGCAGATTACAGTAAGGGGACAATCTAAAACAGAAGATGTATCAGAATGCTTCAGCGAGCAACAAAAGCGGAATTCAGGGAGGAGCTCTGAGCATTCATCACAAACACTAGAGTGGAGATTTCCTTTTATTCTTCTCTCCTATTTTATTTTCTTCTTGTTCTTTCTTCCCTTCCTTCTCTCTTGGCTGCTTTTTCCTCCCTTGCAACTGAACCACATTGTAAGCAAGTTGGTCTCATAGCTTCTGTTGAAAATCAGAAGCTTGTTAGATGTAATGATTATCTGCATCGTGACACTTACCGCGTGTGAGAGGGCTTGTCGGCCGCTTTACTTTCATTTAGAGCTCCTCCGCTAATTAGGAAGCCCTCGGATTTTCTGCAAATGGAGGTCACTATCGACAGCTCATGCTTTTGATGCTTCGCCTGTGACAGTTGTTGGCTGCCCTTCCGGGAGCTGGCAGGGTTGTCCGGACTCTGACAGTGTCAGAGAATTCAGTCGCCACGCCGCTTCACACGCAGTCACAAGAAGGTCTGTAAAGCCTGTTTCCCCACAACCACGAAGCCTGATGAGATCTGCACTCAGGTTCAGCTGAAAATAGCTCCAATTTCACTGCTCTCACCCCCTCTGCGTTTCCTTTTCACTCCTTTTCTTGTCTGTTCCACCTCTCCCTTTCCCCTTCCCCTCTTCCTAGCCTTCCTTCTCCTAGGTTTGCTCCTTTCACTGACCCATCAGTCAGGGTCCTCTGCTATGGAAAATGGGCATATTCACCAGAAAGAGAAGTCACTTTTACAGACAAACCGGCTGCTTCTACTGAAACAGCAGTGATTGTGGAACAGAAACTGCCCCTTCCCCACCCTCTTTTTTTTTTTTTTTTTTTTTTTTTTTTTTTTTCTTTTTGGTGCTGGGGATCGAACTCAGGGCCTTGTGCTTGCTAGGCAGGCACTCTAACCACTGAGCTAAATCCCCAGCCCCCCACCCTCTTTTTAAAAAAATATTTTCCATTTTTTTGCACTGGTCAGCAGTTGCACCTGGTAAAGTAGAGGTCCCCAAGTCTATACTTCCAGTGTGACTCACAGGTTTTTCTTAAGGGAAGAGGGGACCTTGGAGGGTCAGAAAAAAGAGGGGAAGGAAGGGAGAAAGGGTGAACAACTCAAGCAAAAATGCATATGGGGCTGGGACTTGCTACCCTCATCACCATTCCAAGGTGAGATCTCTAAATTATAGGAATTTGCACTTAAGGATAGCTCATTATGGGATACATGTGTTAAAGTGAAGAGCAGTATGGGAGTGAACATGTATACTCCAAATTTCATCAAAATCAAGCCAAAAAGAAATCCTCTGTGGCACATGCTTAGGACATGGCCAGAAAAAAAAAAAAAAAAACCAATATCAAATCTAAATAGAAAATGTAAGAACTATTGTATGTCCATCCTCACTTCCACACCCACCAAAGACAAGACAGCCCTGGAGGAATAAGCAAGTCCTTGTAGTCATAGTTCCAAAGCCGACTCATCTCACCAGGCCAAAACCCAGTTCCCTGAAAAGGCCCCCCTTCTCCTTGAGGTCCCTGAGAACAAATGGGAGTCTGGCTGGCAGTGGCTGACCCGTGATATGAATGGAGCTGGGTGGGATGCCATGCACAAACCTAGAGTTCACTCTGGCGCAGGGACTAGGCAGGGTGGAACGACACAGCCCCAGCAAGAATGCTAAGGATGCTATCGGCAGCCGTCATAGTGTGCCAGCAACCCCAGTGGGGCCAAACCTCCACAGACATCCTGGCATCCTCAGCTTGGCCATCCAGACGCCAGTCTTAGGAAAGCCCTCCATTCCTTTAAGCCAACTGAAAAAACAGAATTGTGTACACCAAGGCAGACCCTTCATCTTTTAGATCCTGCCTATGAGAGAAAAATAAGCCTATACCTAGAAAATACTGTGAAACAAGGCAAAACACGATCACTTCGTTTAAAAAGAAAAGCCCGCCACCCAACGTCACAAAGTTGCTGAATATCAGGTACCTAGAAGCTGTCCCAGCAACCTAGATATGAGAAACAATGCTTGCTATTCTAGGGTGAGAAGTGAAGTTGCCTTTCCCTGGGGACTGTCACACATAGTCTATAAATACCACAAATGCCCTTTGTGAACAATAAGCTGAGCTCAAACCAGAGAAGACAAGCATTTCCCTAAGGCCACACAGCAATTACGGGTCCTCCAGATGTAACCCTTCACCAAAGAGATCGCTGTGTCTTCTCTTGCAAATACATATTACTGTATCTGATTGCCACTTTCAACATGAAGAGGGAGAGTAAAATTGCTCATTTGAGTCTCTCCCTTCCTAGTTTATTTTTTCCAAACTTCTGCTCCAGTTCTTCCTCTCTCTCAGCAAAACAAAACAAAACAAAACAAAAAAAACTCTAGTATATTTAAGACTCTACTACATCCACCCAGAGATCTCCAGCCCCTTGTTCTACCAGCAGGACAAGAGCAGAGACTGTGGTAAGCTCTTCTCCAATCTGTGACGGACTGGACTCAGTAGCTGCAAGAGATCCTGTGGAGAAAGTTACTGGGCTTTCAGAGATTTTCTCTGTGGGTGGATGTGGCTCATTCCCAGAGAATGACTTGTGATTTGTTCTCTCTCCCACGTATCAAATCAAAACACCAATCACAGCTCTACTAGACCACCTGGCCCCACCTCCAGTTTGGCAACAATGCCTTTTCACACAAAGAGGGAGAATGTGTTGCACAATTCTGGAGTTCACTTTCTGCATGTAAGTGTAGTTAAATACTAATGTGAGAAATCAAGAAACTATATTTAGACCCACACATCTTAAGAAACAATTTCTAAGACCTACTAATCTAAGATATTGCAAGAAAACTAGGTACCTCGGTCCCATAAAAGCCTGGTCCCTTTCCACAAACCACAACCCCAGTGGTGGAGGTGAGGTCCTCAGTCTTTGAAATAACAAACAGAAATGGGAAGCATGCCAGCTCAGCTGGTAGATTACTATCAGATATGTGGAAACCCCAACTCAACATCAGGATTAGGCCTGGAGCTTCTTTCAGAAAGAACCTGAAAGCATCAGGGGGCTGACCAAGGCGCAACAGTGTAACAGGTAAGTATCCCACAGTCTTAGAATGACCACATCCCTTCCCCAAGTAATGTGTGCGCAGCGCCCTGTGAAGCTACTCAGCAGCAGCCTGAGACACGCCACCGTGTCTCCAAACCCGGCCAATGTTCTGCCTGCTGCCCGTGTCCCTTTGCCCTACTTTCAGAAATGGAGTTAGAACAAATTAATATTTAATTTTAAGATGACTATTCTCTCAGAATGAGAAAGATGAAGGAAATTCCAAGCTAAGGCAAACACCTCTCCTATAAACCTGACGGGGCTATTGGGACACTTAGAGCTCTATGAGCAGCGAGTTTCTCTGCCTTCATCTGTTCCTTGCCACAAGGCAGGAGGGAGAGAGACAGCGTGACACCTCTAAGTGCACAAAGTTCTAACCTTTTACCCATGTAATGATCTACTTAATATAATATTTTGCCTTTAATCAGAGAAAGTGTAAGATAATTTGATATCCCATAAAACTCTCTAACCTATATTTTGCAAGTCAATTACCCAAGTTCATCATGCTAATGTCAGCACAGCCCAGGCGGTACCTCTAGCCAGGCTTTTGGGCGTCTGTGCCCCACAACACCGCATACCGAGGAGAGGAGGAGACACCACAGGGGGAGCCCTGCAGTGGGCAGTGTCTTTTCTGTAATTTGTCTGGAAATCTCAAATGGCGATTCTCTTCTCTTGGGATCCTACTGGAAGGCTACCAATAACAGAATACACTAATCAACGTGAGATATTTAAAAATGAATACAGAATCAGATTAAGGAAAAACTAGATCATGTCCACATATAATACAACATAAAACCAAAAAAACTGAGTTCAATCCTTGGCACCAAAAATAAATAAATAAATAAATAAATAAATAAAACCAAAAAAAAAAAAAAAAAAAAAAAAAAAAAAAAAAACAAAAAAAAAAAAAAAAAGCCATGAAAAAGGTCTTATACTGGTCCCCCTTAAGTTAGCTCTACTATCTGGCAACCAAACCAGCCTTTAATGAGAGTGTTCAAAATAACCATTTCTCACTCCCTTATTTATAAGGGTAGAATGTAAAAAATAAAAGGTTTAATTTTAATGCAATGATATTTCCATTAACGACTCTATCTAAGGAAGCTGCAGGAAGGTGGAAACTGGAAATTTATGAAACTTTTATGGAAAATCTGATAATAATTTGATATACATATATGAGGAGGTAGCGCAAACCCAAAATATAGGTAGCGCCAACTCCAACTGTCTGATAGCATCTAAAGTCTTCTCATTCACTTCCCATCTCTAGAATGAAGTCTGTCAGCCAAATCTAGAGGAGCATTATGAGGAACAAGTAGAAGTCTTAAATCCATCTCTTTGTTATTACATTTGACCCTGGTTTAAAAACACAATGATAATACTTGTAATTCATTTCTTTATGCAGAAACATAAAAATTATCCTAGAAGAGCTGATCTCATTGGTTGTTAAAAAAGAGTCTTTCTTTCTTTCTTTCTAGGAACATGAGGAGTGAATCTGGCAATCTCATGGAAGCCTATAAAAGATATTCAATTCAGGACTTCAACTTAACAATTTCCCTAAGAAGTCAACCTATGAAAGGGGGAAGAAGACCGTTTCCATGGTGTGCTGGGAAGGGCCGCTGTGTTCTCCCTGACTCCTCTCCTCTGTCCTTGGCAATCCAGTTACGATGTGACAGCATTTAAAGATGACAGGACTTGAGGTAATAGGACAATGCCATAACAGGATTACAGCAAATGTGAAAGAAAGGACACACGTAGGTACTGTCATTTAGGTAATGTCATCTGTGATCAGTTTTTGTTTCACTTTTTGCTGACACAGAAGTCAGTATCACTTACACAATTCATTGTAAACCCTGTTACAGCTGTAAATAATTTGCTTCCCCGATGAAAAGAAACTTACTACACTGCAGAGGGATTTAGGGAAACTTCCTAGCTTTGGTTGATGTGAAAATAATAACAAAAACATCTCAAACCAATAGCCGAAGATTAAAAAATAGCCTGAAGTCACTACCACCACAAATAAATTTGCCTTCAAAGAGAGAAAAACCGCTGTCAGTCATAAACAGCATGTGGCCAATACATTTCTGAGGGTTATCTCAGACCCACTACAACTGCTGTGTTAGAGACTTTGGGGACAATAAAGTGGAGACCTCGAACTAAGTTCACATTTAGAGGAGTCAGCCTATCTGCACACTGTTTCTCATCTCATTTCCTTCACGTCATTTTATCCACAGCATATCCAAATTCATACAATACGAACCTTTGGAACCCAATTCCACTCTCCTTTCCAATAACTGCTGCCACTTAGAGTTTTATTTCCAAAACCACTGAGTCTTCTAGAAGCCATCACACCTTTGGAGTGAATAAACGAATGCCCACCCTAACACTGAAACAGCTTCCTCATTATCCAGGATAAGGAGCCATAATGCATGCCAAGTGACCGACCACAAACAAAACCTCATTTCACCAACACCTGTCTCAAAAGAAAATTCTGGCTAGAAGAGGAACTGCCTTGAAGTAGGCTGACAAGAAGTTCTGATATTTTAAATCCTCAGACTATTTCTCCTCTAGAACATACTGGGTCCCTAGGTTCTCTGCTTTCCTTGTTTGTGGGGTAATCTCTTATACCCTCAGATCTTTTTCCATTCTAGTGGCCTGTCCATTACTCCCTTTATCAGCCCTCAAAAAAAAAAATTCATTCAAATTTAGACTATTGACCCTAAAGTATGAGGGTGCTACTAAAGGGAGTTCATATAGTTCTGAATTTGTTGAAACTTCATCATATGCCACCTGAAGGATAAACACTATCATGAGAAACTGTCCTGGCCAGGAACAGTTCCCAACACGGATGGATAGAGGAGAAGGACGAGGAGCCAGCAGGGAGACTAATGAGCACTCACGGCTGAACTTCATTCCTATACGATGCCCATTCACAACAGGGACAAGTGAAAACTTTCCCAGGTTTAAACGTTCTCTACTTTAGTAACAGACCCAGGTGCTAGTCTCCTACAATGCCTGATTCCATTCCACCTGGGAAAGGAAATCTTGCAATCAACCAACTCCATCACCTAGAACAGCAACCCACCTGATACCCTCTACAGAGTCCTCACCTGTCTCCCGGGACGTGCTGCCTATGTCCTCGCTCGCGGCATTCCATCAGCACCCCTCCTCTACAGGACATGAACCATCTTCTTAAGCCACCATTCGAGAGCCTTGTAGTCCATCTCCAAGTTTCTGTTCCACTCTTAGTTTCCTCTACCACCAACAAAAACACTCAGCTCAAGTACAAACCCCTTCTATCCTCATTTCCTTTCTGGTTTTTCTTCTTTTCTCACTTGCAGGAATGCTACCCGTGTTTTGGGCCCCGGTGGAAGGTCTGTCTCGACACTTTAGCAAGAAGAATCGTTCGTGCTCTTCTGCAGCCTTCCAGAACACTCAGTCTGTGCACCTCTCCTTAACTCCTCCCTAGGCCTTCTGACACCTTTACCTCTCCAGTTAACTCCGTGTCTTCCCAGTGCACTTCTTAAGTGCAGGGACTCTATCTTTGACTTGTTCTACTTGTCTTTTACTTATTATTTCAAAATGCCTAGCACAGCATGTAACATGATATTCATATGTAAAAGGAATGCAACAAATCATGGTTAAATGACTGATTTACCTTCCTAAAGAGGAAGTTACTTTTCCAAACATCATTTCTGTTCAAAATGGTAATTTTAACCTCCTCAGCACCCACAAACAGTTCCCTTCTGATATCTGCTTGAACTTCCTGATAAAAAAAAAAAGGCAAGTAGCAATAACATGTTATGTTACACAAAGATTAGCATTAATACCCACCCTCTTTTAAACAGCCACCCCACACCCTGGAGAAGACCAAATGTGAAATTCATGGGCCAACCAAACCGTGTACGAGTTTGATCAGGTCTGACTATCAGGGTTACCAAAAAATAACATCTTATATAAATGAAACCCAACTTTAGGGTTGTGCAATTCTGTAGCTTTATTTCAACCATGGTCATCTGCAAAGTTAGGCTCACCACGAGCACATCCTGAATGTAAAAAGCTATGTTTTTAAAATGCATTTTAATGCTCTTTTAAATCCACCACCACTAAAAATGACTTCATTTGGATGCCAGAAAGCAGCAAACATGGGCATTCTTGGTCCCCCCTACCTGCTGGGTATGATAAAGGGAAGTCCTAGAAAAAAATGAAGGCAGCAACTAATTTATTATTTGAAATGCTAAGGAGCTGAAATTCTCCGGGGTGGGTTGCCTATTCATATCAAAGCACCCTGGACATCTTCCTTCTACCTTGAGAGCCAAGACCTAGAATCAGGTGGCCCAACATTACATAGGGACAAAGTTTTCCATGTTAAGGACCCAAATCTGCAGAACTCTCAGCACACAGTCAAGGTCAAAAAAGGCACCCCACAGAAGTCTGCTAAATAAAACAGTAATATCCAGGGATCCCACTAGGATGACGATCTTGGGGACTGCATGAGAGACATTCAGAAAGGAAGGTGGATGTTAAAAAGAAATTAAAAGTCTCACTTCACAGGAATTGAAAAGTTACCCCCTGGGGATCTCCACCCAAAAAGTTGTTCTATCAGCGAACAGGACAGAGCTGGGTGCTTCCTCCTCTTCTTATTTTTCAAACCCCGCTGGAATTCTATGAAATAAATTTCCTCCCGTATTTCTTCCTTCACACAATCACATGGTCACACACGTTTCTGTCTGTCACATGTGCGGTGCCCGTGCTGGTTCACCCCCCACCAGGCAGCCTCTGTCACTCTCTCACATGGTTACCGACTTCTCTGAAGCCTCCTCCTCACTCCAAGAGCATTTTCCTTTCCCTGAAATGTGTTTTTTTGCCCCCTCAGAGATGGCTGGAGTCTTGAGAAGATCCAAACTGCTAAAGACTATAGACAGACATACAGACAGACAGTCTTCTATGCAGGTCCAACTCAAGTGGTTGGTGTTTTTTTATTTGTTTAGCTTTATTGAGGCATTATTTATACACAGTAAGTCACTCAGTTTAAATGTACAGTTTGATGAATTTTGCTATACAGTCAGGTAACCTGCACCAAAATCAAGATATAGAAAGTTTCCGTCACTCTAAAAAGTTTCCTTTTCACTATAGGTTCCCTGCCCTAAGTCTTGCTCCCTTAAAATCACTGATCTACTTTCTATCATTACAGTTTTTGAGTCTTCCACAATTTCATATCAGTGCAATTATACAGGGTTTTTGTGTTTAACTGTTTTCACTGAGCAGAATGGCTTAGACTGATCCATGTTGCTGAGCATATTACTATTTCATTCTTTTATTGTGGAGGTATATTCCATCATTTGGCTATTTATCCACTCCTTCAGCATTTAGGATATTGCTATTTTTTACTATACTGAACAATAATACAATGAACATTATGCGAATGTGTTTACAAGTATGTCATCTTCATTCCTCTTAGATAAATACCTAAGGCAACTTGAGAACATTGAAAAATGTTGCATCTGAGAGCCCAGGAAGCCCTCGTTTTGTCATTCTCTGTCTGCTCCACTCCTACTCCATTCCCTGAGGAGTTCGACTCCAGGACCGGTGTCCCAGCCATCTGTTTGGCCCAACAGCCAAATGTCACCTTATTCCAAGCAGAAATCTCTCCAATATGCTAAGGAAAGGATGGGAAGAGACCTCAAATTCAGTGTGGTATTGGGTGGCTGACCTCCCCCATTAGCAGGAGAGATGAACAGCAGCCAAGGTTCCTGCAGAGAACTTCTACCTAACCAAAAGATTTTGGGAGGAAAGCAGCATCAAGGTCTCAGACAACATCCCTGGGGTCCAGCTGCTGCCCAGCACTGTAGAAAGCAAAGAATCTGTGCAGAAAACTAAGATTCATGCCTAGTAAGCACAAGGCCCTGAGTTCGATCCCTGGCACCAAAAAAGAAAGAAAGAAAGAAAGAAAGAAAGAAAGAAAGAAAGAAAGAAAGAAAGAAAGAAAAAGAAAACTAGGATTCGCCCTTCTCCCACGTTCCTCATCAGCTGTGCCAGAGCAGGCCCCTGAGGAGCCAGAGCCTCAGGACTAGAGCTGTGCTGGCCCCGACAGTGGATTAGGGGAAGGCATGGGACACCAAGGGGAAGGGGAGGAAAGAGAGGGTGGCTATCTCAAACAGAAAGAAATAACCAAAAGGGAAGAAGCGCAAGAAAACAGAGCAGAAATGACTGCTACTAGCAATAAACTGAGAAAGAGAAAGTAAAGCCCCGTGAGTGAGGCACACCCACATTACTGAAGGGCAATAGATCTTCTAGCTAAACAGATGGAGCTAAACAGCTAAGCATGAGGAAGACCAGCGAGGGTGCTGACGGAGCCCATGAGTGTGCAAAAGCTGTGGGGCTGGGAGTCTCGGTGGGTGACCATCGCCAGGTGTCCTCGTCGGTCCGGACCTCGCACACCCGCTGTAAACAAGGAAGTTAGAATAAATGATGTCTAACACTCTGATGTCATATAAGTCTTGTGCCACCTCTGCAGAGATGGGAGGAGAGGGAAAGGAGAGTGGAAATGGCTCAGAGCCGCTCAGCTGAGAGAGACACAGAAAGGGAAGAAAGTGTTCATTCCATCTGCCTGATGGCCAGCTGGCAAAGCTAGACTTGGGACAATACAGACAGGTTCTGCGGTGACAAATAACTCCAGGCTCTTTCCTAATGATTCACCACCGAACTTGATTTCTTCGGCTGAAATAAAAAAAAGTGCCTCATCTGTAAAACAGGAATAATAATAGTATCTGTTTCTCAGCATTGTTATGAAAATGAAATGAGAGCATGTTTGTAAAGTACTTCGACCAAAGTAAGCGCTCTGCACTTGTTCAAACATACATCTCCTGTATTTATTGGTTACCCTTCAGCAGAAATGAGGTTAACTTATCAGCTCTCTTCCCAGGAGCAAGTGTGGTCAGTAGAAAAGGGAAGAAGGAAAGAAAAAAAGGAAATAAGTTAAAGTTTAAGGGGAGTCATTTGGGAATGCAGATTCTAGAACAGTTGGTGGTACCTGATAGGTGACTATGCGTGATGGATGGAAGAAGACATGGAAGGTGGGCAGTGATGAGGTGCAGAGAGTGCAGACAGGAGAGCCTTCAGCATCTTCGTAATTTTTGGAAGGATAAGGCACTATCCCCAGGAGGGACTGCAAATCATTTTATTCCCGTTGAGAAACAGAACCGATTCGCCACCAACAAGAGACCCTCCTGAAAGAAGCCACCTAAGCAAAGAGCCACAGACCCTGAGATCCACCCCCTCAACCAGAGACCAAGCCCTTCTTTGGGGCCTGTGACAAAAGCAACTGCTAACCTGCACTAGGCCAGCTTTACAATTGTGTCGACCATGATGCAGTACGTCCAAGAGTGGATGCTGTCTGTGTTTTTTGGCCAAGGCTACTACTTGCTGAGACCCTGCACTAGAATCAACTACTTGCTCTTACATTTGCATGCTGCTTTTCCAGCATTCCCGAAAAGCAGGGGCAGAGATCAACCCCACATCTCTCTTCAGCCACATCACAGGCCCCTAAATTCCGCCCCATTTCCTTCCTTGTCACAGGGACGGTATGTAAGTTCCATCAGTACCTCAGAGTGGAACCTCCTAGGAGCATGTCCATTTCAACCATGGGCACAGTCGGACGGTTTTCTGGGTAAGGATACAGATATTATGTGTCTCTTGTCACAACAGATACATGAGAGGTTGGGGCTTCCCTGGAAGTCCAAATGATTGAAAGGGACCCTCAATCTGCACATACAGATAAGCGATGTCTGGCCAACCCCGATTCCTGTGCCTCAGCACTCCTCCCCCGCCAAGGCCCGGCTGCTGTGGAGTCCTGGGGCAGACATGGCCCACACCACGGTCAACTGGAATTCCAGGCTCCTGACAGAGCTGCTGTGTCTTGAAGCTCTAAACTACATGGATGTTTTCATCTTCCTAGACTAATTTTTAAAACACCTAAGAAGCGTATCACAGCCCTGGGGAAGATTGCCAGAATAGAAGGAACAAACCAAAGAGAAAAACTCCAGAGATTGCCCTCAGATGCAAGAATCTGATGATGACAGCTTTTAGGAAAATAAGGCAGGAGATGACTGAAAGCTATACCATCTATGAAGAAAAGGGGTTACGATGTGGACTTATTCATGGAACCCCAGAGTGCCAGGACTGGGGAGCTCTCTGAAGCCAGAAAACAAAGCATGACCAGTACAATGGAAATCTAACCAACATTTGCAGAATAACTGCTGGAGAAGCAGTACAGGCTGCCACAGACAAGGGGAAGGGGGAAAGATGGATCTTCCCAAAGGTGCAACCAAAGGGGCAGTTGCTAGCATGATGAGGCAGCTGTCCGGGCAGAGGCAGAGTGCTAGGCTGGTGCTGAGTCTGATGATAAGTCTGCCACTGTCCTCTGGTCAGCCGTAGACACACAGAGAAAGTAAGTCAGAGCAGCTGCCAGCAGGAGAGTGGGAAGAGAGCCAGTCATCCCTTGTGGAAGAGTCAGGTGAGTACATCATCCCTGTCCCATCACCACCCCAAAAAATGCTGGAGTATAAACACTGGCCACACGCTGACGTGCCAGGGCAGCCAACCCACAGTCCCATCCTCTGGGCACCATCGTGCGATCTATGCACGCTCCCGAGAGGAGTCTTCTGTGGCTCTCCCTCCCCGTATGCAACAGTGGCATTCCTGAAAAGCAGTGTAAACTGACGCAGGACTCACTTTCCCATAATCATGAGACAAACACAACTGGGCACTTAATGTCTATCTTCAGGGTCACTTTCAGAGAAGCCTGAAGTTCTCAGACGGCAGGACTGAGGGCACCAGGGCTACTCAGCAGACACCTGTTGACCAACCGATTCTAATTCTCTTTAACCAGCATCCCCTAAGCTAGAGCTAGGCCTGTTTCCTTGCAGCCTCCCTTTTCCCTACCAAAGGCCCTTCATAGAGTAGTGGATGACAAAAAATTAGAAATGAAAGTAAAACAGAACAAAGCTTTTGTGAAATGAAACATCTCTTTTCCAATTTCTCGGAATATAAATAACTAGTATTCGAGTATACATAAGTTGTCTTCAAGTCAATCCCTAAATACTAGCCCTCAACTTAGCAGGCCGAGGATCCATCAGAGAGCTTTGAAGTCTGGACTCAAACGCCAGCTCTTGAATTGAATTGGAAGGTTCCAGGTAGGCAAATTCATGGCCTGTAACATCAAGAACGGGCTGGAAACTCAATCAGCTCTCACCAGTCACCACCTCCATCACTGCTACAACCTATAATGGTGATGATAATGACCATTATAATGATGATCATAATAATAATAGCTTCCACTGCCACTTTGCAGCTTACAGAGCAAATTAACAACCTTTACTTCCTTTGAAGCCATTCAAGACCAGTCTTCTACTTTCCCCTTTCGCTGTGCTACCACATTGCCATCACAAACATTTCCCTCAAAGGAGCCTGTGGCCTTGTTTGTCCCGTTTCTTCCTTTAGGAACTTGATCGAGTAGAGAATGATCAAAAGGGTTCCATGTGTTCTCCTAAAGAAAACCAAGACTTCTTCAGCTGGAGCAAGTGGCCCAGGTGATAGAAAGGGGAGCCTGGACCCAATGCCCCATCCACCCCACCAGCCAAGAGCCACCAGGATGTCACACAGATTGCTGTGCGCAGAAGCCAGGAAGCCCACAGAGGCGAGGGTCGAGGGGAAACACAGGACAACCCCCAGAGAGCCGAGGTCTGGTCCTTCAAGGAAGGACATTACTCTGAGCAGGGTTGGCAAGAGTCCAAAGTCCAGCAAGGTGGTGAGGGCAAATTGGGTCACATTCCAAGCAAGATGGGCCTCTGGATAGACGGGTGTGTGGCTCCCCAAGGGGCCACCACAGCCCTGGGCAGAGAGGTGGTGAGTCAGATAATGCCCACAGTGATAACCAGAAGGCCAGGGCAGAAGAGGCTCTGGACACTACGATCTGGGCACAGCCTCAGGGACAGCTCACATGACCTGAAGCAGTGTGCTCCAAGAATGCCACCCCCCCAGTGACCCCTATCAGTGCCTAACAAGTGCACAAAGATGCACACCCGGGTGGGGCTGGACACAGGGGTCCCTATAAGGTGGCAGGGTGTGCCCCAAGGAGGTAAGGAGGTCATAGCTTCCAAGAATTACATCATTGTGGTACTGGGAAGGCAATAAGCTACCCATACCCACCTCTTCCTTTCCTAGAAGTGGCCTGGCTCCTTCATAATCTAGCCACGTCTGGCACTTGCATTTGTTTTTCCAATGTCAACAGTAAATAGGTTTAGGGTGGTGAACAAAACTTAGCATAAGTGATCTAATCTCTCCATCTGCTCAACAAGTAAGATCAGTAAAGAGAAGGGAGTAGGCAGATGACGGGAAGAGGCTAGAAGTCATGAGGTCACGTACAGGTTCAAGGTCATTCGAACTCACTCCAATGTTGGCCAGACTACTGATTCTCTGAAGATCTGGCAAGTCATTGCTTAGCGAAGCCTCTTAAATTTATATATATCTCATACACTCATCTGAATTACCTGTAAACCTTGATCAAACTCAGTTGACTGTCCATCTCATCCAGAAACTACATCTCTCTACTAGAACAGGAAGCAGGTAGGGCACGGAGAGAGGCAGGGATGCAGTTTCTTCCCATTTTCCCTTCTGTCCACACACAGGCATCCAAAGAGAAGAATGCTAGGGACAGAGCCTACCTATCTCTGCACTTTCTGGTGTGTCCCCTGCTACTCAGGTTTCTAGGACTACCATTATCTTCTCCTGTCTGTAGGGCCCAGGCCAATGGCCTGGGGAAGAGTGGTCACAGAGCCTGGGGGAGGGTGGAGCAGAGTCAGCCATATGCAGGATGAGTAAACAGTGTCCTTCAGCGGGCTGCCAGGGCCCAAGCACCGCGGTCCCCCTGCCACACACATGTGGCCTGTGGTGCTTGAGGCTAAAGTCAAAAGACCCTCCCGCCTTTCCCCTTCAGAGCCATCGCCCTAGGAGAAGCTGCAGAGTCTGTGACACTTTGGAGTGAGGGTCCTGGGGCACATTTCTTCCAGGGGCAGCCCATTCTACAGATGGACTCCTGAGGCCTATTCAAGGCTACCTGACTAGCAAGTGAAAACACAGGTGTACCCAGCTTCAGAGCCCAAATCTTTCAAGTCCTGCCTTCTTGAGACAGTGTTTGCCACAGGCCAGGGCTGGCACAGAGGCCCTCTGACAGCCCTGCACCTCTCCCAGCAGCCCCAAGCCTAAAGAGGCTGTTCAGGGGCCAGTGTGTGACATGGAGAGGGGACATGTTTGGAAGCTGCCTGGTGCTCTGCCACCTCGGTTCTCTCTCCTCTTCCTCCCAACGCATAAGCAGCAGACTTCCAGACTCACATGTAGCCCAGCAGCTGGCAGGCCCGAAGCAGGACTAAGACTGAAGAGAGCAGGCACAGCCTCCTCCTTGACAGGCCAGCCCGGGCGAGCCCCTCCAGCCAGGCAGCCTCCCCAGCGCCAGGCTGTTTACTCGAATGGCTTTGTCTCTGGTCCGCCCTGCCGCCCTGCCGCAGCTCCTTCCCCACTCTCGCCTACTCTCAGTCCCTCTGCCCAGGCCTGCCTGAGGCTGCTCGTCAGAGCAGTTGTGTGTCAGGGCGATGCCCTGGGCGTGGAGGGCTGCAGCTCCGCCTGACAGGAAACCCAGGGTCCTGGCATAGTTTGGGGCCACGCCTGAGGGTGGACGTCCCCAAGCCTAACCTGGACAGAGTAGAGACAGGCGGGAGCAGTGAGGTTCCCTGAGACCGGCGCCCAGGCCACGCTGCCTGACTCCCCACATGGGGCCTCTGTGAGCTGACACACGCGCCCTCGGAGCAAGCAGGGTGGGGGTGGCCAGCGCGATGGCCCCAGCGGGAATGGGCATTAGGGCAGGCTCCCTGCGCCAAAGCCAGCAAAGAGAGGCGAGGCCCTGAGAAAACGGGGAAAGAGCAGAAGGGACTAATGGTACTGAGAGATGAGCCAGACACCCATTTCCCAAACCCTCAGGACAAAGTCCAGAGCCCGGCCGGGGGCTGCTACCTACAAAGGCAGCACGGCCGGTGGTGAAGATGTAAGACCGACGGCCTAGAGGAGCACACCCGGAGGCCAGAGTCAGGGCACCGGACCGTGTGCCGTGGCGGGTCACCGGGTGAATACTCAGGCTCCCAAGCCCAGCAGAGGCTGGGACCTCCGCCCACCACCACATTCTGGCCCCGAGTGCCCAGCAGCTTTAACCAAGCCTCAGTTTCTTCACTGGTAAAGCCCACGTGACAGTGTTGTGTCGCCAGCCCTCCGGGGTTGCTGCAGGAGCGTCTGGGAAGCACTCGGCCCAGCGCCGAAGCTCCCCAAGCCCCAGACCTCAGCAACCCAGCTGGGAGGTCTTGCAAGCCCCCCTCCACAGAAGAGGGGATCTGACCTGCTTGGCCCAAGTCACAGCTAACTGACTTGGAAATGGAGGGGGCCAGGTGTGGTAGCTCTTGCCTGTAATCCTAGCCCTCAGGAGGCTGAGGCAGGAGGATCTCTGAGTTTGAGGCAGGCCCGGGCCTCATAGTGAGTTCAAGGCCACGCTGAGCTACACAGTGAGACCCCGCCTCAAAGGAAAGATGGAAGGAAGGAAGGAAGGTCTCTAACTGTCCCATGAGCCCTTCCCAGATGAAAAGTCTTTGGAGCATCTTCCAAAAATAAGCCCTGTTTCTGGAAAGTTGTCAGTAAGCATCTAATTTTGCACTTATTTCCTTCATTAGTCTGGAAACGCTACCTTCATCCTGCTCAGTAGTCAGTGGCAACCAATTTCACTGATTTCTTCCAAACGTGTTGTTAATCACTGAGAGAACAAATCAGCACAAGCCTCACTGCTTGCCCTCAAGAAGCACGTAGTCTGGGCACTCTGCACACACACCTGTGGGCACCCCAGGGCACCATGGACCCTTCAGGAAAAGGAAGGGCACTTCTGTCACACGATCACTTCCTAACAGTTTGCTCCACACCTTCCCTCTCGGGTGCTTGCCTGAGCAGTAAGAGAAGAGGCTCTGCAGAGTCCAGCTCTGCTTTCTTCACACACACAGTAGTAGTGTGCTCATGACACAAAAGAATCGAAGGGGAGCAAGAACACGCATGCTGAGAAATTATATTCTGCCGGCCTCTCTGCCTTCTAGAATGGTCGCTTCCGATTATTTTATTGGTGAAGAGTGGAACAAAGTAGTATTTTGGGTTTTCTTCTACACAACTTGTGTTGCCCTGGGTGAAATCTAAGCTAACAGAGCTTCAGAGAGGAAACACCTGACCAAAAATTCTGCTCACTCCGCAGAGAAGCTGGGCCACTGCAAGTCCTGGAAAACGGACAGCTGCACACGTTGTAACTTAAGACTATCAGAATCATAAATGTTTGTACAGACACTTATCCAAGCAACAATCAGAGAGCAAGGTTCCTGCACATGGGCCGACAGGCTTAAGTTTTATTGTCCTGATTTGTCAAAGTTGGCAGAACAAAACGATGCACGGCAGGTCTGCCGAGCTCCAGAGTCAGCAAGTAGGTAAACAGTGCAAACATACCGGTTCCCTCCCTGGTCTCTTCTACAGGTCATGAGTAAACGGAAGAATAAACTATCGGGAAAAAGTCTCGGCTAATAAAACTACACAGACAGAGCAGCGTCTTTGTGGAACTCGGAGCAACGCAGCGGGTCGGGCCAGCGAGGCGTGAACTCTGCCGTCTTGCGCTCTCTCACAACTCCTGGGACTCAAGTCCTGCTCCAGATGGCCCGTCCACTCCCTCACTTTGTCCTCCTCCCACAATAAAAAATGTTCTTCACCCCTAACCTCGGGCTTTATTATACTAAGATAGGAATGTAGAAAGTACATATTAAAGTTTCTAAACAGAATATTCTTTTCTGTTCTAACATTCTTGATGTAGTAATAAAACTTTGTTTTCACTCACCATCAGGTGAAAAAAAAATTGGCTCCAACCGTGTCGTCGCAGAGAGGAAGAGCATTCAACCGGTGACCAAGAGACAAACTCTAGTCCTGTTACTATGAAGCTATGTGACCAGGAAGAGGCTCCGAGACGCTAAGGGAGTCAAGCGTCACATGGATATAAGGAGATGGGGAAGGGTTAAGGAAGAGAAAGGACAGCAGCAAGACTGACTGCCAACTCTCAAGGCCTTCCTGTCTTCCAGGGCCCAGACCTATGTGGGACGGACAGCCACTGGCCCACGTGTCTGTCATCTTCATGCACGTGTACTGTGCTTCAAATAGGGCTCAAAGCCAGTTGTGAAGGTATCTGTGGGGAGGGGCAGACCCAGACCCACTCACTGCTCTTGCCTTGGCCTTGGGGCCAGGGAGGAGGCCACCTTCTCCAAACCCGGACACTCCCAGTCCCCAGAGGGTGGCGCCACGTCACCCCGATCGAGTTGGCCCCATTCTGAAGCCACAGCAGTCTCCAAGCAGCCGCTGAAAGGACACACTTTGTCCAACCGGGAGGCCCAAGACAGACTGGGGGGCGGGGAGGGCAGCTGCACAGTCTCCCCACTTCCCAGGAGATCTGAGTTCTTATTAAAACCCTCAACCACACAGCCCATCCCAGCCCGGGCAGGCATTCCAGGAACCACGCCTCTCCCTGGGGATGGCTGATTCTTGCTTCCCCTGAGCACTCTGACAGTTTTCTCTGTCCCCTCTCAGCCACCTAGTCCCAAGACAGGGCACACACTCCCACCTGGGGGGTAATCCATCATCTGCCCGCGGCCTGCCCGAGTCTCGGAGAACTGTGGAGCGTGGGTCAGAGCACTAACCAAGCTCCCACCGTCAGGGGCTGCTTCAGGGTTTACAAAGCCTCAGTGGATTCCACACCCAGCAGTTCCTACCCAGCACTGGAAAGCCGTCCTCAGACACCCAGATGGCCCTTGTTCGCCCTCCTGGAAACACACAGCTCTTGCCAGGAAAATGTGACACCTTGCGAGGATCAATTTAATATGTCTAGAAGATCTGGGAGATGGGACACGAACCTAACGCCCATTGACAGAGACAATAGTCTGGCTCTTCTGTCACAGTTTAATTATTTTTATAAAATTTTGCAATTAAACAGTAATTTGCATTCATCTAAACCGCCTGAAAATTGATTATATGCTGTTTTATTGATTTTACAAAAAGAGAAAGAAAAAAAAGGGAGGGAGGGAGGAAGAGAGGATAGAGGGAAAGACAGACACTAAGAGTTAAAGCCCAACCAATTCCAACCCCACTCCCAGTGCCTGCTGGAGGCATTCACCGCTTTGGGTGGCACCATTGGAAAACCCCAGAAAATGTCACACAGCCTGCGCTCCCCTGTGCCACGGAGCCCTGCTCTCCATCATGTCTCATGCTTGCCGGGCAGGACTCTCCACACAAGGCAGATGGGCTCAGCTGAAAGTAGAACAAGAGCAAGCAGGACCCAGGCTCACGCCACACAGCAGTGTCCCCTACCACCCCAGCACGCACAAAGAACAGCGGTGGAGACAGAGGCTCCCAGGCCTGTCTGGGGCCGCCCTCCTCCCCCCTTCTAAGTCACCGTGGAGCCTCACCCAGCCCCACCACCCACTACAAACACAGAGGAGGCCACAGACCTGCTTGCCAGAATACTACCCACACTTGAACTTGCCAGCCTGCTCTCTCAGAGGAAGGTACAATAAAACAAACAAGTCAACTTCAGACTACCTGTGGTTTCTAGATTTATACTAATGTTCTTCTTGAAATGGGAGCTCAGCATCCTGGACTCCAGGAAAAGTCAATCGATGGCAAAAAACAAATGAAGACTGTGCGTGCCAAACCAACCAGCTCAGTGTCCTTCCCTCCAGCCCTCCTGGTCGGAGCCTTCCTCAGTGGCTCAGCAACAATGTGCCCACCAGAAAAAGCAACCAAGCGCTGACTGAGATGCACTGACTGAGAGGCAGCACCTAGTTAACATTTCCACCGAGCCTCAGAGACTGTGGCCATAAAGCCTTGAAATCACACAGAGAGGCCGCCGAATGACTTAAAGATCAAACGAATTCCTATCACCTACGTCCCCCACCAGGGAGCACCCCCACTAGCCGCCCTACTCCAAACTTAAAACAGATCTTCCTCCAAAAACCAGCCTTCTGCTGGAATTCCAAGTCTACCCTTCCGGCTGTGTGAGCCCAGACATGACACTGCGCTTCTCTGGGCTTTAGCTACCTCCTCCTCCTGCCTCTTCTTCACAAGCTAACTCCCGAGATGAGGTTTGAATATGACAATGCTCATCAGAGTGCTTACTCAAGACCTATAAAAACACACGGTGATCTTATCTCTGCCTTCATGTGAGCAGCACAATGGATGCTTGAAAGGGATGGGCCCAGTTTTTCATAAACCAAAAAAGAGGGTTGGCGAAAGACTCAGAAATTGCTTCAAGGTTGTCCTTCTAAGAGCTCCATTCTTCCAGATTTTTCCAAATGTTCACTGCACTAAAAACAGCCCCAAAAGAACACAGCACTTTGTCAGGACTTGTAGGTGAAATGTGCTGGAGCAGCTGTCAGCTTGGGGAAAATCACTCATCAGGTAGTCACCCAAGTGGGGCCGCGTTCAGCTGGACAAACACTGCAACTGCTCTGGGAAAGGCGGCTTCCCTGTCCTCCCCAGGGAGGCTGAGCCGAGCCCCCTCCACCTCCTCATCCTACCGAGCGGGTCCCTCCCCTCAGACACACACCTCCCGCCTGCCTCCAGTTCCCTCAGCACCTGCTCAGGGGCCAGACCACCAAGGCACGAATGTCAGGAAACGGTGACCCTTCCACTCAGCCCCACATCCCCGCGGACACTAGCTGGCCCCTCTGATGCCAGCGCAGAACCACGACCCTCCTCCCACGTGAGTCTACGATTTTAGACCAAGTCAAGCATGGCTGACTTCTACACAGAAAGGACCAAGTCTACCTGAGAAGGAATGGGCCAAGGACCCCCCAAAAAATAGTAGGCAGAAAAATTTGCAATCAGTAAACACCCAGGAGTAAAAACAGACCCATCTGATTTATCTGCTAGACACATTTGCGGGCAGCATGGTGGCTTTTGGCAAACAACCCAAATAGGGTTCTGCAGGATATGGGATACCACACTAGACTTTGCAGCCCAAGTGACACCAGATGGTGTAAGAAACAATGAATTACTCCTAGGCCAGAGACCTGCTGTTAGCATGTCTAAAAATCCCTTTTTTCCAGCTATCAGTGGACACCTACCACACTAAATCACAAAGAGGTGGCCCCAAAGAGCTGGTCCTGTGTTCCCACCCTGTCTGGGGGGACTGCGGACAGGCACTGACCACCCGCTGAGGCTCTGGCTTCCTCATTTAATCCCTTCCCTCTAAAGGAAAAGCACCCTTCACAGGCAGGCCGCAGCCGGACCTGCCACGTCTTACGCTCTACGGCTGTGCAAGCGGCTCCCGTCCTGCTCTATAAAATCTTGAGAGAGCATCACTTGGATTCAGAACAGAGCTGGCGTGGAGCGCCACAGGGCAAACCCAAAGATGCCAGCTCTTAGAGCCTCCAAGGTAACAAACACTGCACTGGACTGTGTCTCATCTTTGCAGCCTCACTGAGCCTGTCCGAGCTGGCACTGTGCCTCCTAGGAAAGCCCAGGTACCTAAAACACCTCTCTGCATTGCTGCTCCAAGGACAAATGACAGAGGCAGCTCGCTAAGGAAATGGCCCTGCGAGGCAGCCTCCTCAATCGCAACGCAGTGCTTACCACCAGCACGAACCCCTCATGCTTCCTCCTAAATGCCTGAGATCTATCCATTTTTCTGTCAGCAACCTCAAATAATGTCTATAATGCTAAGATTTATACATGTGTACTTATAAATGTGATTTCATTATAGCCCCTGCAAAACTACCTTTCTGCCTAAACATTCAATTAATGTAATTAAATTGCTACCTGACGGCATTATCTAATTTAACTTGGGATCCAAACTACTGAAAAGCATGTGCCTTTTAACACCCTGACTGGTAAGGCATGTGATGAACAGAGCTATAAACATGTTGGCGTAACTGAGCTGTTTAAAAATAAATTAGCAAACTATAAAAATAAACAGTAACGTACATATGTACTCAATTATGAACTAACTCTAATTTTTGTTCTGAAATACTGTCTTTGACCTTAGTCATAAACAAGCACTATTAAAAAAACATAATATCCCCACAGACAGGAGGCCAAGGATTAAATGTTTCTCCAGTTCCACAGAATGCAAAACAGGACACCAAAAGGGAAAAAAGAGGAGGGAAAAGAAAGGAGGAATAAAATAAAAGAAAGTCCTTGTCTTTCTTGAAAAGTTGGGGAAAAATGTGTAAAAACTCTACAAAGCTACTGCAGTCTTGTTGACTTGAAGCTGCTTCTGCTGGAGTTCGTGAAGTTAAAACCTGGTGAAGCGCTTTTGCATTTTCTAATGTTTCAGAGTCTCTCAAGAAAAGCGGGCAGGCAAGGGGAGGGACTCTCCCCAATGCAGCTGTTTCAACAGCTCACCCTCTGCCTAACAGAGTCCCAGCCGTGCAGGGCCTTCGCCCCACCTGAACCAAGCACCGCCCCACCTGAACCAAGCACCGGGCCCCAACTGGGCCCCAACTCCACTCCTGCCTGCAGGCGCCCTTCTCTACCACACACAGCAGGAGTGAGGAGATTGTTGAGCACGAGACAGAAGATGGAGAGAAAGGGTATAGAACCAAAAGCAAACCGTCATAACTACACACACGACACGTTTTCACACTCCTGTAACAATGGGACACCATACTATGGATTATTACTAAAGTTCCTAAAGCAAAATGACGAAAACCAAAAAAAAAAAAAAAACACAACAACAACAACCCACAAAAGACGTATTACACACACAGATTCTTAAGCTTTAAAATCATAAGGTTCTTCAGTGTTGTTGGTTCCTGTAGGGTTATGGGTAATGCCCTAACTGAGCAGGACAGATACAAACACACAAAAGAAATCACAACAAACCTGAAATTCTCTCATGTCATGGTGCTTACTGCCCTTTATTTCACAAACAAAAGTATTTCAGCAACAGCTAAGTAGTTATTCATCTCAAACCAGCCTAAAATGCTGACAGCCTGAAGGTGTCTGCCCGGCCCCACAAACAACAACAACAAATTAAACAAATAAAAATTAGAAAGAAATTCAAAGACATCCACACTTGGTTCAGGATGTGGAAAAGCTAGATAGGAAAGAAAAGACACAAAGAAAAAAGTTTCTTGCAGGCACAGGCCTATGCCTCAGGCCATGCTCCTCGGTGACAGAAGGGCCCCATCCTAGCCACCACTTCTGACTCTGACACAAACAAGGAGGTTGCCAGTTGCTCTGAGACAAATCTCCCTAACAGACTTTTTAAGAGAATGAATGAGACTGTTAAGGATCTGGAAGAGCACCATATGGAACTGTGTTGGACTTTGCTCATTCTCCCCCGCCCCTTGGTTTTCTGAGCCAGGGTCTCACTATGTAGTTCAGGCTGGCCTTGAACTTACTAAGTCACCCTGGCTGGCCTCAAACTTGCTGCGATCCTCTTGCCTTAGCCTCCCGAGTACTGGGATTACACAGCTCGGACTGTGCCCATTCTGTAGAGTACTTGCTTCCTCCAAAGTGTGAAGGTTGTGACTGGCAGGTGAGGGATGAAAACTTACCTGGAGTACCACAGCGAAGTGGCCACATGTCCACCCCCATTTCTCATCATACTCCTAAAGTCACGGGCTTCTGGTCTGAAGATTCAAGCCAAGGTCAGAGCAAGAAAGCAATTTGTTCGATTCAGGACCTTGCAAATTGCTCCCAAATAATTTACTTGATCTCAGCTTTGGCTGGCTTGGATGTTGTGAGGATTCCAAAAATTATTTTACTTTTCCATTAGAGGGCTCTCCACTCTCCTTTCAAGGAAAAATGCTCTATCTGCCAGCCCACATCTTTCCAGGAATGGGGAAAGGGAGGAGGAGGATCCGTGGAAAGGAGGACAAGGGATTTCCACAAGCAATTCCAGTCCCCAGGGCTGATCGGCAGACCTGCACACAGCACAGAGGCGAGACGTCTTCATGGAGTCTTTGGAGACAGCAGACACAGTGGCAGTGAGTCCTGAGAAGCCAGGAAAAGATGCATTCACTCCCACATCCCACGCGCTGCCAGCAGCCCCCAATGGTTCACCCAAGCCCTGAGGAAACCAGCTAAGGGAAAGAGATACAAGAAACCAAGCATCCATTTCTGAGTCAAGAATCAAGTTGTCCCTGGTAGCTAAAGAATGACAGAGAAGGAAGCTGAACACAAAGATTAGGAAAAGGTGGAACCCGTGTTCCCTAAAGAACTCCAGTTAGAGTTTGACCTAAGTCATCTCAGCACCAGTCGGCTGAAGGTCCCCCAACACCCCATCTGACAGCCACTGGCTTCCCCAACAGCCCTTCCTGAACAGAGGCAGTGGTCCAGCCAGTAGCCCAAGACCCACCTGAGAACTTCTGCAGAGGAAAAGTAGGAGGAGGATAATGAGCCCATTCTCCCGAGCATCTCCCTCCGCCTTCCCAGCCCGTTCCCATAAAGCGCAATTCTACCTTTCCAGTTACCAAGAGCGGTATTGCAAGGTCTACCTTGGTTCCTCACCTCCTCTCACACCCCATACCCGACCAGTTAGCAATCCTTGTTGGTTTTACCCTCAAAATATGTACAGAATCCAGTCCCTTGCCACATATCCACCAGCCTGGTCCAAGCCACCATCACCTTGTCTGGATTTTGCCCCGTCTGCTTCTGCCTCACTCTCCTTTCCCATGCTCAAGTCTCAAAAAGCAGCCAAAATGAAACCGTGTCATGTCATTCCTCCAGTGGCTTCCATCTCTCTTGGAGTCAAAGCAGTCTGCCCAAAAGCCTTCAAGAAGCCGGTCCTTGCTTCCTTTCTGACTGCAGCTCCTATCTACCTCCTCCATACTCCATCACTCATGGCAAGGACCCCCAGCTCCTCCAACAACCAGACAAGGCACAAGGTTCTCACATCTGCTGGTCGCCCTGCCTGGACTCTTCTTTCCCAGAATTCACATCACCAGTGTCCTTCCTTCCCTGGAACCTCTGCTTCCCAGCAGGTCCTTCCCTAATAATCCCACTAAAAAGTATGCCCACACACATTCCCTCTTCCCCACCTTAATCTCCTCCAAGGCAGTTTGATTTGACATACCATATAATGCACATATTTATTTATGTATTGTCTGTCTCTCCCTGCTAGAATAGGAGTGCCCCCAAGAGCAGGAAATTTTTAATGTTTTGACCACTGCTGTATGCCCAACTCTAAGAACAGTTCTGGGCACATGGCAGGTGTTCAAAATATTTGTTGAAAAATGAATGAGTGAACCTTCACAATTCCAAACTGCCAGGAGGCTGTTCAATGCTCTTTCTATAAAACTGTAAAGTGGCCCAACCTGGGGCACTTGGCTTTGGAGCTTGGTTTTGAGCCAGATTCTATTTTCCCCACAGGCCCTGCTATCCAGAGGGAAGAGCGTTTGCACTGTAATGTAAATGGTTAGGGGAAAAGAAAAGGAGTGGAGCTATTAGGGGGCTACTGAAGACCAAATGAGGGTCTTTTTCCTAAAGCTTCTTCAGAGCCTGTAGAAAGAGAGGGAAGAGCCAACTTTCAAGTACCACTTGGTGGTCCCCACCGGCTGCACCCCTGCAGCCACCACATCTCCAGGCACACTGAAAGCCTAGCCACGCACAAACCCCATAGCCGCCAGCTGCCATGGCATTACGCTCCCCTCCACTGGTGCCTTCACATCCTCCCTCCTCCTGGGTGTGCAGGGAAGGAGAAGGGGAATGAGGTGAAGGGGCCGATCCCTTACACCTGAGAGCCCAGGATGCAGCCGGAAGTACTCCCGTGCCCTTTCCTACGCTGGCACACATTTTGACAGGTGAATAAATGCTCCCCAGTAGGCAGTAACAAGGAGAAGTCTGAATTAAAAGAACTTGCCAATTTGGAAAGTAATGCCATTCTGTGTGACTCCACTCTATTCTCTTACCAATAAAGCACTTAAAGATGCTATTCATGCAGACATAAAGTGCTAATGGCCACTTGTTAACATGTTTCATAATGCTAATATTTCCCTCTGATTTCCGACAGTTCTCTTTTTTTTCTTTCTTTCTTCTTTTTGGGGGCTATTTTAAGTTAACTGAGCACTAATCTGATTCAAAACTGAAGACTTAAAAAGCTACACGCTACATAACTGCACTATTAATGACAACCATTGCTTTACATGTTGCACCGTTTCATGAAAACAATCATCACTCAGTCAATGTATTTTCCAAGCCACAGAAAAGCTGTAATAAGTCGAAAATGCAGTAGGCAAAGAAGCAGTTTATAATGTAAGATACGGGGGAGGGGTGCCATTAATTCTCCTCCAAGCTTGGAGCCCTCTATTTCTATAAAGGCAAAAAGAGGAGTGAATAATAGCAAATCGAGTGGGATAAAATCTTAAATCAATACAATTGTACAGTGTCTCATCTGCTCCACCCAGAGGTCCTAGCAAGTTGTTGTCCTTCCCACAACTGAGATTGGGAGGTATTCAAAGGCCAAAGAAAAGGAACGGCTCAGGATTTGGAATTTGCTGGCCCAAACATACAGTCACGTTTCCCAGTGTCACCACAACGTCAAACTGGATGTGGATGCAGCCGCTTAGGCTTGCAACTTTATTCTAATAATGTGGAAAAAGAAGAAACACAAAGCTGGACAGGCAGAAAGGAATCTTGTGCTCACCACCCTGGACAGCTATCAAAACAGAAAGTCAGAGGGCCTAGCATGTGTCAGAGGGGACAATTCAGGAGGAGGCACCCACGGCCCCACCTATAACCCAGGGAGGCTGCTCAAGGTGGCAACCTGCTGTGCGAGGACAGGCATGGCTTTGGGACTACGAATCATTTATCCGGGTTGGGGCTGAGCTCTGCTAGGTAACTGGGGGCACCAGAAAGTCATTTCACTTTCTTCGGCCTTTACACTTTGGCTTTTCTGCCTGCATGTCTTGCTCTCCTCCACTCTGTCCTTCCCATTCCCCACCGCCCCAGTGAGAAAGTCCACTTCAAGAGAGGGACCCTTGCCTCGCTCACCTCCTCCAGCACCCATCCAGGTGCTGACATAGAGTAATTGCTCAACAAAGGCAAGTTTAATAAAAAATAAGATTAGATGAGATGCTATCTCCTCTTGGCTCTAAATTCTTAGGTCTAAAGAAAACAAAAGCCCCAGTAACTCCATGTTGCTTATCTAATTTAAGATGCCTCTGACACTACAGTTGTCAGGTCTTCCCTAGGTTACCCAAATTGGTTATAGTCTGGCAATGTTACAATCTGGTGATGATGGTTTATTCTTTAAGTTTCTCATCTGTGAGTTTTACTCACAAGCAAGTTTTTCTAGGCTAAACCCACAACGTGAAGGGATAAACCTGGCCACATTGCCCACCCACAAGACATCCATTTGGATGATACGAGGAGAAAAGAGTTCTACCTTGTACGCCTCTCAGACACTCACCTCACCCAAAACACGGACATTGCGTCACCTCCCCGGCATCTCTGGTTACCCCAAGAAAGGATGACCAGAATGAGGGCCCACGTGTTCAGTAGTTTCTAGGTACACCTGATCCAGCCTATGCAACTCGTGCCACGCCAGGATGGTAGAACAGGGGACAAGGAGGGGACCGGGGTGTAGTCCCAGGAGTGGTACTACGTGGAGTCCTATTCCACTTCCTCAGGGGTGTCGCTGCCGGGTGGTGAGGGGATGCTGCTTCCACAGCCCCCAGAGCCATCTGCAGCAGAAGCCATTGCCAGATGCCCCAAAGCCACCCACCCCACGTGAGCACCTTCACCACGCGTGGGCACCGGACGGTCTCTCGCCAGAACTCCTCCTGCTTCTCTCTCTGGGGAGCGGATCTTCATGTCCTGCCAGGATGGTCTCTCTCCCTTCTGGGTCCTCCCACCCTCCCAAGGGCCAGTGCCTACTCAGTCTCCCCACTCACATCCACAACAGAACAGACGACTGAACAGATGACAAGAAACAGAAAAGGCCTCTACCACAACTAATACTCCCACCATGCCACCAACTAGGAACAAGAACAGAGACCTCGGTCTAGAACTGAGTACCACTGGGCAGCACCTCCAGGCAGCCCCTCAGGAGGGTCCTCAACCGGAAGGCAACAGCGGCCCTGCTCAGCGAGCCACAATTCAAGCCTTCTGAAGACAGTCACTCCAGGGAAGACAGGCTGCTCCCTGACCTGCGGTGGGCAAACCCCTGGATTCTGGTTCTTCCATCTTGAATTCCCCAAGTGCCCAGTCCAGCATTTCTAAGGAAAGAGGGCATGCTCCAGGCAGGGAGGCAGCTGCCTGGGCACGAGCATGGCGTACACAGGGACTCCTGGCCACTGGAGCCACTTCCTCCCGGACTTGGCTGAGCGGACTTCCGGCTGGCAGCGACAGTGCTCCCTCCTATGGCTCTCCAAGGGGAAGGCGTTCCCTCTGGCCACCTCCAGCATGCAGGTGGAGGCAGGCAGAAAGGCCACAACGGAACTAGAGGGTGGTGGGCCGCCTGTGCCACCACCAGACTCTCAGTTCCAAGCCACTGGCCTGGCTGTGCAACCTATTTCTGGAAGTCCTGGAGTTTGGAGAACAAGTCATCTAAAAATAGAATTAAGTTTGGGGTTTTCTTCCTCTTTAGAAAAGAAATCAGAGTTGTGCAGTCTGACTGGCTCCTTCCACAGTACAATGAAAAGGGTAACACATTACTTACTGTAAGAGTCAGTGAATCCGTTGATAAGAGAGGATTTCCCGACTCGAATATCAAAGGTCTTGCACACATACACACACACACACACACATACACACACCAAGAAAAAAAAAAAAAAAAGAAGAGAGCAAATCAGCTTTTAAACACAACCAAGAGCCAGTCAGAGGCACCCAAAGGAAAGCAATACTCAGGCCCTTCCTTTTTCGTGTGTGTGTGTGTGTGTGTGTGTGTGTGTGTGCATGCATGTGTGTGTGAGTGTGTTACTTAGGATTGAATCCAGGGCCTTCGTACATCCCCAGCTCTTTTTGTATTTTGAAATAGAGTCTTGTTAAGTTGCCCAGGCTGGGCTCAAACTTGTGATCTTCCTGCCTCAGCCAGCCACAGTACCGGGATTACAAGTGTACACCACCATGTCCGGCTCACTCTGGCCCTTTGAACCCAGGACTACATACAGGATGTAGCTCCAGCTTCCCACAGCCCCAGGGCATCCTGAACTCTTTGGCCCTTGCCCTCAGCTCAGAGTCTCCCACACGGCTTGCAGGTGGGCAGGTGCAGAAGCCCCAAGCAGAGCTCACCCCTTGGCCTTGGAGGGAAGGCCACAAACAGGCCACCCCCGATCACAGCCCTTCCATCTCGCCACAGGGACAAAGAAGTGAAAGAAACTCACCCAGCCTCACCCGCCTTCATGACGGGAAGCCAGGAAATTCAGTGTGAAGCTTGGCTTTTTCAGTCAATCAATCTGAATGAAGCATGAATTAATTACCATATATAAACCAGCATTGTGTGGGGCACCATGAAAAAACACAAAATACATGACCCCTGTCCTCCAAAAGGTTATAATTTAGCCAAGTTTGGTGATGCACACCTATAATCCCAAGTATTCTGGGAGGTGGAGGCAGAAAGATTGCAAGTTCGAACCCAGATTGGACAACTTAGTGATTTAATGACATCCTATCTTGAACTACAAAATTTTAAAAGGGCTGAAGGTGTGGAGCAGTGCAAAGGTCCTGGGTTCAATCCCAGGACCACAATTTTAAAAAACAAAGTTATAATTTAGGGAGGAAACAATACTAACACTCACAGGCAATGAGTACACTACTGACGCCCTTTCGATAACCCCAGAATAACAGCCCCTCCGAAGGGAAAGTTGTCAGTAGAGTTAGGCCTTGGCCAAGCCCCACGCACAATCTCAGTTACCTAGAAAAATAGCCTGTGGAGACACAGATACAAGAATTCAAGAAATGTATGGAGCCAGGGAGCCCCTCTAAAAAATACCCCAGAGCTCTCGGGCGAAAGTAGAGTCTGAGACAGGCACAGCGGTTTCCTAGTGACTGCACATCCCTCAGGATCCCAGCTTCCCCATTTCTGCTCCTGACTTGAGACTTGAGACGGAGCTTCCCAAGACACCAAGCTCACTGTGAGGTCATCGTGTGGGGATAACTGAGTGACGGCTGGGCTGGGCAAGCCCGGAAATGAACAAGCCAATCCAAGAAAGATCCCATTGCGTCCCGGACTGTCCTCGGAATGGCTAGGGCAACAGCCACAGAAGAATACTGGGGTACAAACACCTTGGAGTAGGAAGGGCAGGTGACCCCGCTTTTCACCACTTCTTCACCCAACTGGGGTGCAAAAGAGGAAGGAGGGATTGAAAATCCAGCCTTGTGGCTATACGCCTGGTATTACTCATGCCACATCTGTGTTCTCGGAAATGCTTTCCCGGGTCTGTAATGCTTCTCCTCTCATCCTACACACTCACTGTCACCTCTCCTCACTACGGCACACAGAGAAGACATGCCGATCGCACACACTTCCGTTTTGTTGTACTATTAAACACAATGACCAAGTCCTAGTACTTTAATAGAGGTTTTGCTACAAACTCAAAAAAGACTTGGCTCTACTGGTGTGCAGGGAACCTGGGTTCTGTTCCTCCGAAAATCTTTGTTCTCCGGATGTCAGCAGAAAGTTGCAAACAGCTCTCTCCCCTGAGCAAAGTTACCAGCAGCAAGAAAGGCCGCTCACGATGTTTCTCAGCCACCATGAAGTTGTCCCTGGGAGAAGCGCCAAGGGGGAGGAGGCACCGCTGGAGAAAGGATCGTAACTCTCCATCACCTTATGAAGCACAGAGGTAGTCAGGGAACTTGTGTCAGGAGAGGAGAGCGAGTCCAGTATGGACAAGGGCAGAGAAGGGATTTGGGGAGGGAGAGATGTGGCAGCAACACTGTGGAGCTGCTCTCCAAGATGCAGACAAAGACCTGGGATCCGTCACAGACATCAAGCTGAGGGTGAGTCACCCATGAAGTAGTGGGTTTTTGAAAAGCAAGCAGGATAGAAGAGCGCAGACGCAACAGCAAGCAATGTGGAAAACACTCAGGTGTCTTGCCACCGTACTGTGAAGTTATCAGACAATCGTGTGAGTAAAAGTTCTAGGAAACCAGCAGGTACTAAGGAAGGGCCCAAAATGGGTTAAAGAGAAGAGATCTATGAACTGACATGCAGGGAAAGGCACAATGGCAGAGAGCAGAGCAATGAATTCTAAAATATCAAGGATTTTAGCCCAGTGCTAGTGATGAGGTACTTTGTCTTCTCTGGAGGAAGAGGAAATGTGTTTAAAATGAAGCATAAGGGATTGAAGGTAGATAAAAGGAAGGATTTCCTGCTATTGAGCCATTTAAAAAAAAAAATAGAACCATGTGGTAAGGAAGAAGACAGGCTGGACGAGTCTCAGGACCTGTCTGCTTCTGAAAGGGTACAGTTCCTCTGCCACCCCAACTCTGTCTACCCAATATGTCCAACAGCTAAATAAGAAAAGCAAGCTGTCCCCTGGGCACACTGCAAATGTCCAAACTGCCACCCTAGGAGAGCCCTGCCAGGAAAAGCGGTGGGAAGGCCGGCCTAAAATAGGGCAGAGGAAGCAGGGAGAGGGAGGAGGGGGAGGAAATCGCTAAGGTACAAGCACAGGTCACAGGGTGTCTGGTCTGAGTTGTACCACAGGCTCCCGGGTCAGTGCAGCCACGAGAGCTCCGGCCCTTCATCAGCAAAGCTCCAGTTCAAAAAAACATGGCAGCCACTGCACATAAAAGCACTGGCACGAATTCCTGGGCAGGGCGCAGGAGGGCCACCCTGGTTTATGCTACCCACGGCTGTGTGGGTTGGTACAGCCCAGCAGCGGGGGAAGTGGAAAAGCCCCAGCCTCTGGCCACTCCATCACTGCCCGGCGAGTGCCCTGCAGTACAGCACCTCCCTCTCAGCCTCAACCTTCCTCATCTGCAAGACGGAGGAGAGGGGATTTAAACAACATGACTTTGTGATTCGACATCTATGTAACAGAGGCTCAGTAAATATTTACTTGACCCTCCCACGAAGGAAAATGTCTGTGCTCAAAGACCTGTACTTTCTTCTCTGAGTCCTCAGATACTCTTGTCAAATCCAGGAACCAGAGCCTTGGCCTAAATCAATTTCAGGGGAAGAGAGAAAATTTTCAAACAGCTTCAAATAACATTAACATAATTAAAACTTAGCTATTTTAATTTAAGAATTAGGGCAACGCTTTTCTCTATCCGGATTCCCTCCACCAAGCCTGGGCCTGAAATCATCTCGTCTCATTCCCTCCATCATCTACTGAGCTCCCACACTGCACAAAGTGTCATAGATGAAGGAGCCACCCAACGAGACCTACATTTCCACACCAGTGGGTCACAGCCTGCCTGAAGTAGATCCAAAGATTCTTGTTACTACTCAGTACGGAAGTTCAAAGATTATTCACTTTTTCAAGGTCTGTGTTGGACTAGATTCAAGATCATGTCTGTGAAGTGACATTCACCTCTGAATCACAGTGTGCTTACTCAAGGGGTGAGACTGAGGTAGGCACCAGGCAAAAATTGGCACAGGAGGGCATCAAACCTTCAAACATCATTTCCTGACGTGGGGGACAGGGCAACAGGCATCACCCTAGATCCCAGAATTATCACACACCAGAGAAGGGTGAGAGACAGCACATAAGCCCATCAGAAAGTGTTGAGAAAGTTTTCAGAGTCTACTCCTAAACTGGCAATGTGGTACACTTCGGTAATCCCAGCACCTTGGAAGGCTGAAGCAGGAGGATGGCAAGTTAGAGGCCAGTGACTTACCAAGCCCCTGTCTCAAGAAAAAAAATTTAAAGGGCTGGGAATGTAACTCGGTGAGGAAGACACAGGGATTTCACGCTGTGTCACATCCCCAAAACTACAGTAGAAAAAAAAAACTACAGGGGAAAAAAAAAAACCCTACTCATCACCATTATAGAATTAAATCGATCCAGAATCAGAATTTAAGAGGGGTACCACAAACATTGGGCAGAGGGGCTTCCCACGGATCCAACAATTGCTATTCAAGTTCAAGTTGAGCTAGACAGGCCCTATCAACATGCGGCTGTTCTATGGGCAAAGATGAGACGCAGTCCTTCACAGACATATTTCCTGGGGCTACTCGTTACTGACATTCTGTCATTCAAACTGAGACCCGAAGCCACAGTAGGCCCCAAATCTGCCTCGCTGGAATCCCCAGCAACAGCAAAGTTCATTTTTTAAGAAGAGCTATGGCACACATCTCTCAGCCCTTGAAAGACAAATGGAGAAGTGAGGTTTTTCAATCCCAGCATTCATAGGAAGCAGGCAGTCTCTGGTAGGTAGTGCCAAGCCAAGAAGTTTCTTTTCAATGAACTAAACCAAGAATCCCTTTTAAACACAAGTGCTACAGAAAAAGAAGTAGGTACGAAAGTGGGACAAGAAAGAGAACCTAAGGACTATGTATGCTCCATCTACCGGTATCAACATCTTTAAGACATTTTATGGGTTTGTTTTTTTTTTTTTTTAATTCTATAACCTCCATATTGAGAAACACAAAACACAGAACATTACACCTGTCAGGTGCTGGGCCTTGAACCATCTCCAGGCAGCTGAAAGTCAGTACATCAGACTTTTAATGACGTGAAAGTTAAAGATTAAAAACATGTTGGAACACTTACTTTAAGTGGTGCCAAAAATGTGTCCATAACCTATAAGGAGAGATGGGCGTGGAGCATTGTGTGACTGCACTCACACTGCAGAGAAAAACGAAGATCCCTGCTTTCCTTCCCTCCCTCCCTCCCTCCTTCCTCCCTTCCTCCCCTCTTTCCCCCTCTTCTTCTGAGGGAAATGGCTGCTGAAATCTGACATGCTCTGAGACAGCAGGAAGTTCACTGCTCCAAAGGCTGAGGCTGGCACCACTGGAATCCTGTGAAGATTTCTGAGGCCAACTCTGTCCTGACACTTGAGGTTGGGAGACCCCAAAGTAGGTACTTGTGTGGGCGTGGGGACCTGCTTGTTCAGATAAGGGCTCCAGGTCACATCTTGTATTTTCCTCAAGTACTTCAATGACAATAAAAGAGAGACTCTTCAGATGGCACTGCCATTCGCCAACCCGTAACTTAGAAACTAATGGCTGTGTCCAGCCAGCATTCTCTTGACATGGAGCATTTAAAGTTTGCACCTACTTATTCTTCCCTCTCTCTTGCATAAAAATCATGTCATGGTAAGCAATTATTGTATCATACTTCCTTCAAGTAACTCAGCCTAAGTATTCACTTATGGCTGCACGTATCTGTGCATAAATATGTATAGGACACAGTGTTATGGCTTCTTTTTTTCAAAAGTTGAAAAATTCAGAAAGTCAAATACAACACAATATACTTTGAACGGCACATTCTGTGGGTAGGGCCTAAAAAAACTTGCAAAATTAGTTACACAGGAGTATTAAAAATTTCCTCAAAAGTTCCCAGGCAAATGGGTGCCTCTTTAATTTTCACCCTTACAGTAAACTCTTCTGCAGGTTTTGTTTATTTTGAGGAAACATTTCACTTTTTTTCCCAAGACTTGAGGTGTGAATGATGCAAAACAGTATTTGGATATGTAAACTGAATTATTTGCATAATGCATTACTAATCAGTGAGTATAAATTCTAGAATCTGAAGAACTAAAATCAAATGCCACTGAATTTTTTAAAATCTAGATTATAAAAGTAAAGAGCATCACCCTTCATTGGAATAATGTACACATTTGCATTCCGTTTATAAGGAGGAGACATTATCCCCACAGAGGGTTCTGAAGAATTTTAAATAAGTGGCCTTTGATGTACACTGCTTCACTCTGACTCAACATTATGAGGCATGAAGGTCCTAAATTTACAAGCTCAGCCGCAGAACACCCAGCAGAGTAAAGGTATTTGCATCAAAAAGCGCAGATGTCCCCCCAGCCCCACCCTGGGCTGGCCTGCCACTGAACCTACAGGAAGCTGCACCTACGCCACCCAGCAACTGTCTACACCGTCTCCCACTGGTTTTCCAGGTGTGCGTGCATGCAGAGTTAGCCCCTTCTGTGCGGATAAACCCTAACAGAGATGTGCAAATAGTGGAAAGAAGAAAAATTTACTCCAGCTTTGTATATTCTCTCCCTATCTCAACCAGGCATGATAGAACTGAGTCTGAAAAACTATGTGTCTGAACAAACGCTTTTTGGGAAGGAATGAAGTAGACAGCAGAGGAAAAGGAGGTGTAGCCTAGTAGTCAGCCCCCTGAATGGCATGTTCCCTGATCCCACAACAGTGGAAGAGGCAGGGGACTTGTCAGGTCCCTAATCTCCCCAAGAGTCACCTGCATGCTCAGAAGTCCCAAACACAAACATGAGAACATGCACAAACCTCATTCACACACACACACACACACACACATACACACACACACACACACACACACACACATTCGCTCAGGTCCTTGAGGGTGCCAGGTTACATTTCCACAACAGCTGCTCCTATTGTCTATTGCCGGTGAAGCCAAACCAGCCTAAAATTTAATTTAATCTGCTGTGAGCCCATGTGTCAGGCACTTAGATGGCAGCTAAAAGCGCCACTCTCAGATAACTGAGTGACACTTGCTAATAATAGCCTCTTCGAGAAGCAAGCAGGAGCAGACATTTTGTGAAACCAGAGGGACCCGGGCCTGAGAAGGCCTCCGTGAGGCTGGTCTCAGCTTCCAGTCTGCAGAGCCAGCGTGACTGGCTGTGTGAGGCCCACCAGTGACCCGGCTTTTGCTGCGGCTTTTGCTGCACCGAGCAACCGAATGCTCCTCCCCAGCCCTGCGGTCACTGCCCTGCTCCCTATCACCTTCCAGCACTGTGCTCCAGCCCTGACGGGGGACGCTGCAGAAGCCTGGACTGCATTCTGTCCCCTCCTTCCTTGAAGTGAGGTCAGCCTCCTCTCAGGTAAATCACCTTTCCCTAATGCCAGGGCTCAGACGGCCTCATCTTCGTCAACTCAGCCAGCCAGGTGGGCACTTCCCACCTCATTCTTCCCAAGGCCCATCGCCTCTCTAGCACCTGTAACAATGCCCACTCCAACTCCACGTCCGCGCCCCCTCCAGTCCTGCAGAAGACTTGGGATCTCTTTTCTTCAGGAGCACAGAGCACAGCACACAGCACAGACCCTGAGACACCCCACCCCATAACAGCGGATCTTCCAGACAGCAGAATGAGCTCACAGGTACTTCCTTCCCCACAGGACACTTGCCCCAACCCTACCTCCGAGCCCAAGTCTTGGTGTAGAAACAACACCTACCGAGCAAGGCCATTTTACTCCCTACCAGTGACACAATACTTTTATTTTCAGGAAAATCTCTATATACAGAGAGAGAAAGGAGTAAGTCAAATCCCCAAGTACACCCAAGGCATCCAGTTTCAACCTCTAGCAACTCACAGCTGTTCTTGTCTTATCTATGACCCTATCGCCTCCCCTGCCCGCTGCTTTATTTCAGTTGATCCCAGACATCATATCGTTTCATCAGTAAACACTTCGATATGTATTTTTTAAAAGGACTCCTTTTTTCTCTTAAGCACAGCCACAAAACCATTATCACACCTAAAATAAATAAATAAATAAATAAATAAATAAATAAATAAATAAATAAATAGACAATTATTTCTTACCACATAAGAGTGCAGTTACTGTAAACTCAGAACTACTTCTTCCCACCTGGGTCGTGTGGAGGATCCCCTCTGCCAAGGTTAAGGACTGAAGCTACCAAGGAAAGCTCTTGGAGAATCACACTCTAACGGGACCACAGACATGGTTTAAAGCCACCTTGCCTGGCAACCCCAATCCCCACTCCTTTTACATCCCTTTGCCTTACTGAGAGCTGTACGCATGCTCCAGGAGTTCTCTATGACAGTCCTCACCCTCTTAATGGCCCTCCAAGGCCTCCAGTCCTGCTCACTCCCCATCACGTGGCTCAGGACTGCGTCAAACACGCAGGTGCGCTCCCAGTGTTCAGAACTGGTATTTCTTTTCCTTCAAGAATGTGTTCTCTTGGACTGTTCTGCACCGAATTCATTCACAGAGCATGTCTTGGATCTACAGCTGACTAGATATGTCAGTTATGTTCCAAATGGGTTTTCACAGGTCAAGGTTCTGCAGGCAAGAGCAAATACTATTTTTAGACAGGATAAGGTCACAATGCTTTTAGAGACAGTGAGGTCTACAATAAAACCTATTGATCAGCCTCTGGAACTAGTGCTCCAGAGAGACACAGAGATTGAAACAAAAATTGCCTGGCCGTTTTCTCTGTAGACTCAGTGGGTAAAAGCTTGTTGGACTTAATATCTTTCAGGATATAAAATAAGTAAGAAGTAACTGTACAGATTACTGAAGTCCATTTAACCAGATGCAGAGGCGGGTCACAGGAAATACACTTGAGGCAGAACTCTCAAGGAGGGAGACTTCAAGGCAACAAGTGTTGAGAGAAGGAATAAAGAGGATGCTTCTCAACACAGTGGAGCAGAAAAGGACGGGGTGCCATGTAGAACCTCTGCCTGGGACTGGGGTCCCTCAGTTTGCAAATGTGATTCTCAACCCAGGCTATGTGAATAACAGACTCGCACACAAGTAACACGAAGATGGGCTTGCCGCTCCCTCTCTATATATACATACACAAACATTATATATGTACCAGTATGTATGCATGTTCAAATATAACTTTGTGTGTGTATATATATAAAGTTATATTTGAACATGCATATATATATATATATATATATATACACACACGTGTGTGTGTATGCTTTATCTTATGGTGATAGTATTAATGAGTTTGGGGATTTTTCTTTCCAAAAAGATATAATGGGCCTGTTACAGGTATACCACACTAGACATCATTAAGAAAAACCATCCAATGCCAAATGAAACTTGAGAAATAAATTTTAAAACTGTACAAACACACAGGAGTCCAAGTAAATGAGTCCAGGGCAGAGGCAGCCACTGAAAAGTTATTCAACTAGCCCAGTGGTTCATGAATTGAAGAAGGTTTTGGCAACAAAGCCTAAATGATTTATTTAAGTCAAATAGGTGCATTAAGCAAAGACATCAAAGTAATGGACTATCACAGCTTAAACTTCAGCCAGAGATCTAAAACTCTGAAATCCATTATGTCCCTATAAATACCTCTCCATGATCAGGGGTGCTTTATTGTTTTGGAGACTCGGGACCACAAGAACTAGTATGAAAACTCTAGGGTCTCTTCATTTATCATCTGCTCCCATCTCACAGCCCAGTTTGCAAACAAAATATGCCATGGTAAACATAATCCATATATCACATTGTGACACAGTCGACCCCATTAGTGAGCCAAGACGGTCCTAGCAGCAGCTTCCTATCATACATTTATACCAGCTGATACATTTGCACAATATAATAGAGGATGGGAGGAGAGGAGAGAATAACGGTTATGAAATCCTAAACTTCATGTCTGAATACATATTTTGCTGCCTATCTCTTTGGCATGAATGCTATTGTGCTTTCACTTCAGTTAATAACTGAAGGGGAAAGGACAGACTCTGGCAGCCTCCATTCATTCAGTCAGCCCATTCATCTTCTTTTAGGTTGGGTTAAGGATAAACTTTATTTTCTGCCCTCTCTCATTTGTTTTTGTTTTTTTGTTGTTGTTGTTTGTTTGTTTTTTACCAGAGACAGAAAAACATGCAACATCTGAAATAGCTGATTATCATTGCCCTTACAGAGAGCTACTAATAAAAAAATCCCCAAAACATTATAAATTAAAGAGGCAGTAATTTAAGTAAATTACATTTTTATTGAAGCTATAGATCTCAAGAGTACCCGTGTCCTACAAGGAACACATATTTCACAACTGGTTCATTTTTCCCTTGTTCTGAGCACATGGGATCATAAAAGAAAGTTTTAGATAATCATTTTCTAAAAGGTAATTTTCAATGCTCCTCTTCAGCACGCTTCTGAAAACATCATCTTACATTTAATTTAATGCCATGTATAAATGGTATTTTCTGGACAGTGTGGAAAACAAACTTTCGTGCTAAAAGTCAACAGTAAACACCAAGTTTAGAAAATGGACTGCAAAGATCACATGTCCTAGAACAGTCCATATGCTTTTACCTACTCATGAGGAATTTAAAAAAAAGAACATTTCCCTCAATTTATGCCATCTTCCAACACTAACAGAGGGAGAGTTCTTCTAAACATGTTGCATCGGATGCCTTTAACAAGCAAGAATTTGAAACTCTAAGAACTCAGCATATGCAAGCTATGTCCATACAGAGAAACCAGCTTTTAGGAAAAGGAAGAAGGAAAATATCACTGAATTCAGTCAGTTAATTGAATTTAAAATACCTGGTTGTTTGAATTCAACTGACTTCTTTTTCAAACGTATTTCTATTTTGACATACTTACAATTGTCAAAAAAAAAAGCAGGCTTGGAGAAAATACACATTACATTCTTTGGAGTTTATAAAAAAAAAAAACCAGCTTGTAACAATTAAAAGATGGAGAGATCTTATAAGGCTGGAAACGTCTATGAATTATCACCATTCCATTATACCATGCTTTAATTTTGCTTTCAGCAATTTGAAAGATGCCATTAAACTGCCTGCTGGGGGAATCATGAGCCTAAGCCTCCATCTTCACTGTAGCTTCCATCACTGAGGCAAATCAAGAAAATATTCTGCCCACTTTGCAGGGGAGCTCCAGTCCATATCTCAATTCCAAAAAGAGGAGGAAAGAAATTGCCTGGTGGTGTTCACAGTATGCTAGTATATGACGGGCACTTAGAGATACACCCAGTTCAAACAACTTATTTTACAGATGAGAAAACCAAAATGCCAAGATCTGAGGGGAATCCAAGGTCCCACAGCATGATACACCAGGGTCAGAACTCCAACACCCTGCTTCTCAGACCAGTGTCTTTCCATTATTTCTAAAAGTCAATATTCGGTTCCAGAAAAACTGGTAATACCCCAAAGACTTCAACTCATCACCACTCCGAATTAGTCTTAGTAATTTTTCTATTGCCCTCATAGAAGGGCAAATGTCTGCTTATAAAGCTCTTATTACTTTTTATGTGATCTTCATTTGGCTTTATTGTTTGGTAATCAAAAATAGTTTATCATAATGCTCTCAGCCAAAGATGCTTCACATGATAGGCAGATATTGTTATGTTTTAGTAGAAGATCACAGCAGGGCTGGAAAAAGGGATGCAGGTTTTGGGTTTTTTTTTTTTAACACTACAGGCTTTTTCTTATAACAATGATTTCACATTTTTGGTACAAAACAGTCATGGCTTCTGTTATCCTTAACTCCTGCAAATTCTAGATCTGATCAAATTCAGAAACTGGTAATTTGATCAAATGCCGAATCCCATATTTTAGGATGATGTGTCCTCTAGCAGAAAGTTATTGGTTGGTTATCTTTTGCTTTCTTCCCCCAAAGACTTTTAAATAGTTTTCATTTTTAAAAGAATTTCAACTTCGGATTGTGCCAATGCCAAAGTCTCTATCATCTAATCGATCAACAAATAAGACAAACAAAGCAGCATATGTTTATCCTTTACCATTTGGGAAGTGTACGTTAATTACTGCGTCTCCTATGCCTCCTCCCCGCTGCAGACAGCAGTGCTCAAAAGGGTCCGCAAAATAAAAATGTATGGGATAATTAAACGGATATTTATAATTAGAACTTAATAATTTGCATCAGGGACAAATGAGCTCTGATTTTAATCTGCAGCGCATTTAGATTAGCCCGAAGATAGTATAATGCGATGGTTTATAGACCTCCTCTCGGATTATGAAACAATGCCAAGTCTTCAAGTGCAGCATGTCTGTGTCAGGAGCGCGTTAGGGAAGAAGATGCAATGAAAATGTTTGACAACGTGAAAGCAGCCATAAATTACATGACAACTGTGTAAAAGTCATGATGAGACAAATAAAGGGCTGACCTATAATGCGTCTGATTCATCGTGACACACACAACTCCCTGCACTAATCTCTGCCCAGCCAACGCATTGTTAAGCGGGGAACTACTTAGCACCAGGAACGCTGTAAATTATCACTAGTCAACAGCATTGATTTTTAGTCGACATTTCAATCAGGTTGAAGTAGAAATACTACCCAGTTCATCCAACAGCCTCTTAACCAGTCCGCTGCCCGTCTGAGGTCTCCCCCGTTATGGCTTTGTTAAATTTCCATTGCTCTCACCATTCGATATTTACTGTAGCTTTGCCACATCCAGGCACTTGGCCTGAAGGGTCACCAGCCTTCCTCCTGGGACATTAAATTCATTCTTACCTTAACGAAGGCAGAACTGAAAAAAGAAACAAAAGGCCACCATCAGAGATCTGGCCTGATTTCTAAAGGAATAAAAGAAAAACTAGGGGGAAAAATATAAGGGTTCTAAAGCAGTAGTATTCGTTTTATCATTTCAGTTTTCCGGTCCAGGAGTCCCAGGAAATAAAACTAAGAGCTTCTCTTTTGGGGCAATCAGGGAGCCCCACTACACTCTTGAACCATAGTTATGTAGGGGCAAAGTAGAGGGAAAAGTGACGGTGAGTGCAGGAAGGGACCTGCACACAAGCCATCGCGGGTGGACACGCCATCCCAGGACAGAGTAGGAAATGAAACTGAAGGTTTGGAGTAGCTACCGCGATCCCCACCCCAACCTGGAAGACTCCTTGTGTCTTCGCCAATGAGAACCTCAGAGGTGGGTCTGAGCAGCCTTCTCAGGGTGGAGCAGAGCTTTCCGAGAGAGCAGCACGCCCTTCCGCCATTCTGCCAACCTTCCGCTGCCCACGGAGCCTGTGCACAGAGTAGGTGCCTTCTAACTGCCGCAGTGGTATAGACGAGTGAGGAATGTGGGGAAACGCTGCCGTTTGGTTTGGGAATACATTACGTAGGCCCTCTGGAAGGAACATCAGGCCTTGCTTCAGCAAATATTGATGGTGTCAGAGCAGCCTGCTGAGCGACTAAAGGAGGGCACCGCGAAGCTGAAAACTGCCTCAGGGAAAGCCGCAAGTGGATCGTATGGAGTCCTTGACTACAGTTTCCATTCAAAATTTTCCTCAAGCTCCGGACTTGCCTTCCCACAGGGCTTCTTCGGTCAGAAATGAAAACCTCCTTGAAACACTTGAAGCATCTTATTGCCCCCAGCATCCACTGTCCCCAACCCTCCCACCTACACACACACACAACACACAGAAAGAGAGAGAGAGAGAGACACTCACAGTTTCTACCTCGCGGTGTAATTTGGAATCTCCACTCTCCACACCCTTTAAAGGTGCGCCCAGAGAGGCCCATGCCAAAGAGAAAGCCAGAATTTACCAGTCCTTAAAAGTGCTACTTTGGTTTCTTGGTCAACCGGCTCCTGTCTCCAAACCACACAGCACATACAAATAACAAACCATCCCCCCTCTCCTTCATGAGACCCTCACCCAATTTCTGGCTCAGAAAGAAGCAGAAAGTAACCACACGAAAAGCAGAACTCCTTACAGTATAACTGTTCCAGGGCTCCTCCCACATGCTTGGGATGGCCATCCGAGTCCTGGGTGGGAAAATTCTTCTCTTTCCCAGAAAACATAAAAACTTGACCACAGAGCCAAGGGAGAGCCAAGCGTCCAGCACCAGCGCTTCCTCCCCAGTGGGTGACCAGCCCCGCAGCAGGCAGCTGCAAAGCCACGGAGGAAGTAGCAGAGGGTATTAACTAAAAGGCAAACGCCCAAATCCTTGACAGCTGTGGGCCCTCAGGGAAGTTATCCAACCCTCAATAAGCCTCAGTCTCCTCACCTACCAAATGGGGCTGACAGTACTTCACTTCCGGGTCTGCTGTGGAACAGAGTAACAGTGCAACAGAGTGATGACAAGAGCAACTCTCATGTCACCCTGGGTGGCAAGTGACCGCTGTACTTGCTCTCATTTACCCCTCTAGACACCACAAGGGAGGGACTTTGGGCTGGCTCCACTTCACAGAGAGGATAAATGATTTCCCTAAATTCTCCTAACAAGTTGATGGTGAAGCAGAAATCTGAACCCACAGTGACTCTGTCATATACCCAGGAACATGCTCCTCATGAGGTAGCACATTTCTATGGGGACAGAAAAATCCCAGGCCTGTGGGAGCTGCCAGCAGCCAGAAGCCCCTGCCCCACACCCAGCTCACCCTGTCTGCACTGCCCCCATCCAGGACCCCTCCCCACTGGCTCAGGCTGAAAGAACCCCACCCTGAGGCATAAAAAGGCTCTTAGCACTTTAAAACCCACCTGCTCTGCTCTCCTCTCCTCTCATCCCAACCTGCTCTCCCCACACATGGGAAACTACTTGAGATCCCCATTCCTATAGGAGAAAAAAGTTTCAAGCCATGAGGCATGATCATAATAAGTGCTTAGCATAATAAGTGCTTATTAAGTGTTTCTATGTGTCCAGCACTGAGACAAATGCCCTCAAGGGTTCTCACATGGCCCTAGGAGGTAGGCCCTACAATTCCTCCCACTTTACAGATGAGGAAAACTGAGGCTTAGAGAGATGAAATCCACCCAAGACTGCACAACTAGAAATGCCAATACCTCCTCACATTTAGATTAAACCACTGTATTTCATGTAATCAGAGGCCAAAGAGGAAAAGAAAGGAGATGAAACATATCTTAAGGTCTTATTTCCCCTCTTTCAGCCCCTCTTCCCTTTCTTACCAACTCAAGTTACAAAAATAGCTAGGTGGAATATAAGACTGCATCTAAGGCTGAATTTTGTGGGTAACATATAGGATGAGCCCAGAGGCCCTCAAACCTTTCCAGTTTTTATCTGCTAAAAAATAAGGAATCTAAAAATCTACCTCCCTTATGAGATTTCAGCCTGGGGGACAAAACACGATTTTATCACATTTTATATGCATATTCACAACTATATCTTTTCAAAGCCATTGTGGGGGATAAATGTATTATGTTAATGGTATTTTGGACAGGTCCCCAAACCACTTGGATGCCTGGGTGTCCCATAGCTGGAATTCTATGAACCCAGCTTTAGTCCCAGCAGCCTCTCTGGTAGGAACCAGAACAAGCCTCCTGCCAGTAAGTAACAGGGAAATTCAATTACCTCGCCACTGGTGGCAGAAGGGCCAGGACGGCACATTAAAAGAGCTAAAAATGTCAGGAAGTTATTGGGCCGATGACTTGTGCTTGCCACCACTCATATGTGGAATGCATAATGTCACAATAAACTAAAAAACACAGAAACAGACCAAAAAAGATAAGATAATCGAGAACAAAAACCAGCCCAAACACATGAGTTTGCCATCAGCCCCGCACAGGAAATACTGTGCTGCCAACAAGGACGCCTTTTTCCCATCCCTGGCCTTTCCTAGGCCTTCCTCGCATGTTATCTTTTTCAGCTGCCAACAGATTAATTCACAAGTCCTTTCCAACAAGTTAGACTTCAGTCATTAAAAAAAAAAATAGTTTCCACTGATTTCCTACCTGCACGCGCAGGCCCACTAGCCATGCCCTGCCCAGGTGCACCCACGAGCTCACACATGCTGGTCTCCTAACACAACCCACCCTTCCAATCCCAGCCCTCCGGTTACTGGCGTTATCACAACTCTTTTTTTCCCAGTGGCAAGCCAGGAAAGATGATAGAACCCATGTGTGTAGCCAAAAGACTGGCCTCAACTGGTTCAGAGGAGAAAAATATTGAGCTGTGTGTCTTTCTATTTTATTTTATTTTATTTTTGCCGTTAGCCAAAAGACCTAAGAGCATTGATGTACAGTCAGCAGGTATTTAAAAAAAAAGAAAGAAAGAAAGAAAGAAAGGGGGGTGGTGCTGAAAAGACTTGGCTGCACGGGGGCCCTGACACGCTGCATCTAAAGCCTGGCCCTCGGCCAAGTTCATCTGTTAATGGACAGCCGCAGCCAGGGCCTGCCCCTCCCCCGCGTCCCCTGCCCCTCCCGAGTCTTCTCTGTTCTCCCACCTCTTTCCAGCTCCTAAAAACTAGACATCGATTATGTCTGTGCTTTTCCCTTTCTATTCAAGATAAACAAAGTGCTTCAAGTTCAGGGCGCACCCTGGGACCCTTGACAAAACAATCTATCATTCTGTCTGCTAAACCAGTCTGGCTACACCACGGCCAGGGAGAGCAACGCTCCCAACATACAATTTTCCCTTTGTGCGCCTTCCCTCTTGCCACTAACCTCTTTTCTTTACCACCTTCTCCAGAGCAGATGGACTTGACCACTTTGCTTAAACCCCTCCTGGCAACCTCAGAAATTAAAGAAAAGAACAGAGCTCCTGGACATCCCTCCTCCAGGGCAGGTTCCCCTCCCCCTCTGCACCCCATCACGCTGCGCGCGCACACACCCGGGTCCGTCTGAGCCACACAGTCCTTTCCACCTTCTCACCACTGACACTCACCCAGAAAATAAATTAAATGCAGGGACTCCCCCTGCGAGAATATTTTAAGTGAGTTTTGTTTTAAATCATATCCATTAATTTATCCTGACTTGCAATTAAATGCAAGTACACTTTTTACAACCAGTACGGAATGTATTAATTATAACTACAAATGGTCAAATGAGAGCACAGTCCCTCCTAAAAATATTAATAAAATACATAATAAATAATATTAATGAAACAAAAATAGATTCATAAGCTTTGGCCGGGGCTTTTATTATTTCATGCAAGGGGAAAAGCAGCCAACAAACTTGCTACACACACTTTGGCAGAACTCTGACCAACCATCACCATTAAACTCTAAGGAGTGTGTTTTGGCTGTGCGTGGGGCGGGGCGGGGGGGCGCCCGTGCAGAGCCCCCAGTGAGAAGCTGACGGCCCCAGCACCCAAGGTGAGGTTCTTCAACGTCTTAGCCATGTGGTCAGGAAAAGCTGGCCACATGCTGCTTCCCTTTTCTAAGTCAGCCTCAGCAGGACAAATGTCACTGTCCACCCACCCCATGCAGAACCAATGAGCTCCCCTGCCCCAGTGGGTAACATCTTACAGGGCTCAGGATTCCAGCACCACCAGCATCTGGCTTAAAGCACCCTGCGCTGCACGGCACTGGCAGCCGCCTTTGTTCCTGCCACACAGCCAGGCCCATGCCAACCTGTCTCCCCATCACTCAGCCTCTGCCTCACCCCCAGCACTCCCTGCCCCCAACCCTCCTCCCAAATCCAACACACCCACTGCACAATCGAATCTAATTAAGATCAGGAAGAAATTTGCATTTTCCTTTCACTGTACCCTCAGTAATCACAGAAGTTCTTCAATTTTTGAGAATTTTGTTCCTCTGCTAATTATTTCCCTCGTTTTGCATTTCAAGGCACAAAGGCAGTCTATCTCGCTGGTGGTCTATTAATAGTCTGAAGTTTTGAGCATCAGAAGGTAGTGTTTTTTTTAACTCTCTTAAAACTATTCTGTCACTTCCAGTTCTGTAAAAAGTTTTTTTGTTGTTGTTGTTGTTGTTGTTAATGGTGATGGTGGTGTCAATGTTTCTTCAAAAACACAGCTTCTGCCACATTCAGAGTATTAGGATTTGGTGTACCCCTTAGAATACTTACTCTCCGCCTGGTTTACTGGTTTACAAAATCTTGGTATGTGAAGGGCGCGCACGCGCGCGCGCACACACACGAAGAAAAGAAGAAAAAAGAAAGAAAGAAAATTCCTTGGCATAAGTATATGTTTGCTGATCAAATTTCAGATCATGTGTTGTTCATTATTATGACTTTACTTGAAAAACAGTTTGCCACAGTGAGATGGATTTGCTTTATATGCTTTCTACCCCTCCACTCCCTTTAAGTACTTTGAAAAACAGTGCAATTTTTTTAGAGTACATTTAAAGCATGAACTGTTTTGGATTAAAACAATGTTTCAATGTCTGTAAATTCCCTCAAAATACATTTTCAAAAGGATTATGCAAAGCCACACATGATCTAGAAGGAGCTAATGAGATTGTCCCCCAACAAAATTTAATGGTGATTTAAGAAATTCTAATACTTTTCATTTACTTCCTGTAGAATTATTTGTGTACTTGACATTTATACAGTTTCTCCATTATATAACAATCTACCCTGGCTACACTAGATTATGCCAATCTATTAGAATGAAATTTGTACTCCATATAAGCAGAAGTTTCCAGTCGGTTTTGACTTACCATTATGTTTCAATGTAAAGTGTTATTATAGCTGAGTATAAAGCACAGCTACTCCATGCTCAGGTTTTTAACTCTAATACTGTAATCTTTCTTGCTGCTTCAAGGGCTGTGTCAGTGTTTACATTCCTGGAAGTTAAATAAACCGACATGGCAAAACTCCTGGATAGACTGAATAATAAGGCTTGTGATGACTAAATTGTTTACTTTTTACCTTGTTAGGATCCCTTTCTGGTAAAGTTTGGGGGAGAGACACAGAGAGAAGGAATGAAGGGGGTTGATGTGAGATAGAGAGAGAGATTTATACACGGGCTTCCATATGTCACAAAGACCTTCCTATCCACAGCCAATGCGACTGAAGCAGCATGCCTCACTTGAGTCTTGCCTTTTTTTGTTTTATTTTCTTAAATACCAGGTCACCTGAACACCACCTTCTCCACTCTCCACCCACTCTCGATATACAGTATGAAGATTTTTTTGCCCATTTTCAAATAGCAAATTATCCATTAGATTTCATCATATCTTAGTAAAGCAATTACATCAAGAAAATGATAGTGCGTGTGGAATCAATTATGCATGCAGTTGGCCGGAGACCAAAGGCTGTGAAGTCGGAGAGGGCAGAATCGCTCGACACACACAAATAAAAAGCCCCTGGATCTCACAGATGGACCCCATCAGTTCATCTTACTGCCTAAAAAGTTCATGCACTTAATAATTTATTTGTGTTCTGGATACTGTTTCCCAGCTGAATATTAACAACTTTGAACTGAAGCATGCTTTTAGCATGGTATGGACGGGAGTCATGGTAGGGCAAGGCTAGGTCCCTAGGAGGTTAAAATTATAGTTATGTTTCTTACACACTGTTCATTTTCCATTACAATTTATTTTCTTTCATTAAACATTCCTTTTAATCAGAATATCAGTTTCAGTGTTCTGATTCTGCTTGTTAACCAGTGATAAACTCATAAACCACAGATGCACATCAATAACACAGCAGAGGCTACTCCATAGCAAAGGCAAACACCAAAATCCCAGGCTCTCACAAATCGGAAACTGTTAGTTAGCACCTTGTTTTCACAACCAGCGCACTCGTGTACCTTGAGAGAGGCACGAGGGAGCCTGGAGACCACGATTTATTTTAGCCACTAGAGAAGGAGACACGGTCACTCAGAGCAGGAAAACTCACTGGACCTAAAAGGTGAAGGAGGCATCCAAAGCCAGGCCCAAGAGACTACTGAGGGGCTAGCCATTTATTTAAAGAAAGCCAAAGCTCGTTAGAAAGGTTTGTAGCTTTCGCTCTTCCAAAGGAGGACCCTGATGTCTTAATACTGGAACATCCAAGCCTCCCTGCCATCAAATTGCTAACAATGAAGCTGCCCAGCAGTGTCTGGGGGACAGAAGACAGGCAACCCATATTTCTGTGCATCTCTGGATATGCCTCAATCGCATACTTAAATTTTACAATCTTTTCCCCAAATGAGAACAATTTCCAGCCAACATGTCCACAAACTGTACTTAACGGTAAAAGAAAACGGATAAAACATATGTAATTACTCAAGGTTAGACTTCTAATTCCTCAATTCACTAAAGGAAACTTGGCAAGAAGATGCATCATTTTGCTCCTTTCTACTGGGGCATCCGAGGAGGAGAGCCACTGAGGCAGCTAATACACAAAACATGATCAAAAGTGATTAACAACAGCTTCATATGCAAATTGCATTAATGAAGGAGTGCAAAGTCATCATGTAAATTAAATATGTCAAATCTCTTGGTGAACTTTCAATCTTGAGAAGAAAAAACACTGCTTTAATTTTTTTACATCATCAATTTTGCAAGATTGAAAATCTAAGAATCTTGGTGCTATAAACAATTTTCACCTTTTTTTTCTCCTTCAGCAGGCTGACAGGCCAGCCTGATGTGCACCGAATGTACATGTTAATAGGCCAATCAAAAATGCAAAACAATTCGCAATTACTGGAAGGACCTAATGGTCATTAGAATTTACAACTAGGTAATGAACTGAAGTCTGCCCACACCATGCATATTCATAAAGCAATTTAGCCTTTGAAGATTAAAGAAGTGCTTAAAATTCAAATGAGCTTTAGCAAATTATCAGTAAGATTCATCCAAAAAGCAAAGGGTTTTTCTTCCTATGATTTCCTCATTTTTTTAATGCAAAATTGTTATATCTTCCAGACTGAGCTTAAACTAAACATAGAGCTTCTAGTCAAGCCAAAGGGGCTAAGAGACAGACAGAGGCTGCAAACATCGTTACAGACTTTGTTCATAAAACTAAGCCCTTAAGAGCCAAACCTATCTCTAAACATGGTAATTTATCAAAAACAGCCCAGAGTTGCTCATAGGCAGTACTGCAATCCTCCAGCAACACAGATTAACACGCGTCCCTCCACCCTCCCAGAAAGCCTTTCTCCCCTCAAGTTGCCTCTCCTGTGTAAACATCCACTATGGTAGAAAAACAGCTTTTTCATCGGCTTGGAGTGGCACTAATTTTAGAAGTTTCTGCTTCCAAAAGGAAGAGTAAGAAAGAAGAGGAAGAGAACGGAAGGCAGAGGTTTACTTCAGAGAAGCGAAAAGCCTGTCCTTGGTATTTGTCGCCCTGATTTCTCCCTTTCTGCACTGGCAGCACTTAATCCAAGAAGAAGAGGTCGTGCAGACGCCAGCTGACATTCAGAAAGTTGTGTTGTCCACCCACCACCCACCAGCCCACCCCAGCTATCAGAGAGTGTCTTGGGAATTTGGATTTTCATGCTTCCCAATTACCAGTCTGGGGAAGAATTCTTTGCTTGAATGCTTAACTGACACCTTACTAACCTCCCGACATTTAAAAAAGTCTGGTGACAGAATTCCCAATGAAGCCCTCCCCCTCCCCCACCCCAAATACCCCAGCCCAGGTGAAAGCGTGAAAGTACTTGGAAGTGCCATCCCAGCTGGTGTAAAAGTCAGCCTGTGACTAACAGCTTTGAAAGGGCCACGTGTCCACACTGACAGCTCCACTACTAAACCGAAAAGGCTCTCTGCTGTGGGAATTTTGTTTGAACTCCTACTGGAAAACATTACAGTAACTTCTCTCTGCCACCCTTCTCCCTTTACACCCCTCTGAGCCTCAGACCTTTTATAGAGTCATCTTACCAAAAATGTGGGTGCATCAAGAAATGGAAAAGAGAAGGAAAAAAACTTCAAGTACTGTTCTTGATTCCCTGGCATTCTTATCCACCAACCCTGCTCAGAAGTGCTGCACATTTCAATGTTTGTTAGAAATGATAGGAGGTAGAGCTGCATGGAATCTGCATCCACCAGCATCTGCATGAGCCACAGGTCCATAGTCCTGACCAATTCTGTTTGACACTAATGTTACTCTACATGAGTAGAGTTCAATGAGGGTTGATATGGGATGTGACAGGGTAAATCAGAATTAGATTAAAAACAAAAGTTTACAAACCGATGCTACACTGCAGAGCAAATGGGACCTGAAGGCCAAATTTCCCCTAACTGTCTTCAAGTCATTTTCCCTATTAGAGTGTTTGCTTACCACTCCTCTGCTGACAATGCCGCAGTCACATCAGAGGGTAGAATGAAATGCATGCAGGAGGACTTGGGATATTCCTCTTTATATAATACCTAGATATTTAATATATAGCAATTAACTTCTGGTCAGGAGTCTTCAGGCAGCAGGCTGCCCCAAGCAGATAGGAGGGGAGGAGGGCCCAGAGCTGGGACAAGCACAAAAGACAGGTCCAACAACAATGCCTGCTGTCAGCAGCTGGATTATTTTTATACAGGAATTTTTATCTCTATTGTACAAACAAGTACATGTCTGTGCTGACTTGTTAAGCAATCCACTTGTATGTAGAATAAGATTTTTTTTTCTTTCTTGCTACCAGTCACACAGCTCCAAGATCAGAAGAAATACATAGTCTTTGAAGCTGCTCAAATGTTTTAGTTAAAAGGACAGCAGTTGTTTTCAAAGATCCAAGAGTATCTTTATCAGAATTAAATTTTTCCTTATTGATTTTTCCCCTTAACATAACAAAAACATAACATGAGAAGGTTACCATTTATTACTAAAATTTTTTCAGCCTTTAAATCATTCTTCAGTAGCCAATATTCACTTTTAAATGTAAAAGAATAATTTTTTTTAAATCTTAAGGTGGGATAGAGTAAGAGAAACTCCTGAGATTTAAAATTTAACATTGGCTAATGCGTTGTTTTAAGTATGAACTCAAAGGATTTAGGGTGGGGGAATTAAAATGGGCAGTCAATGGTGAATCACAGGCCTCCCTCTAAATGTAAATAAATCATAAAATCATGGTATACCTGGAGCTGGTGAAGGAAAATGCTTCAGGTTTTGTTTTGGGGGAGTTGCATCCTCTTGCCTAAAGAGAAACTATATTTGAAACATAAAAGATCAGACTTGGCATATAGTACATTACGCTCCAACTAAGGTAAGAAGCCAAGCTACATCTTATTTCCCTAAAAATTAACAGATGTGATTTTTTTGGCAGCTTTTTTTTATGCATCATGACATATCAAGAAAATGAACAACTGATGAATATAAATTTAAATGCCCTGCTGCTTGGCAGGAGGCTTCCTTGTTGCTTTTTAGAAAGTTCAAAAAGAAAATAGAAAAGGGGAGGGGTGGAGACACTAACACCTGCATTCTTTTTGAAAACACCCTTGCAGGTTTCACAATAATTCCCTTTATTTTTAATAAGGGGAGTTTTTAATCGTGGATTTGCCTCTATCTAAAACTGAGATCAAATTGTAGGTGTAATTGTTCATCGCCAACGCTAACAACAGTGAGGATACAAACAAAAACTCATTGTGAGTGACCAAAGGTCCCCAGGTATCCCCTTCATCAACCTATCTGCTCCAGGTTCCCACAGGGAATTGCCTGGCAGAGACAAGATTTGGTTCTGAATAACATGCTGCCAACACTCTCTGGGAAAGGCTGTGTAAGGCGCCTTCTTACCTCTTTTATGGGAAGTTTAAACCTGATCATCTTTACGTGGATGTAATTTGTTGTTTAGCACCCTAAGAACTTGGTATTTTGTCTATCTAATGGGATCAGAAGGAAAAAAGGAGGGAGAAGAGGGAGAGTTGAGGCCCAGCCTACCTCTAGTGCACACGTCAGTTGCACACAACCTGCCCAGGTGAGTCTCCCAGAGCCTTGCATCAGACCTGCACAGATCAGTCTCCAGGGTGAACCGAGAGATGAAACACTTTGATTCCCTGTCTGCAGATTTCTAATTCGCTAATTCTTGGCAGCTTATTTTTCCAAGTGTTTTGTTTCAGGAAATGTGCGTATTTTTCTTTGTACGTTTTGTGGATTTACCACAACTGGTTCTGACAGCTGTTGATTCTGTTAAACGAACACATTACAAAAATCCTCTTCAAAACCTCAAGCAACAGCAGACTCAAAAATATAATGGAAAAATATTTTAATGGAGTTCCAGTTGAGAGTTGGTTAAAAAAAAAAAAAAGTACAAATGAAGGTACAGAAGTCCTTTAAATCAGCACTAGAGTTAAACTGAACGTGTGTGTGTCTGTGTGTTTAATGGGGAAAGAGGGGTGTTACAAATCACCACAAATATTTACACTGTAATCCCTTTGTTCAAATCACATACTTTTAACAGGAAAAGCTGGAACTGTGGCTATTTAAAATTTTAAATATTCAAACGCCTGTAATTAACCATACGAAACAAATTACGTCGCATTTCTCCACACCAGCACATGCAAAAAACTTCTGATGGTGGATTGGGAGGTGGCAGAGTTGGGGAGACAACTCAGACAGGAGGAAAGGATGATGTTTTCATTTTGCTATAGATCAAAGGAGAGCAAGATGGAAACTGTGGCATAGTGGGCATTCTTCCATTGCTGTCTTTCACACTGGTCTATCTAAGTTTATAACAATTCCCCAGACTAGCTGCATATTAAGCTTGCTGTGTACAGCTTTATTATGGTGCGTTGGAGGGAGAAGCATTAATATTCCGGCTCCGCATCTGACAGGGCATTTACATGCGCCCATCTGAGCGGCACCTGAGAGCCCCTCCAAGGTGCAGTAACTGTGTGCCTATTGTAAAGGCAAATGAAGCTCACCTATTCCCTGCTGGGATCAGAAGTGACCTCACCACCCCCCATGCCTCAAATCCTTCCCTTTCCAACCTAACTCGATGCCATCACAGAATGACGAATGAGCTCAGAAATAGACCCCAAGTTACTAACCCTGCGAAGAACAGCAAAAGCATTTGCTGAAATGTTTCAAAAATGCATAGGGAGTGCAGCTGGCCAGTAAAAAGCAGGGAGACAAATTCCAGTGAACCCAATATGGAATACGTTACATTCTAAAACTGATTAGAAATACAGCCTGATGTTTACTGGCTTCAAACTGAGTTTGGCATCAAGCAGACTGGCTTTAATAATGCTGGCGTTTTTTTATTATTATTATTTTAAATCTGCCTTTGGTCCCTAGGAGCACACAGAGAAAGCTAAAGAATTCTTATTTGTCAGGTTACATTTCCTGGAAATTAAGTTTGTGACAGAAAATGACTCCAGTAGCAATAATATGGTTCATGCTCAAATTAATTAGGTCATTGTTGTACGTGGCAAAGACTACGTGGCAAATTACAAAGGTAAATTTACTGGTACTGGCCAGTGCTCTCTACTCTGACAGTAAAGGGGAAAAGTGGTTTAAGGGTGCTTGTCTACCTGGGCCAAGGAAAAGAACAGAGAAGAGAGGCACACAATGGTCAATTTTCTACTTGCATTACAAATAAAAATACTAGTCATTCTTCATTAAATATATAGTCTGAATGTATTTTAAGAACTTTATTAACGTCTTTCAAATTGACATATAAAATAAAAACCTGCTTGATTTGAAATAATATTTTAAGCGGGCCCTCAGGTGAAAATCCTTTTTTTTAAGTCCTTGAAACAACAACACTGCTGACATAGCCATGACCCAAATGAAATCTGAACAAACAGAAAGGTACTAAAGATCCTTGGTGATTAAATCTCATGCTAAAAAAGTGGCAAGGTGCCAGGCTGGGTCCAGCTTGATGCTAAGTGCTTTTTATTGCACAAAGCTGGTACTACTGTATGTAAAAACAGACTTGGGCTTGGGGTAAATTTTGTCAAATGATTTCTTTGTGCAATAAAGAGTGTGAACAGACCAACCAAAGGGGATTAAATTAACATCGAGTGACACAATCTCGGTACATCTCCTTAGCTGGGCTTTCTACTTCAGCTAAATGTAGTATTTTCCCCCAAAGGAAAGCCAAACTTTCTTCCTCATCCACTGTCTAGTGCGTGAAGACAACATCCACCTATATGCCTTTATTAAACACCTTCAGAAGAAATTATGAAAATCTGAAAAATATTTCCTGAAGATCTGCATGTTTGTTATATATCCCAATTTAGTCCTCTCACATTAGCCAAACTACATGGAGGCTGCAGTGTGAAATTAATGATTTTCCAGGACCCTAAAATGTGCCATTAATATGCATCCAACTCGCCTCTTCCCCGAGCTGAAGGTGCCTGTCCTGACCCTGCCTGCACGATTCTACACCCAGTTGTATTTTCCAGCCCATGGGCAGCTCCACAATTAAATGCCACATTCACTGGGAGGAAGGTGTGCAAAACGTATTTCAGATCCTTTAAAGAAAAAGCCACAACCTGCAACACAACAAGGAATGGGCTGACTTGAGAAATTACAGCACTGTTTTCTTAAGCTTTCACAGAATAAACACAGAGAATGGGAGGGAAACTTTGTCCCCCTCTGCTCCCGTTCCTGAAGTGAATACATATTTGTGTTTCCAATAAAAGGCCATTTTTACATTAACTGTCTGTAACAGCAGGAGACAGAAAAACTAACACAATCTCCACATCACACACAGGATGATCTTCATATCACGTGGACCTATTCTCAAAACTATTATTTATAAAAGACGACTAGGGAAATGCACAATGCATCTTTTCTGTGTCACCAAAAAGGTAATGTCTGAAGAACTTCTGGATCTCTGAGATCTTCTACATTTTAGATCTTTTTTTTTTTTTCTTTTTTGGCTACCCGAAGTAAATTTAGCAGCCATGCGGGCCACTGTGTTTAATTAAGCTTTCAAAAGTCCTCTGACAATGCCAACAATTGTAGGACACTTCTGCGGCTCAATCATGCAATCACTGTGACAGTTCTATTTACAATTTGTCTTAGAAAGAGTTTCTCTGACATTGTACTTTGACAAAACAGCCAAACTGCCAGTTCACAACCTTTCTCTGTCTTATTTACAAATACAGCTTGTATATAGGACTCCAGTTTCATGCGCATGAGTCTTTGGGTATAGTGGCCTCACAAACATAGTAGGCTTCCTATGAAAATCCTAGATATTTACTAGGAAATAATATTCTTTACTCTCTAGATTTTAAAGGTAAGTAAAATGTTTGCCTGTATATCGTTGTTTTCTTTTTTTTTTCCATTTCTTTTTTTTGTGGTGATGTTTTTTGTTTTAGCTGGTCGCTAGGCTGAACATTCACTTCAGAGGTCAGTAGTTTTTATTCAGAAGCACACAAATAAAAAGAAATGAAAAATAAGCAGTCTTAATGGATACTTTATAATCTCATTTACAATTACACCGGAAAGTATACAAATACATCCTCCAGTTCATTCCGAGTTAGGAAAGGATTAGAATGGGTACGAATAGAAAAGATAAGTAGATTTTCTAAATTCTGAAAAGCATAAGTATGTTACACTTGATTTACCTGTAACATGCTAATGTACTCCTATTTGGAATAAGCATTTCTCCCTTCATTAGGCTGCCTTACATATCATTATACTATCTAGGAATATAATTTCAAATACTCTGATGAAAATATCTACATTCATGATTTTAAGAGGAAAACAATGTCACATGTCAGTAACAGCACACTTTACCACATTTCATAAGATTTGTCATAGTCTTCCTCATTCTCTCTATATGCTAACTTTATGATACCCTAACCCTAATTTAAAGTTTCCTATGTACAGTAGACCAAAACTTCAAATCTAAAACTGTGAGATATATTTTGGGCCTTTTTGTAATGAACAGGAAATTTTACATTCACTAATCTTTAATGACTACACCACCCATCATAAAATAAGAGATTCAAAAACAAAACAAAACCCATGTTGAACACTCTGTCAGTCAAAGGCTGCTGATATCTGATGCGGGTATTTGACATACATATTGATGAACGGGATCCATACAATATAAGCTGCTAATTTCCAGTTAATACCATTTCAGTGGTCTCCACGGAGCACAATCACACAATACCTTGACTATGTGACTAAAGCAGAAAAAGCAACCTGGTCAAAGTCTGTGTGTACAGGTAACATGTACATGGATGAACTATGGGAACAATGTCCATCTAATCATCAGGTAAAAAGCATTCTCCAAAAAATACTCAGCTTTGGGAGGCCTAAGTACAGTCAAAATACATACCATTTTACTACAGATCTTAAGAGCTCTACCTTATTCCCCTATTTGAAAGCCTTGAATTCTAATCTTTATTTATCTCAGGAAACCTGTCACTGTTTTACTCCTGCTTCCTGCCTGTAAAATGGCACAGAGCACAGAATGAACTCAAATCCAACTTACATCACCTTAATAAAGCCTTTTCTATACTCGTGTTTAAATGACTGCCTTTTATGTAGTTGCAAACATATTCTCCTAGAGATTCATCAATATATCTCTTTCCTAATATACAGCATTGATTCTCCTTACTTTTTGTGACACACAATTCAAATATCTACTGAATGATTACTGTTATCATTTCCTTCCTCATCATAAAAAAGAAAAACGGGCTTGGGATTGTGGAGAAGTGCTTTAGAGAAATGGGCTGGGAATACACAGCCATCCTTCCAGAACTTCACTTCAGGGGCACCTGAGGGCCAGAACATCATAATTTATGTGCAATGGTAGAATGTTAATTTCACCATAGGAAACTCTTAATTCATTACTATGAATTATGAGAAGTCATGATTCTAGTTACTGACATCTCACTTTGAGATGTGACCATGCTATTTATGTTCAGCCAATTCCAGGGTGCGAACAGGTGATCAAACACAAAGAAAGGAATCCAGACTTTGTAATTATTCGTGTGTGAAAGGTTTACCTCACCTGGGTCACAGCGCTTGTGCACCCATTGACTATTTTAGACACCTTAGATACTAGCTTTCTGTCTTGGTGAAAATATGTAGTACTAGCCTTGTAAAATATATTTTAATTTGCTTTCTTTTTTTGGCTTCTCTAGGCTTTGCTATTGTACGCATTCTTAAAAATAAAATAACAGAACCATTGTGACAACCAGGGAGTTAAAGCCAATTTCCTTCCCTATGTAGATTCACAATGTAAGAATAAAAAGCCTTAACTATTTATAAGGCCCTCCCCAGCCTTCAGATTCCTCCTCTAAATACAGAGGCCCAGAATTTCAAACTGGCTAATCTGAGAATGAATAACCTATCTGGGACCTCAGTAAGAATTGTGGTTTTAATTCTTGCCTGACAGACACTGTGTTTTGTCTTTTAAACGAGCAGCTCGATATGTAAATACGATGTTACATCACGCAAGCGTTACTCCATATTTGGTGATTTAGCAAGGCTTTGGATCTCCGAAGACGACAAATCCCCTTCCGCCTGCTCTTGCTTCATTAATCATGCCTTACACTTCTGTTCATTTTCCTTCCAGTCACAAGGCAGCACATGGAAATGGTCACTGCCGTGTTCTACTGGGGAGTGGGGGAGATAAAAATCTTAACCTACGTGTCACATAAGCTAAATGTGGTGGATTCAAGAAAAACACCCTACAGATGTAGTTTCCCTGTAGCAGACTTCTCGTTTCACTAAAGGAAAAGTATCTGGATATTACTGTAGAATGCATTTTTTTTAAATGAAAGAAAATGCCACATTTGATTTTAATGATCAAAGTCCAGAGGGAAAGAGAAGAAATAATACGACACTTAATCCCCCCCAGACCACTGACCTATTATGATTCAACTTTAAACTCAAGACTATGTTGGAGAAACAAGTTCCAGGGAATCCATTGATTATACACACTACCTTTCTGAAAACTGAACAAAATTTCTGCCTTTCCAGGAGGGGAAAGAGATGGAAGAAAGTGAACCATTGATAGGCGTGGCATGTCTGTCACCACAGAATCTGCAATTACTTTGTCTTATGTGTTAAATTTTAAAAAACACACACAATGTTTTAAGGGTCACTATATCGTGCTGCTACTTATCACTCAGAGTAGGGAATTTAAGTCCCTCTCTTAGCCTTTAATTCCTTTTCTCTTGAGCTGCTAAGAAATCCACACACCTACCTACCTTCCTGATAAAATTACCTGAAGGAATGAGAGCTGTTGAATATGTTTATGCATTTTTCCAAGAAAATTTTTACAGTGTGTTACAGCAGAAACAGTGGAGTCTGGACTGGACATTTGTAAGGGCGACACGTGGTTGTGTAAGCCACAAACAAAATCAAGATACATCTGTCAAAACCACATCAGAGACAAGAGAGAGCACAGAGAAGCATTTATCACTGAGCTGAGGAGGCAGGCTGCAGGGAGCAGCCGTTCCTGTCAAACCAACCTTTTGAAATTTCCAACATGCCCTTAAACTTTTCGAGTAAGCATGTCTGTGCGCTTCAGCAACTGCCCTCTCTACTCTGGCCTGGCCAGTCGAAAATGGCATCTTAAAGTCAAGGTCACAGTGTCATCCCACCACAGGGCTGTGTTTAATTACAGCCCCATACGGGCTGACAGCCAATATGGATCCAAGGCTAGCCCTGGAGCTCCGTTAACTCTTTCCACCCCTTCCACACCACCTCCACCCCCTCCGGGCCACCCCACTTCGAGGAAGCCCAGAGAACTAACTGTACCCCTAGAGAGGCCCAACCAGGCATCCTAAAGCAGACAGACCGCTGGCTGAACTACTAACATCTGTATGGCCACTTTGCCTCTGCCCTGTCACCAAAGCAGAAAATGGACACTGGAAACTGAGCTAGGTATAGTTAGGTCCAACACTTTAAAATGAGAAGGCAGCCAGGGAGAAGGAAAGAAATTCAGAATCAGCAGATCCAGAGAGCGGGTATCAGGTGTGTGTACCTAGTCCACCTACATCTGACTCTGTGAGGTGGAAAATATTTATTTTCTGTGTTCTGGACATAAGCAATGGGAATGATTATTTTGACATTACAGGGCTGTCATGGACAGTCACATGAGGAAATACAGAAAGCACTTCACCACTCCTTACTACTTGGCTACAGCGCCTCTGAAAATGAAAAGAAAACATGCAAACAGCTTTTCTCCTTGCTTCTCATTTACCTGCTATGTGTTCCTGTTTGGGGCAAATTCCTCTAGATGACGTTGATAAACAATCGTCATCCTCTGGCGTGACCTGGATGCCAACCTCCACAGGATTGGATGCTTTTTTCATCTCGATTGGTGAAGGGGAAGGTGGCTTATCCACAGCTTTTTCTAAGCAGAGGCTGCCATTGCATTGTTTCCGTTTGTGCTCGATAAAAATAAGAATGTCCCCCAATGGGAAGTTCATCTGGCATTGCCCGCAGGTGAGGAGGTCATGGTCCCCTTCCGGAGCTCCCAGCGGGCCGTGGTCTGCTTCATCATCTGTAAGAATGGCTTCAAGAGGTTCGGCTGTAGTTGGAGAAACAAAAGCACAATTATTAAAGAGTGATAGAGCGGGCAGAAAAGGGGCAAAATACATTCTCAACCCCATTCCACCTCACCACATTACGTAAAGTGAGTCTTGCCTACTCTGTAAAACACCCAGAAAATGTGAGCATATAAAAATGTGCCAGGATGTGGAGGTTATCAACAAGAAAATAAATGTATCAATGAGTGCAAATCATCATGCAGTTAAAGAAATCTGTCTGACTTTCGTAACTCCAGAGAACAAGAACACGAACACACACACACACACACACACACACACACACACACAAATACAACTGTGTCTGGTTTGTAAGTTTAGAAAGAATGTGACTTAGTTAACATACCACAGGGGTCATAAAAAAGCTTAAGTAATAACTACAAGAAAAACTGGTAAAAACACAGATTGAAAATAAATTTGTTTCTTTTTTCCTGTACACGAAGTTGTCTATTGTGCCAAAGAATAAAAGAACTGAATAAACACACACACCCTTTGTGTGTCAAAGTACATACTCCTAAGTATACAGATGTAGCTTCATAAATTAGAAAGCTACTACACCATATAGAAAATGTGCCACATTTACACTGCCATAATAAGAAAATGACTGCATTCACCTGTGAACCGATCTAAATGATAATCATAACACAGTATAATTCACATTGCCAAAAACCTTCCTGATCTCACTCTCAGCAGTGTCCTAAAATCAAAGAGACACCAAATTCCCTGACAGTTCTCAGACACATAGCTAAATGGGATACTTTTGACTACTTAAGAAAATAAGCCAATTAGTTATTTTTTCATAGTGAAGAAAGGAATGCCCAAAATATTCTAAACATGTTTGCACTTAATGGCATCCATGACATAAAAATCAGAATGGTCAAGCAAACGCCACATTTCAGAACGAGGCTGAGAAGTCCTTTCTTCAGACTTGAAATACTTCCCCTAATGTTGTCAAAGTTGACTAATTTTCTGAACAAGCTCCTAAACGCTTCATTATGAGACTATTTCTGCACACATAATCACCAGCGGATGGTGTAACAAGGTAGACATGTCTCTCTTTCTTCTTTACTTTAAAAAAAAAAAAAAAACTTTGCATCAAAATACTCCAGAATCTGTTTGAACAGCTTCTACCATTTTTAAAAAACATTCCAAAGGGGAAAGGAGAACTGAGAAGTTTCTGCTCATGAAACACTATGCTTACTATATCCACCCCCCCAAAAAAATCACAAAATACAAAACGCATCTAGGATGCTGCCAGTTAATAAAAGTGAAGCAGAAAATGTACAAGTCTTAAACAGTTAATCAGTCTGACCTTCTTTAGCAAGCTGCCAATTTCACATTTAATGAACTTAAAGCCACAGAGAATCAAAAAATAGATTTTAATTTGAGTGTAGAATATTGGAACAGATTTTGATAAAGTGCAAAAATCCAGTGAACTCAGGTTAAATTTATTTCAACCCTACCCAGGCTGAATATTGAGGGGGAAGATCTGGAGTAACTCCCAGATGTGCTGGGTGAAATAATATTGAGAGAGCCCTGCCTAACTGCACCTGTGCTCAAGTAGGACATGTCATAATTTCTAGCCACTGGTACGCCTCCTAATTTAACATAAGGTCACCACAGGAATATGAAGGTTAGATCCCTAATACTAATAAAGACAGCAAAGTAAGCACTGAAATGTTTCTCTGCTCAACATTCTGACCAAAAGACAAATACAGAATGCACATGCGTACTTTTCAAATGGAAGGAGATGAACGCAAGTGCTCCTGCATTGTGCCTTTATGTAATTTTTCTCTTACGTTTGCTTTCATTTTGATCAAGTGAGGGATGAAATAGGGAAGTCATTCTCCAAGATCTCTGCCATTTGAATAAAGGATTTTAAGTACACATAGACAAATGTAGCTTTTTTGTTTGTTTAGCATTAACTACAAGTTCTGTGGTTTACAGGCTGAAGAAAGGCTCAGGAAAAAATACTTTATTTTATTAAAGTTAAACCATTTTTGCAAATTCCACTGTTAAGATTCGTTTTTATTCTCCAGGCCTGACATATTTCTGAACATGGGACTATTATTTAGGATAAAAAGGAAATATTCTCCTAGGTATCAAATAGTTAAAGGCATTGTGGTACAAAACAGACTTGGTTAAAGTCTTCCAAACCTAGTGACTGAACTGATTTACAATCAAAACCAGGAAATGAAGTGGTAATTCACAGGTTGCTGATTACACCTCCACATTTCACCTAATTAATTTTATAGGAGGCAAAGTTCTTGAAAATAACAAGATGATCAAATGTACAGATATAAAACCTGTAACCTCAACATTTTCTATGCTCTTAACGTAAATTATTGCTAATTAACAAGAATTATATCCTAATGTATGAAATACATTTAACATCCGGCTCTTTGAAAAACATTTGGCTAGTATTGTTCAGAGAAAGACCAATACGTGTTTTTATTATTGCTGCTGTATTATTAAAAATCAGACGAAGTAGGGCACAAAGAAAATATGAAAATACAATTCTCTTGTCGCAGTCTACTGATTTGCATTGACATCTTTTCTCAGTGGCAATCAACATTTCCTTTCTGGGCATCAGATAATTTCTCTGTATTTTAATGCAAATTCTTCTTTCCCTAAAAACATTCCTAACCCCAGCCATTTTACCCCCCTCCCTCAATTCAACTCCATCCTCCTTCGCCCCACAATACCATCCTTTACTAAGCTCTGGCCTAACTCTGGTTACAAAGCGGGGAGTCCTCGATTGAAGTGGGAGTGGGCAAATAATCATCATAATTAGCCACGAATTCTCCCTCCAAGGCGAGGAAAATATAAAAAATAAAATGCTTCAGCGTTCAGCAAGACATACCAGAAGGTCTCAGTGTCCCAATAGCAGACTAAGCTATCTTTCCTCTCTCGGTAGTTGCAAAAGAATATATATTTTTTAAATCCTTAAAAGAAATGTCGGGAAGGTGCAAGGGGAAATAGGGCTGCTTTAGAGGAGGGGGGAGGGGTAGAGGGAGATGTGTCTTCAAGTTTGCTTTCCAAGTCCTTCCCTTGAAATTTCTTAACGGGGTAATGCAAACGGAGGCTGCAATGCAGAGAGGGGAAAAGCAAAGAGACAAAAGCGAAGCCAAGGGCTACAGGCCTGAGGGCGAGGGCCCGGGCAGGGACGGGCCGCACAGAAAGTGAAGTTGGGAGCGGGGACTCCAAGAGGCACAAAGCGAGCAGCTTCTTAGCTGCGGACTCGGGCCGCGCCGGCTGCGAACACGTGCACCAGCGGCCCCGGAGCCGCGGACCCAGCGTCTGGAGGCGGCGGGCGGCCAAGGGCCTCGACTGCGGCCTCCACGCCCATCTAGCCCCGCCGCGGGGTGACGGTTCCCCGAGCCCGCCGGTTGGTGAAAAAGGAAGTGAGAGGGCTGGAAAACTCGGCTGGTTAACCTGGGGCATTCTTGTTTTCACCGCACAGACCCTAAGAGCGGGTCTTAAAATCCATTCTGTGTCCACACGCTTATCACTTTCTACTTCGGAATATTTGTACAAACGCGTCGTCCCCCCGCCCCCGCCGCAATTTTGGGCACCCGGTGTGCGCCGGGCAGCGGCCACGGTTATTCATTATTAATGACGCTGCTTGCCCGCATCATTATGATGATAACTATTACTATTGTTGTGATTTCGGGCTCCGAGGCGAGAGCTGCGGGAGGCGAAGCGGGGAGGGGGAACCTCGGGCTGCAAAGCTGCCCGGCAAGCCTACCTCGGCCTCCGAGATCCGTGCTTTGCCCGGGATGAGGGGTTGGGAGAAGTGAACCTGAAGACCCTGCGCAAACTTGCACATCCCTCCCCTTCGGCCTAGCCCCGAAGCTCTGCAGCGCGCACTAACTACCCTTTCCTCCCTACCAAAAAAATGCCTGCCCGGAAAGAAAGCGAAAACTGCACCCCGCTCCGCGCCCAGCGCGCACGGGTGTCCTCAGCTCGCGCACCGGGGTGTCGGCCGCGCGCCCGGCCGCTTCTCCGCGGCCCTGGCCAGAAGCATTTTTAAAGTCAAAACGAAGAACAAAGACATAAGGAGCGATGGGGTGGAGGGAGGAAAGGGGAATTCTGCTTAACCGTATGTCCCCCCCCACCCCCACCCTCGCAAAGCTTGTCCCTCCCCGGGCGAGAAACGCTGGGCAGGGGGCGGGAGAAAGCCTCTGGTACAGGTTCAAGTTCGCTGAGCTTTCTTGATCTTGTTCTGCCTCCTAGCGACCAAATGGCTCATTCAGCCCACGTAAGGGTGGGGGGGGATCCCGAGGGCCGGGACAGCTCCCGCCTCCTGTGAGTACCCAGAACACGAGGAAAAAAGAGCGATCCCCGAACCTTTCCAGAACTGACCCCCCCAACCCAGTGCCCGCACCTGGACGGGGCTTGGGGGAACTGACTCTCCCCTCTGGTGTTGTCCCGAAACGGACCCAAGAGGGAAGAAGGGAGGAGGGAGCATCTCGGACCGCGCGCCCCAGTCGGTCCTCTGAGCCCCCACTGCATCCTTCCGAGCGGCCCGGCTTTCCCGAGTCCTGCGAACACTGCCTGCCCTTCCCGCCGGTACCTGGCCGGACTGTAACTTCACACCGCCGCGCGCCGCGTCTGCTCCGCATCCGGCGCGGCCGGGGGAGATGGGGGCGGGGGAGAGCGGCGAGGGAGGGATGCGCGGGGGTGGGGAGAGGGAGGGCCCCGCAACGTGCCGGGGCGGGGGAGCTTCCGAAGTGTGTGACAAGTTCCAGGGCCCAGTGAAAAATTAAATTCCCTGTGCGCTGCCCCCCCTTAAAAAAATAAAAAAGCTGCTGTAGGTGGCTCTTTAAACTAGCACCAAAAATTAAGAGTCATAAATGCGGAAGGAGAGTTTGATGCGGACCCTCTCACGGCGTTCTTTGCCTCACTCTCAAACTTTCCTAAGTGCCCACTGCCCGCCTTTCCAGGAACACCTCAGCTGGAGACAGCCGCCGCCGCCGTCGCCGCCGCTGCCACTACCCCTTACGTAGACTCCTGAGGACCCCCGACCGAGCCAGACTCAGGGTACAGGACAACCCAAGGGTGGAGCGCGCCGGGTCCTGGGATCCAGCACCCCCAAAATGTTTCCTCGAACCCATTTCTTCTCCCCCCACCCCGCCCCGCCGCAGCCCCCGTCCCAGCCCCAATCTGGCCCAGCAGCGCCCGGGGTCGCAGGAGCCTGGTGACCAGAGTGGGAGGGGGCAGGGAAAGCACGTGGTGACCTCCCCGCGGTCTCGAGCTCAGGACAAGAGAGGTCGGAGAGAGGACCGGGGCAGAGCTGAGAGGCGCGCAGAACGCGCTTTTACAGTTGCTTTGCAAAATAAAAATGCTCTGCAAAACCGAGTTTCACCCAGCAGATTTCGCAGTGTGGGAGGTCAGGAGGAGATCGCGGCACTGTGCTGGGGGGCAGGTGGGGACCGCAGGCCGGGACAGCTCGGCGAAGCAGCTTGGCCTGCCGCGGTGCCCGGCGGGTGGGCGGCGGGCGCCGGGTGGGCGATCCCGGGCCAGGCTAGGGCGCGGCGAGGTCGGGCGAGGCCGGGCCTCGGCCGCCGCCTGCTCCCGGGCTGCCGCGCCGCGCTCGGTCCTCAGTCTGTTTGTTGGCAGGAGGTTCCCGCACACGCGGTGCTTGTAAACATTCAGACACGAGATTTTTCCCAATCAAAATCCACTTCCACTTTTTTTGAAAATCTTCCAAAAAATAGTAAGAGGAGGGAGTTCCTCGCTCCCTCTCTGTGCCGCCGGCGCTCTAAGTTTGCAACTGAAGAGGTTTGGGGGAAGGGGGTGATTGTTAATTTTTTTTCCTCTGGATTAGACATTATGAGATTTTTGCAGGGGGGGGTGGGGGCGTCAAAGAGGAAAGCGGTGAAGAAAAGGACTGGCGAGCGTTTGGCTTCTTTTAAGGGGCAAGAAACTGTACGTTCTCTTGCCTTATTTAATTTTATTTTTCTTTATCCTTTTCGCACGTCTCTGGCCGCCTCTAAGGTTCGTCCGGGAGGGGCGAACAGTGGCCACCCAGCGCGGCGGCCCGGGCTCCCTCCCTCCAGCTCCCGCGGGTCCCCGGCTACCTCCTCCCCCGGCCCTCGCTCCTGCCCTTCCGCGGCGGCGGCGGCGCAGGAGGGCAAGCGCGAGGAGCCGGCACAAAAGGCTGCGGGACAAACACCCACCTCGGGCCGGAACAAAAGGCGGCAGCGCCGGCCGCGTCCAGCGTCCTTCTCGGTCACCCGGCGCTCCCCGCCGCCACAGCCCCTCTCCCGACTCGGCAGTGCCGGAGGCCCCCTTCCACAGTCCCACGTTCTCACTATTGTGAGGATGACTACTTTCCTACCGCTTCACATTTGACTGTGAGCGCGCTGGTGTCCAAGGGCCAGTCTCACCTCTTTTCTTCCTAGGAATTGTTTTTTAGACTTGGACTATTTCCTTCCCACCCCCCTCCATTTTCCTACAGTGAGTGGAAGCAACCCCCCTTTCCACAGCTCCCACCTCCCCCCAGGTTCGCAGTGAGTTGTTTGCACCCTTAGCATTGTTCATTATTTTGCAAAATTGGGGGGGGCGGTCATTGCATTCCTTTTCGAAAAGAGAAATCAAGCCGCATAAAGGACGCAAGAGGGGGAGTCAAATGTTTGTAAAATTAAATAAAATTAAAAGATGCGTGCTATTTCAAAAGTGCACACACGGCTGTGATCAAGAAGGGATGCGGGGCTCTTTACCCCTCTAATCTCTTTTATCTCTACTCTCGGATGTTTTTCACATGAAAAAAAATTTAAAATGCATACACACACACCCTTCTCCCCCTCGCTCTTGCTTCTTGTCCTGCGCGCTCTCGTGATTATTAATAATTATTATTACTATTATTGGGTTACTTACGCGAGAATTCCCGTTTGCTTAAGTGCTGGGGTTTGCCTTGCTTGCGGCGAGACATGGTGGGCTGCGGGGCGGGCGGCGGCGGCGGCGGCAGCGGGCGGACGACGGCTCGGTTCACATCGGGAGAGCCGGGTTAGAAAGAAGGAGACTCCAGAGAAAATATCTTCATCAGTGCCTTTTGACATCCAAAATAAATTAGAAATAATACAAAGATGGCGCAGGGAAGATGAATTGTGGGAGAGCCGTCATGGCTTTTTTTTTAGCAAAAAAAAAAAAGAGAGAGAGAGAGAGAGAGAAGAGAGATAGAGGGAGAGAGAGAGAGAGAGAGAGAGATGAAAAAAATGGCAAAAGCCCCCCTGAGCTGCAAGTTCAAGTGCGGACGTGACGTCCCTGCGAACTTGAACGTCAGGAGTCTGGATGGACAGAGACACACAAAACATGGGCA
>PVJO010000156.1:267203-304981 GCA_004026905.1 Hystrix cristata
GCGCGCAGACCCTAAAATGAAAGATTATTTGGGGGGAGGGGGGCAAGAGTGCACCGGCGGCTGCAGCCAGGGCCGGGAAGCGCGGGCCGGGGAGCCAGGTAGAGTTGCTCCCGGACACCCTCCTCCGCGCGCACACCCACTTCCCCTCCCGCCGCCGCCTTCGCCGCGCTCGCTCCCCGCCTGCGGACGCCGGGGGCCGAAGTGAAAGCCACGAGCCCGCGGCAGCGCTCAGGAAACTTTGCCCGAGGAGAGGAGAGAGAAGAAAAATCACCCGAAGTTAAGAGCTGAACCTCCAAGTTACAGCTCCGCAGCGGGCGAGGGGCAGGCGAGAGGGAGCGCGCGGCGACGCGAGATCCAGCCTAAGTTTGGAGGGTTGCGGGCCCGGAAGGGCAGCCCCCGGGCCGGCTGGAGCCCGGGAGGCCTACAGGGAGGGGGTTGGGTCGAGGCTCGCAGGCTGGGGCCCAAGGGCCGGGAGGGCGCCCCAAAGGCCGAGCCAGGGATCGGGGAGCCGAGCACCCCAACCAGCGACTGAGTGTGAATGTAGCTGGAAGCACCCCTTGGAAGCACCGCGTCCAAGGGTCGCAGAGAGTGAGCGGGAGACGGAGGACTAAAGACCGAGGAGCCAGAATCTGGGCGCTTTGCAGCCCCAGGAGGGCAGCGCTGGAGCCCGGGGCGAGGGTGGCGCGAAGGCGTCCACCTCTGAGCGGCCGAGGGCCGGAGGACAAAGCAGGGGCAGTCCCCAGAGTCCTGGTCCCTGGGACCGTGATCCCGGGGCCCCGGGAGGTCCCGAGCCCGGTCCCAAAGAGGGACACACCCCCTCCCGTTCCAAGCAACTGCAAAAACACAGAGAGAGGGAAAGAAATGTTTCTTACGGGCACAGCACAACTGTTCCTGTGCTGTTACCCGGGGAAAGAGAAAATGGGGAAAGTACGCAGAGCGGCTGGCTCGCAGGAGCAGCGGGGAGGCCACGGTGGCGAGATGACCGCCCCAGGTCAGCGCCGCGCTCCCCAGGCGCCTGCGGCCGCCGCACACGAACCAAAGCCCGCAGCCCCGTCTCGCCTTTCTGCAGACGTTCCCTGGAAATTAGGGGAGACCTGTTGGAAATAAACCCCTGTCTCTTTAATGCACACACGCACACACGCGCGCGCTGCCGCTGTCAAAAAGCGGGCTTCACTCTGGCGTGGGATACTTTCAGTTTTACGTAAAATGTACAGCAACAGCACCCCCTGCGATTGGAAAGTTTATTCAGAAACGTGCTTGCAAAGTCCCCCGGCGTCTCCCGCCTCCCAGCCTCCCTGCCTGCCTACACCATCCAGCCGCCGCCGCCGCCGCCGCGGGGAGATCGCGCTCGGATTCCAAATCAGGAAGGGCCGGGAGGGGAGAGGAAATCGAGTCCTAGGGCGGCGCGGAGGGTGCAGGGTGGAGACGGGTGGCCGCGGCCCGCGAGACCCCGAGCTGCAGGTGGACGTGTGTGAGTTGTGTCCTCCGAGCCAGGAGCCTCCCTTCCCTCTCCTTCGAGCGGCTCCTCGTCCCCTCGCGTCTTCTCATCCCCCTCCTCTGTCTATGAGGGTCATTTCTGTAAATGCACCCACCCGGCGGGGGGCTTTATTGTTTTAAGCCAGGGCCTCGGGCTTGCACACCCTCACCCACCTCCCAGCCTCGCCGGCGAGCGGCTGTTTATTCCTGCGCCTCTTAGGAAAGTTTCGAACCTATTAGGAAATAACTGGCTTGCTTAGCTCGGCGAAGCTTCGGGCCCCTCTGAAGAAGAACGAGAGGTTTTGATGCCCAGCATCAGGGGAAGTGTGGGCTGGACTGGGTCCGTGTAAATGGGGGAGGGGGTGGTGGTGGTGATTTGTTTTCCTCTAGTTTAGGGAGGGGACCTCAAATTGTTTAAGAAGCAGGAAGATTCACTTGCAGTAAAGCTCTGTAGCATGTGCGGGACTCCATTTCCCCTTTTCACTGAGTTCTTCCGAGCAGGTCAGCCTCTCTGCACCACTACTGTCTGTTTTTTGTCTTGTTAAGCCAGCCACGGAGCCACCAAATGAATGACACTGCGGGGGGAAGAGGGGAGGTTGGACTGCGTGGTGGACCGCTGGAGGGAAGGGGAGGAGAGAGAAGAAAGTGTAACTAGGAGGCCTTCGAAAAATAAATAAATAAAAGAAAAGCCCCCTTCAGGTAACAATGGTGAACCAGGTTCTTGCAGAACCTATCTTTTCAGATTGGACTCTTGTTCCCATCCATCCATAAAAGTCCATACAGAGAGAAGATATATAAATGGGTGAATTGTGTTGTGGAAATATATACTGGATATGTGTGATTTATATATAATGGTGTGTATAAAGCTTTTCAGGGTTGGCGGTAGTGTAAAAAGTAATGACTTTATTACCTCTGAAAGGTTCTGTGGTTCACATTTAACAGTCTTCTGAATTACAATTCATTACACAATCGTGTGCTCTCTAAAACCGGCACCCTATCAGGGCCGCTATCTGTGGTTATTTCCAATAAATAACTGGCAACATTTTATTGATTTTCTTTTTTAAAAAAAATCATAGGAAATTAAGCACTTAGTTACAAGTAGGTCTGCTATGTTATTGCACTTGTTTCAGATTCCAGGGGGGTTCCTTCCGAAACCACATCTTAAAACATACATTAAAAAGCCAGCAATGCAGCTGCTTTCCCTGGGTGCCAATGGAGAGGTAAGCAGGGACGTTTCCACCATTAACATATATTTAATTTCGCCGTCATAAAATGCCCAGGGTGAAATGAGACCTGCCCTCCGCTCCCGCCCCTCCCCCAGCCAGATTTCACCCGGTCCGGAAAGCCGGGTTGGAGCGTGGGCATCTGAGCTCCCCTCTCGCCGACCCCCTCCCGGGTCCCTCGCGCTCCTGGGTACAGGCGACGCCCCCTCCTCTTCGCGGCTGGAGGCTCAAGACAGAGCCCAAAAGTGGGGGAGGGGAGGGCTCGGACCCTGTGTCTAAAGAAGTAAAAATGTGTTGTTTTAGGAGATTTAAAATATTAGATAAGTATTGATTAATGGTGCAGGTGGTTTTGTGAGGGGTGAAAGGTCACGTTAAACGCGCGCACATGGATACACAATAAGTATATTTACCTTTCCAGGAGTGGCTTTTAGAAAGTAATAAATTACGACAACGTTAAAATTATTTTCTGGCCGGTCACTTAACTTAGTCTGGGGCTGTGAAACCTTCGCTGCTAGCGTGGAGAGGGCAATTACGGTCCGAGGGCTCTTTCCCAAACCTCGGGTGACGACACTGCCAGCGAAGTCCAGGCCAGCGGGTGACCCCTCCCCTCCCCGCCTCCCTCTTTTTATCCTGCCGGCGGAGGAGACTCCCCAGTACTTCCTGCAGCATATATTCTGCCTCTGATCTCCGTAGTTAATAGCCAAGTCCTGGTTTATGCTTTATAATGTGTTGACAAGTTTTCTAACAGACTTTCTGAAATAATGCACATATATTCACGTCGGTTAGAAACCCACCGTATTTTTAGAGTCGAGTAGATCTATGCTCTAATGCAGGGAGAGAGTGTAAATCATACAGGATTTCATAGTCCTTTCAGTAGTTTTCGGTATGAAGTATGAGCCGCGTGGCCTCCAGACGTAACCTTTCAGAAAAAAAGACAGTGCTTTTATTTTATGGTGTAAAGTGCTTTTAGCTGTAGGGCTCTGAACGTGAATGTGGTCAACAAACAACTCGAAGGAGTATTAATACAGTCCCGGCCCTCGTGCGGAGGATCGGCTGCCGGGGGACTGAGGCTGAGCTGGAGAATGAAGGGTTAAAAGGCCTATCTCGATGGAAACTATAAGATTAAAATAAAATATTCACTGTCTGCCTTTAGGGGGAAACACTTTTATAGGCTTAAAGATAAATAAATGAATGACTGGTTAAAAATACAATCAGTCTCACCTTGCTTTTTACCTTTTCTTTCTTTCTCTTTCTTTCTTTCTTTCTTTCTTTCTTTCTTTCTTTCTTTCTTTCTTTCTTTCTTTCTTTCTTTCCTTTTTCTTTTCTTAATTTTTTTCCCTAATCGACAGATCAGAAAATAGAGAATGGGCAGACATCTTCATAAACTAAAGCTTAGGTTTGGATTTCACGTTTGGCTTAGGTTTTGAATCTGGGGTTGTTGGCAGTGGTGCAGGGTGCTGTTAGACAATGGAAATTAAAAGGGTGGGAGGTCGAGCTGCTTCCTCCTCTGCTCCCTGGGTGACCCCGACCTGAGGAGGCTCCGGAGGGGGCAGGGTCTACACCTTCCACAAAGGCTTACACTTCTGCTGCTGGAGTTCCTGGAAGAACCACTGGTCAGTCTGGCCTCTTTTCCCAGGAACTTCCTGGGCCTTTAGGGGGCTGGTGAGCTGCTGCATACACCCCGATGGACCCATTCAAAGAAATGAGAACAGGAGGAAGGGAAGGAAGCTGAATCTGCTCTAAGTACCTCTGTACTTGCCTCCAGACCAGGCCGCTCAGTGTGCTAAGTCAATATTGCACGGGAAGGGGGGAGAAGTCGCCTCACCACTTAAGTAAGAGGCCCCCTTGAAGAGACATTGAAATCTGGTTAGATACTTCCTGGTAGTTCCTTCACTTAGCTTCCTAACATTGACATCAAAGACACAAAGATACTGGACAATGAGTGCTGCCAGCCCAGTGAATGTACTATAGCAATGCAGTGCTCGGCACACAGTAGATGCTCACTAAATGGTCTTTGAGTGAATGAACTAATAAATCCTATCCCCACATTTATGAAACATAGTCACCCAAATTCTATTCATTTCCCCAGAAACCAGCGAGGCTTTGATCAGGCAACCCTACTGTGACAGTTCATTTAAGCCTAAAAGTGATTCCTACCAAGGGCAGTGAGTGCAAACAAGATTATCCGACATATCAGAGCAGCGGAACAATTAACAATACAAAGCAAGATATTTCTATGTCTCCAGCGGCCTACATGATCACTTATCTTCCAAATAAGCCAGTATCAAGAACCCAGTATCAAATGATTCCTTCTTTTTAAACACTGCTTTCTGGATATGTACAAATCTGCTTTCCCGAATAAGAGCACTTCTAAGGGACAAAACACCTGGACTTTATTCTCTGTGCCCCTCTCAAGAATATTTTGCTTTTAGCAAGGGGATGATTTTTCAATACACATTTTTAGCGCCCAATTGTAAAAGCAACTTTCACCTATTTGTCTCCTTTTTTTTTTTTTTTTTTTTGGTAAATAAAAGGGAAAGCAACACACACAGACACACACACACACGCACACATCTGGTCTGATATTTTGTACTGCAAGTTTCAGCCCAATGTGATTTAAAACAATGTGAGTTAAAAACCTCTTAAAATTTGGGTTTATAATGGAAACGCTGACAGACTCTTAATTATAGCAGCCTCGCCAGACACTGCTATAATGAAATAGTTGTGCTTTCATTACTATCGAGGCACTGTAGTTAAGGGTCTGTCAGTGTTTCTATTATAAACCCCAAGTTTAAGAGGTTTATAACTGGGGCTATTTAAATGGCACTGGGTGGAATTCAAGTTATCAGTCCAGATGTGAAGTTGTTTTATAAAAGGCAAAATAACTCAGCTGTGGAAGATTTTGAACCTCTCTATGTCTCTCTCTCCCTCTCTCTCTCTCTCTCTCTCCCCCCCCACCCCAACCCCAGGATTGCAGAAATGATTTTTAGTGGTTTCAGATGGTCTTATTGCTAACTTCTGCTAGCTATGACTTCACTGTCTAAAAGGAAATTTTATAGGCAGTTAGTCTTTTACCTGGACAAGATTTTTGGCTATTCTTGTAAGTTTTTATTATTTTATTATCTAGAATATGTGGGAGATAGATATATAGAGATAAATAGATGTATCTTCAGAATCAAGAGTAGCTGGCCATGGTGGTACACACCTATATTCTCAGAACTCTGGGAGACTGAGGTAGGAGGACCACAAGTTCAAGCCCTACCTGGGCAACTCAGACTTAGCAAGAGCCCGTCTCAAAATAAAAAATAAAACAGGGCTGAGATGTAGCTCAGTGTGAAGGCCCTGTGTTCAGTCCCCAGCACCACACACACACACATACACACACACACACACACACACACACACACCACCAAAAGTCTATGCCAAGGAATGTTACTTTCTGTGTTACATTCTGACGAAAAAGTATCATTTTACCAAAGAGAAATAAACTAACACATCTTCTTTGTCTCTTTTAGAAGTTATACAGTGAAAATAAAAGAGTATCTTGAATATATTTTTATTTTAATCAATACACAGTAATTACAGATATTTATGGGGTAAAATGTGGCATTTCCATACATATATACAATGTGTAATGATCAGTAGGGTAATTGGTAAATCTATCACTCATAAATTTCTGTGTTAGGAACATTCAAAATTCTTCTTGGTAACTTTTTTGAAATATTCAATTAATTATTAGCCATTATTATCCTACCATGCTGCAGATTGTTAAAAGTTACTCCTCTTATCCAATTCCTCCTACCCTATCCTACCCCTGTACCCATTAACCATACTTTCTCCATTCTCCCCTCTCCCACACCCTTGCTAGACTTTGGTAACCACTAGTCTATTCTGTACTTTGAGACCAACTACTGTATATTGCTTCCACAAATAAGTGAGAATATGTGGTATTGTCTTGGTATGACTGACTTTTCTCACTCATCATAATGTCCTCCAGCTCTATCCATGTTGCTGCAAATGACAGAATTTCATTCTTTTTATGGCTATATAATATTCCATTGTGTAGAAATACTGCATTTTCTCTATCAATTCATCTTTCCACGGACACCCTAGGTTGATATTGCGTCTTGGCTATTATGCACAGTGCTGCAACAGAGGTGCATGTACAGATGTAAAGAGATAGTACTAGCTTCTTACTTTGTAAATATTGTAGATTTCTGGGTATCACTTGATTCATTTGGAAAATAACAGCTAATATGGTGCAGCCAGCAATGAACTGCCCCAGGACTGCACACAAATACTGTCTATTTGACTTTGTTGGCAGACTGATGAGGAGTTTACCTTGGATCACCTAATGAACCAGGGTTTTGAAGTATGTGCCTGGTATATCACAACCGTCAGCTGTCATTAACCCATCTCCCCCTTGCCCTGAGAACACTCACCAGCAAGCAGGGCTTGCTCGTTTATTACAGTAGTAATAATATGGCTGGTGCTGGTTCTGCACGTAAATAAAACTAGGGTGAGGGTGGCGGTGCTGAGGGCAGTGACAATAGTGGCGATGGCAGTGGTGTGAGGTGATGGCAGCAGTGATGGTGGGGACCGCGGTGGCTGTGGCAGTGGTTATTCTAGTCAGCATGTCCAGTGGAGGGCAGTAGAAATAAGGTAACAGATGGGGTAAGGGAAGAAGCTCAAACCTGTGACTTCTCCAACTCATGTTGCTTTGGAAAACTCACTCTGAAAATGTCAGATGGAAGAATAGTTAAAGAGAAGTTTTTAAATGCCTGTGGCTCTGTGCCCACCACCAAGATGTGACCTTGGCTGGGTGAGGCCGGCAGTGCGTGAGATCACCAACTTCACACAGAACGACCCACCAAGAGCTGTGCAACAACCGCATCTGCATTCAGAGCCCTTCTCCCTCCCAGAGGAAAAGTCCTTCTCCCTCCCTTTCTCTGCCATCTCTGCCTGCAAGCAGACTGCCAAGTCAGACCAACAAGCATCATACGGCTTTGATCAGTCTCACTTCACACAAGCATTAGCTGGTCATCTCTGGAATTAGCAGGGTGACAAAAGGGAAGCAGTCCTCAAAATATGTCACCAGACTCAAGTTCCTTCTCCGTGGGCTCTTTGTAAACCCCACAGTGTGCAGCCTTACAACCACTCTAGATGCCTGCCATTATTCCCCAGGAGCTCTGAATAGCTGGGGCTACTCTGGTCCCTTTTCTAGAAATTAAAGTACCTTATTTTTTTTTTTCCTGATAGGCATCAGTTTTCCCCCCTGCCAAATTCAGTAAAGGGAACTTTCCTGGATTAAAAAAAAAAAGTATATCCCTTTCTCATCTGTCCTGGCAGATTAGAGAGACCAAACAAACCTCTCTGTTCTCTCATTCCTGGTTGTATAATTGCTTATTTTCTCTCTCTCTTTAAAAAAAAAAAATTCCTTGCACAAGTTATCTAAACCTCCAGGTTCCCATAAATTTGAGGATCTAAGGGTTGTTAGTCTTTCTTTGTTTACAGAGTACCACTCTGAACAAAAGTTGAGATCTCTACTTTTGGATGCTTTTTATTTTTAAGGCACCAGCACATACATAGAGATGTATATGTGTGTCACATGAAGTTCACTGGTTATACATGCCAAAGCCATACAAATGTACACTGTCACCCTTGCTTAGTGTGGTCTTAGCCTTATATTGCTGACTTGAACCATTTTAACCCTCTATACCAAGAATTTATGTGAGGCAACACAGCTCTGGTCACTTCTAACACCAGACTTCTACTTCTTGGGAAAAGAATTTTTTTTTTTTTTAGAAATAAAAGTGGTAAATAATGAGGTTTGATCATGGATAGGTATGATAACACATTGTTTTCACAGTTTTTGTAATGTTATCAAATAGTTTAACTAGTTACTTATGAGAAATGAACTTTCTGTGCTAATATCTGTTTTGTAGGCAATGTTAAAGACTATTCCTGCCGTGCGCCTGTGATGCATCAGCCTCAAAATAGCACTGCTTCAATTCCCTGACACACAGTAGGCATTTAGTGCATTGTGGAAACAAGGAATTAATTCCACAAATGCATTTTCAGGTGCTGCTGCCCGTGAAAAAGACAATAGGTATTTGCGTCCACTTATTGCTAAATTAAATACTCACCTAGTAGGAAATTATATTATTTCACTTTTTAAATAGTCAAAAAGTATGAGCCATTTGCACTGCTGCTATCCAACCTACATATTATGAACTACTTGTGCATGTGCATCAGGTGGAAATGATCGCATGTCTCTCTATATATTTCATATAATAGCTTATGTCATAAAAGCCACCACATCACTCCAGTTTAGAGTTGTTAGTACTTCTGACAGCCTGTGTCATTTCCATCCTTTCTCCCCCCTCAGCTCAGAAGAGGACCTCAGAAGCTGTCTGGTTCGTGCATAAAAACTTACAAACCAGATCACTTGGAGTCCAAGAAACTTCAAAAATTCCTATCTACCCTAGATGAAATGCCCTTTTCATTGTTCTCTATTCTCAGATTTTGAAATACAATAAAATATTCAAACAGACAAATTCCACCTGCATTGTAGCAACTCTGAGAGATGGATTCTGGAGCTTGCTTCTCCAGGTACTATCTGAGCTAAACATCAAGGCCTGTTCTGCCCAGTTCTCTTTTGAGGACCAGAAGTGCTTCTCTGCGAGGAAAGCCCGCAGAGCCTTACACCAGCACCAGCAGCGCTCTGCATCCCCCAGCTCAGGGAGCGAAGGAAACAAGAGTGTATGCACTTCATACATGATAGATGAAAAATATTCTTCTCAAAATACTGGCTCTTGAACTCAGAGCTTAATTAGTAGAGAAAAATATGAAATTAATGGACTTGCAAAATAAACTCAGCTCTTTATCATGAATATACTAGTGGGAAACATCTTTATTAATTATTCGAATATTAAACACATAAAGGGGTTTTGTTCAAGGCTATAGATCGCTGGCATGTGTTGACTTAAAGGTTGTAAAAATTTTAAAATAAGCTCATTTTAAAACATAAGTTTACAAGCCTCCTCTCCTGAATGGGAACTTGCAACCCTCGATTTTTTTGTTTTTTTGATTTTAGCAAAAATAAATCAACTGAGAAGCAGCCTCAAACCAGAAAAGAACTACTTCTTTTTTAAAAATTAATATGCCTTTAGTTTTAGCGTCGTCTTTAGAATTCCAAGATAGACTGTTTTACTTTCACTGATCTTCACATTATAAGGATTTCAATCTCTCAAAATTAATGTGGTAAAGAGAGATATTTAAATGCTGAGTCCAGGCTTTTGTTCTCAGCTATTTTACACTCAAGAAGACCAACATGATATTTGGCCTGTAGGAACATTCAAAATTAATATATTTATAACAATGCTAACAAGTTGTGATTCATTACTTCCAATTTTTAGATGTTCTATAAGGAAGGAATTTTTCCCTTAAAAAATGGAGCAAAAGAGCCTTTGATTTCAGTTGATATCTTCACTTAAATTTTTAAGGATGACAGACTGACCAGCCGCAAGAAAATAAATATGAATCCTGGAGCATATATTTTTTTCAACATAATGCCAAATGCCTAAACGTTGTGGGTAAACTTGCACTGAAATAATAAGATGATGGCAGTAATTATTTTAATGAGAATTTCCCCAGCCAGAATAACAAACAGATATATCACCTAATGTTACATTGAAAGGTAGTATACAAGTACACATACCGCGGTGACTAATGTGTGATAGGAGAATCCTCTGCTCACAGTTTGGGCATTTATGTCACTACATATTATTGATAGCACATATTATTTTACTACATGGTGTCTTTATTACATAAAGCCTAATTGCAAGAAAAATTATTTTTATCCTCTAGATTTTGATAGGCATTCCCGAAGAAAGAGTGAGGTGCAGAGAAAGCCGTGTATGTAGAATTCCATGATCATTAAGGGTGTGTGCTGATGATTGCTGATCCCAGTTCTGTGAGTACTATTCACTGGTCTTCTAAGAAGAGAGGAAATTAAGTACAATGGACTTGTGATGAAATAAGGATGAGGGTCTGATGAAGACACACAGAAACAGAATGAAAGCTTCAGCCTGTGTCTTGCCTGAGTCTTGCCTGTGCTCAGGTATCGCCGACTAAAGAGTATATGAAATCTCTCACTGAACAAAAAACTCCTGATAAAACAGCACATTAACTACATGTTGGTCGTAAGGTGGAGATAAGATTAGATTTTTTCTGAGGGTAATTCCAATTATGATGCTTACTTTGCTGGAATGCTTTCAAGGCAGCAAACAAAGTAACAAAAATCTAGCATCCAGAACCCCACAAGCCCGAGTGTTTGGACCACGTAAGGCTTCCACAAAGAAGGTCACAAAGGGCTGGAAGAGAGGGTGTATCAAAGGGATCCTTGGAACTCAGAGCCAATAAAAATGAAACTATTCTCTTCTGAGACCTAATTAACTTTTATATCCAAAGGTATACTGCACATTTGTTCATTGCTTATGACGAGGACTAAAAAAATATATGTGCCATGGCAGTAGGCCTTTAAATGATCTATTGGGTGGCTGTTCCCTGCCTGTAAGAAATTTTCTGTTCTTTAGAGGTAGTCATTCAATGAATAAGTAAGTCTATGCTAAATTTTTTCCAAAACACTAAGTATTTTCCTGTATCTATTTTCAAAGAATCAGAGACTTAGTCTTGTAACTTCCAAAATATTCCCTTCAAATCCTAAAACAAAACCAAAACAAAAATGTTCAAGAAACAAATTTCATGCTACGGGCTTTGCAAGGATTAGTCTCCTATTAGAGTCACTGTTCCTATATGATCCTTTTTCATGTTTTAAAGGAGGATATATATTTTTCTGTTACCTTTCCTGACTGTAAAGCAATCACAGGAACCTGCAGGAGGCACCATAAATATGCAAATTTCTGAGAGATAACTGTTTTCAGTGGTTATGCCTCCAAGTAGTAAGGGAAGCCAGAGAGCTAGAGCTGCCTCCTTCCAAGTAATCCGCATGTTGGTGGTGCCCCCTGCTGCAATCACAGGTTGTCCAAGAAAGAGAGAATAAAATTCGGAAGCATTTAGAGCTGGTTAATATGGGAAACAAATACCCACTGCCCCTGCTCCAGGAGCGGCCAGATCCTGTCAAGTTCAGAGTTCTTTCTGCCAGCCACAATTCTACTTTCAACACTTTCCCAGCCTCAAATTTGGGAAAATTCACTTTTATCTCAAAACCTTTTAATATCCAGGTTACATAGAGATGGATTTTCTCAAACACACATACACACACACACACACACACACACACACTTCACCAAAATCCAAAAGAGCATTTTCAAACACTAAAAATTTGAAAAATTCCCTAGAGGCTACCTAAAGATAATAAATGGTGAATTAGAAGAATATCCTGTAACCCACTAGAACATCATAGCAAAAAGGGAAAAGTTAGTGTTAACAAGGTATACAGCCCTTACATGGTTTTAAATGGCTTTATTTATTAAAGGAAATTTTTGTGGGCCATTAGCTCATAGTGTAGACTGGATATTTTGATATTTAAAATAAAATGAAATAAATACAGGAAACTACGGAACATTGGAAAACGGATTACAGTACCTCTGTAGTCACTCTATTACAGATTTTCATATTAAGACTTGGGGGGGCACTGATAGAACAGAATAACGTGATACAATTCAGAGCTGTGACGGTCTATTGAATACATAATATGCATTTTTAAATTGCCTGAATATATATTCACATGACAGAATCTAATGGGTTTAGGAGGAGCCCTTGCTCTTGATCAAATCATAAAAACTGTTATAAACTTGTCTATCATATTAAATCACATACACTTCTATAAAAATTGTTTTTTATCTTCTTGTTTAAATATTAGAGTTAGAACAGATCAAAAGAAATTAAGCCTTCTGAAAAGGCTCGGTTTGGTAGACATTAGAAAAATCTAGATTACAGCCATCAAAGCGGTCTTGATGACTAACCCTCTAACTTTTTCTGTTGGACTCGCCTCAGTTTCTACCTCAAAGCTCCAAGTTCCCAGTTTTGCTATTTTTTAACATTAGTTTCAGAACTGTGCACTCTCTCTGAATGTAAACGCTTTGCAGTGGCGGTGTACTGGAGTTTGAATTTCAACTTAGCTCTGCATCTTGTTTCCATATTCAGATCTTCACAGATAAAGCAAAGTAGAGAACTGAGGAAATTACCTCCATCCTTTCGGCGATGAGCCTGCCTTTATCTATGTCACCCAGGAATCGTGTTCTTTCTGTTGAGTTCTAACCAGACAACCCATGAAGTGAGACAGGGGAGAAAGTGGTAGCCACTTTTTACCAGGCAGAACTAATTAGAAATAGGTCTTGATGATAAAAGTTCCATCTTTTCCTTACTCTAGACTTAAACAAGCACCCATACTCTATATCATAAAGGAGATTTCTTAAACCCCACTCTGGGTTTTATTGCTAAAGAAGGTGAACTGTTAGAAAAAGAAAACCAGTGCACAAAACAGCACTTGGGAGTCAAAGCTCCTCTTTGCCAGAACCTTGCCATATATGTTCTGCGGCTCACCTTCTAGACTCTCACTATAACCATTCAATCTATTGAATCAAGAGCCTGTTTGATCTTATCTGCATCTGTGAGCTGACTGTCAACCTGCTTAGAGTGCATATTAAATCATCTATAGTAGCTGTATCAAGCTGGGATGATCTGTTAATTCTAAATTTATTAACCCTTGGAGTGCAGTCATCATGTTTAATCTAGTGTAGCCCACATTTATTTTACAAGACTAAATCCTTCTTTAAGATATGGCAGTGCTTGTAGGTTAAAAACAGCTAATGTGGGTTTCATTATGATAATTGGGGAGAGAGACTGTCTGAAAGATGCTAGTGTGGCTACCCCAACCGGCTGGTCCCGGGCTCTTTCCCAGCCTGAGGTTTGCCTGTGAAATGAAATTTTCTCCAGAAACAGTTTGGTCTCTAAAAAGAATGCAAAGGGGAAAAGGAGGAGGGGGAAGAAGAAGAAAAGGAGAAAGGCCTCTTTGACAGATAGCCAGTGGTCCAAAGCCAGAAATACTGATTGTCATGGGACTGCCAGCCGAGGAATAAATTTCCAGAGGCACACACCTGGCAAAAAACAACAACAACAACAAAATTCCTTGAGTGAGCCGAACTTCTAGATCAATATGGATCACTTAGTTCTGGATCAAAAGATTTTTCACACATACCCCCTTCCCCAAAGAATTCTAAGCAATTCGAAGTAGAGGTAATCCCGCTACAAAAGGGGGAAAATGTTCATTTAATATGTTAATCTGATCCAAAAAAAAGATATCCATCTCTTCTGCTTGCCCATTACTGATGTTATCAACATATTCATAGCTTTTCTTTCAGACACAAACTGCCAGGCATGCTCCCTTTTTTGGTAACCACGTGCCTGATATCTCTCTAATGTAGCCTAATAACAATTTTAGCATTCAGATGAAGCGATTTCATTCTGTGACTGCCTTTTCTATTAGATTTGATTTTGAGAAGCCCCAGTGGGTGCCTTCGAGGCAGAGATCTATCTGTGAGACTGCTACCGACTCAATAGCAGCCTGGGCTAACCTTGACCTTTCCCGAGACCCCGCTCCATCTGGTGCCAGCCTGCTTTCCACCACCCCCCTCCTTCCTGGCTTCATAGTCAACATTGATCAAGGCAGAACGGAGCTGTTCGTCTCCTGGAAGGGCTGGGCGGACTCAGGAGGACGGCACATTTCAGTATATGGAAATGATCAAGCCTCTTATGCAATCATAAATCTACATAGGAGTCTTGTGATTTGATATTTCATTCACCTCCAAAGATTTTTTTCCTCCCTCCCAACAGGGATTTATAAGCTCTGTGAGCGCTCCTGGACAACGGCTTCCCCAACACCTGGAAATTATCAAGCTCGCTGCTTGCTGAATGATGCTAACAGCTCTAATGCTGCAAATTCATTTTTAACAACTCACTGGCTTTTATCTAGGATGTGTGTGCGTGTGCGTGTGCACGTGTGCTTTTCTTTAAGAAAAATCTACCAAAGCAACGGAGAGTATCAAAGACACCAAAATCAAATCTGACTTGAATATCCTACATCTCCACACCCATCCCCATTATGTATTTGGAGACAGACCGGTTTTTCTGTCTCTATTCTGTCCCCTTTGTAAACCATTAAGAGGGGGGCGATAAAGGGAGTAAGAGGAGAGGCAGGAAGAAGGGGGAAAGAGGAGAGAGACACACACAGAGAGAGAGAGAGTCCAAACGGAGAGAGGTAACCATGTAACACTGGAATGGAGCTTGAACCCACCTCTGCCTCCCTAGGCCAGAGTCCCCCTTTCCCAAAGACCCACACGAAGGTCTGCCCCTCCGAATCACCCATTAGAGTACACAAACGCCTGCTGCACCTCGCACTCTCTTTCTTTGCTCCTCTCCTCTCGGTTCGGGGGCTGGGTGGTGAAGAGGCTGACTGAGGGAGTCACGTGGGCAGCCCGTGGGCAGCGGCGGCGGCAGCTCAAAAGAAATTGACTGACTGGCCGCTTGGGCGCATTTCAATATATGGAAATGACCAGAGGCTTCTGCAATAAATCAGCACTCAACACTTTGTCATTTTCCGAGTTCTGCTTCATTTTCCTATTTTCCTCCGCTCCTCGCAGAAGCATCATTTTCTTGCATTTTGCCCGGCCGTGTCTCTTCCCACCTTCAGCCTACACCTTCTCCAAATCTCGCCCGGTCCTTTCCACCCGCCCCCGCCTGCTCCCGGCTCCTCTGTAATTGGAAACATCCGGCTGCCGAGGAGCGGCACCCCCACCCTGCTTTTCTTTCCCTTGCAAACATTCTCCTTACAAAATCCGGCAGTATTTGCTCCCGCGCCTCGGATTTTCTGGGACCGGAGGCGCCAGGGATGCGCTCCTGTAACACGCGGGACGGACGGGACCTCCAGCGTCTGGCGATTAACAGCGACAACAACAACAACAAAACACCACGGTCCTCGTTCGCTTTCCCTACACTAGCCCCGCTCCCTGCCACCGAGAGTTCCCTAGCAAAGTTAAAAGACTATCAGACGCAACTCGCGCCAGCAATGCCCGGGACAGCGCTGGGTGGGTACCCGGGAAAAGGAGGGATGCAGCGGGAATCTCAGTGGGTCTGCAAGATCCTGCTTTGCCTTCGCGGACCCTCTGGTGCCCTCCACCTAACCCGGCCCTGCGCCTCGGGTCTTTTTTGAACTAGAGCTGCCCGTCCTCGCGATCTGCAATTACTCTGAATGTGTGGCTCAGGGTCTCAATGCAGCCTGAATTTCGTGGCGCGTGCAAAAAAGCGAAATTAACAAAACCCCACCAGCGCGCTGTTGGTGGTGGTGGTGGGAGCTGTTTGTTTGGGGCTTTAGATTTTTGGTGTTTTCTTTCTTTCTTTCTTTCTTTCTTTCAGTTCACTACAGAAGCAAGCACTACCTAGCTTCTTCCACCCCTCTCAGCTCCTACTTGAGATTTCTAATCTTTGAATTTGGGTCCCTCTCTTGTCCACTGGGCAGCCCCTTTTTCTTCATCTTGGATCTGCGAACAATAGGCATGTAAAGGGTCAGTGGGCATCACCCTATAAAGCTCGGAACCTAATTAATTTTATTAAAGGAGGATCTGTTTATGCAATATGACAGCCTGGGGGAATTAACCATTTGAGGACCCAGACGCTGTTCACACACCAGAGATTCCCTGCTCACATCAGAAGCTTAGACTTCCGGCCCCCATTTGATCCTGGGCGGCACCGCGACCTGGGGCTGGTTTTTGTTTGACTTTGGGAAGAGCTTCTCTAAATCCCGAGGTTCCCACGACTGAGGACACTCGGAAAATGCATACAGCCCCACTGCCAGACGACAGGTGAAGCTCGCCCAGTCACAGTTTGTGGCAGTGACAGCTCAAAAGGTCTCACTACTGGGAAGGGAAGAGGGGTTGACGCATCCTAACGTGGATATTTGGTCCTGGGAAATACTCTACTTGAAAATCATGTTGCATGAAATCCAATATACCTTCCTTCTCAAGAGCCAAAGAAAATGTAGCCGTTTTTAAATTATTATTTTTTTTATTTTTTTCCTGCCACTCTGGTAATTTGAAATACATTTTTGATAACCTGCAGGAAAAAATTTAATAGTTCAGACACATCGTTCTTTGACTTAATATCCCCGTGCATTCCTTAATTGCCAAAACAAAGTTTATTTCATTTACAAAGGCTAACTTCATATCTCCTAGGAATCCTAATGTCACACTCTTGTGGTTTATTTGGTTCTTCTTGGTTGTTGCTTTTTTTTTATCATCACCTTGAATTTTGTTCAACAGGGATCTAGAAATGTATAGCATATGTAAAGAAATAGATCTGATAAAATATTCAAGAGCTCTCTGAAGGAAAATGTGCTTGAAAATAACCCCCACTTTTATGGAATTTGTTTTGATTTGGGCCTATAGATAGTAAAAAGAATGAAAGAAACTGTGAATTACACTGAATATAAGATGTTTATCACTTTAATATTACACTTCCTAGCTTCCGTATTACAGAGCTTGAGAAAACTCTCCAAACTTTCAGATTGAAGCTCTGCCTTGTATGGTCTGAGGTTTGTCTGGAAAGACCTGCCAGCACATGCCAGCTAAAAATGAGTGTCAATTAATAATAATAAAAAGGCTCCCTTATTTCTACACTCATGTAATTTAACAGGTTTGGAGAGGAACACAGGATGGCAACAGTTGTGAGAACATTCCAATATATGCAGTTCTAACAGCTTTCATTCTAAGAAGCCAAACCTGCTTAAAATAGAATGGCTTAACATTTCTTTTTTATATTAAAAGTCCAATCTACACTTCACATAAAATGTTTTTTATCACAAAAATATTTGTCTCTAACAAAATGCACTTTTTGTTCTACCAAAAAAGCAAACATCTTGAAACAGATTCTCCCAGCTTTTTACAGCTCCCCACTGCAATTTTCTGTACTATTTTCAACTGCTCCCCTCCCCCACATGAGATAGTTTGAACATTGGAATAAAAATAATTACTATTGAAATACTGAACTAGAATGCCCTGTTTTCCAATATTGCCAAAAAAATCTCTAATCCTCAAACTGCTCTCTGATGGAACTAGGCAAATTGGGACCCTTACACTGATATTTCTAAGTGCAGTTTGTTGTTTTAAAAACATATTGTACTGATTAATAAAAATGTGAAATAATTTGAGTTACAAATTTTGAACTACGGATCACCATCTGCTCAAATGGGGAAAAACCAAAAATTGCCGAATATATTTTCTCACCTCTTTTTTTTTTCATGATAACATAAACAACATTCCTGAATAATTAAAAAAAGAAACTGACTACACTTAATACATTTTTATAGTTCAACAACTGCTTGGTGAGTCCACCTTCTCAAATATGCAATTATTTTTTCTTAATTACTTACATATGTTCTATCAAAAGATTCAGGTCCTAGTGCTTTTCCTGTACATTCTGCAAATCTGTTTAGCTCTGTCTATTAGGACTGTAAGCCCCCGGGTTAAAATGTTAGTGTGAACTGCATCCTGCAGTAATCCTAATTGGGTCCTAGGTATCAGCTATGTCAGGGACCTGTGAGAACATTCAGTGTCCTTTGGGGGTGGAAAGAAAAGAAAAAAAACTCCATGAACTCAGGCTTGGAGGAAAAAGCACAACCCACCAAGTAGATAGATAGATACAAAGAAGTAGGACAAACAATATAGCTTATCTTTTGTGGGAAAGAAAGGTTGCAGGCAGGTCTGCAATCAATAGCATTAAGAGCAGTGGTTGATGGCCTGGCATTCAGGACCTGGTGGAAGTCACAAGTCCACCAGCAGAAACAAGGGAAACTATCTAAGATATACCAAGTTGTTGGTAGTCAAGCAATGAAGACGTTAAGCCAGCAACCATTGGTGCAAGGAGTCTAACAAGAGTTCCTATAGTGTGCCAAATTTTCTGCTTTTTAAATATTATTCCAGACTTCTTGAACATGACATTAGTCAGTTTGGTTTTTCAACCCATTTCTATTAATCATAGAATAATACGATCTCTCTTTCTCTCTCTCTCTCATTTCTCTCTGTCTCTGTCTCTGCCTCTCCTCTGTTTTTTAAAGCCTGACTATGCTGGCTGGTAGGGAGGTATCCTGGTTTTTAGTCTTGGGTTTTGAGCTTTTTTCCTTTGTAGAGGCAGTGAAACCATGAGTGAATAGCCAGGACTTCCCAGGCTGTGGCTGCGATGGTCAGGCTCCCTGCCCTCAGCCCACCACCACTGATGCCGGTTGCAGTTCACATAAAAGTGAGGCTGTGAATACCAGGGCCCTTGGGAGGATGTGGAAGTTTCTTCATCACGTTGGAGTGGGTTAGAAGGAAAGGAAGAGCTGGCTAGAAAATGCCTTCAGGCTGGGGATTTAGCTCAGTGGTTAAAGTGCTTGCCCACCAAGCACAAGGCCTGAGTTCGGTCCCCAGCACACAAAAAAGAACGCAAAAAAGAAAATGTCTCCAGATGATTCTGAACATCAACCGCTTCTACTCTCTTTCTGCTCAAAGTGCATTTCCCTGAATGTGATAGCTGCTACTTTCATTTTGCTTTTCATTCATAACTGATTTGTCCAGTTTATACAATACTGAATATTACTGTGTATGATGTGAAACGAGAAGGCTTCTAATTTATTTTTTATTAATTTATTTTATTTTAATGGTACATTTTAGATGTACATAGTGATACCATTCATCATAGGGGATTTGTACCTGTACATGACATATCTTGTTGCTTCTTTTTTTCGCATTCCCCTCCCCTCACCCCCTCCTCCCTCCCCATTTACAAAAGCTTTGTTTCCATTTTTTCCTTCCATTTCTTATTTCTCTTGTCCCTCTGTTCCTTTCCCCCTCCCTTGTTCCCATTCCCATTTGGACATTTTGGGAAGGCTTCTAATTTAGAGTCAATTGAATAGCAGGTGATTTTGCATATCAAGAAGGGTGGCAGGTATGGAGGGAACCAAAGTCAAGTTAACAACAAAAAAACTGCCCATGTCCTGGAGTAGATCAGAGTTGGGGAGAAACTCATACATCTGGCTACAAAATAAGCCAGACTGGGGAGAAGACAACATAGAAAAGATGAATGAGGCCCAAACAGGAGACCCATGACTGCTGGGGAAGAATAAGTGGACTTTGCTAGGTGGGAAAATGAAAGAATAGCCACAGTGGAGGGACTGCTAAGAGCCTAGACAAGGCAACAAGAACTCGCTTAGGAGGCCAGGAGTGTCGCTCAGTGGTAGATCACTTGGCTAGCATGTGCAAGGCCCTGGATTCAACCTCCAGCACCAAAGAAGGAAGGAAGGAAGAGAAGGAGGGAGGGAGGAAGGAAGGAAGGAAGGAAGGGATGGAGAGAGGGAGGGAGGAAAGAGAAAGAAAACAGAACTGGCTTAGGAAATTGGGAGGCTGCAAGATGCCTGGTATAGCGAAATCATGGGGTGGAGTGACAGGAAGATGCCTGGAAAGGGAGCTTGGGGCAAGTTTGGGGCAGGCCTGGAATGTCACCCTCCACTGTCCAGACCTGATCCTGTGGAAAACCTGCCAGCTGAGGTTTGGAGGAGCAGTGGTGGGTGATTACCTCTTTGGAAAAATGAAACACAGAAGGAATTTGTTCTCTGGCATTCAACCTCTTTTTCTGTTGACCGATCTGCAGAAATTGTAGCCCATACACAAACGAAGAATTCACTTTAGACCTTACCAAGGAAATTCTCTGCTTTCTCCCTCATCATTAGAGATGTTGCTTTTGACGGCAATTTCTATTTACGTGTGCAGGATGGCTGACTTTCAGAATCTTCACCTGTAAAGTCTGTTCTTTGAAAGCTTCTATATTTGGAATTGCATGTCTAGGAATCTAATTCATCCTTCTCTCTGTTAGTCCAAATGTTTTTACCTTTAACCTTCATCCCTCCTCTTACCCAGTTTGCTGGAAGACTCAGATTCATGAAGGAACCTCTTTTCTGGACTTCTAAGAGTAAACACTTGAAGATGTCTAAGCTTTCTGACTACACAAGAATATTTATTCAGCATCCCTCTTATGCACAGTCCCCTGCAGAATCCTCTTGTTGAAAATGAATCCAGACATAAATAGTAAGAAAACAGGATGAATAATACATGCCAATATAGATTTTAAAAAATGACCTAAAATCAAAGGATCGAAGAGTGGCAGTAATATCGCTCCTCAGCCTTTTGGCTAAGATCAAGTGAAGAGTGGCAGTACTGACCTGGTAACCAGTTGAATGATGAGTTCGTTTTTAACAACTCCTCAAAATAAGGTTCTGCCTGAACCGGTTTGGAAAGACCAAATTACAGAACTTTAACTAAGAGGTTGCATGGCTTTTGCTTTACTTTTCTAGCTCTGCCCAGCAGAAAATAACAGTATGAAAAATGGGACACCATTCTGCATTTCAAATAGCCTTCTGCTAATTAGAAAATTGCCCTGTATCATCATAAGGGCTGCCAGCATTGTTTTAATATGGGTCTGCTAATATTCCATTCTGAAGGCCCTAATTTAAAAATCTTGTATCTTGGCTGCTAAAACCACTGCAGGCTGAATCTTGTCAAACAGGAGGAGACTTTGTTTTCCAGTCCTGGACATGGAAAATAGTGGTGTCACTTCTAAATGCCTGGAGAGAGAGAGAGAGAGAGAGAGAGAGAGAGAGAAGAGAGAAGGAGAGAATTGAGGGCAACAACTGACCTTAAATACTGTCTTCTCTGCACACCTTAGCTGTGATCACAGATCAGACCTACTTCTCTTGAAAATGAAGACTGCTTTGACGTTTTTAGTGAAGTAAATCTCATCACTCGTGAATCTTTCATACAGGATTTAACTAAAATATATATTCATATGTGAGATTTCAACAAAGTAGTTTCTATTATAATATTTACCATTGTTATCTGTTTCCTTTCTAAATTATTGATTTTGATTTATGTAAATTCTCCTCTCAATAAAAAGGAGTAAAAAGTATGGATCTTAGTTGTATAACACATATATGCATGTGTATTAGCAAATTTTACAAAATATATAGAAATATACAATATATCCACTTTAGCATCAAAACTGGACACATGTTCTGACACTAGAAAAATGGTAGGAAAATCAGACTTAAATCCGTACGTCCATTCCTAATCATTCTATTACAACTCGTGTTGTTTTTATATGGCTTCTTACTTTAAATATCAGTAAAAAATTTAATCAACTTACATTTCACGTACCATAATTTCAAGGTTAAATGCAGAGTATTTGTAACACAAGAAAACTTTCAGACTGAACCCCCCCCCAGTCATCAGGCTTAACATTATATGCTTAGAGTATTATTTTATTGTAGATCAGTGCATGGATATGATATTATTCAAGGGAGGTGATAAAAAGACATATCCTTGGTGAAGATTTAATTTAGAAAATCAGTCTTTGTTCTCACTTTCTCTTTCTCTCCCTGTCTTTCTGTCTCTATGTCTCTTGCTAACTGTATTTCCAAAATTGTTCTCTCTCATAGCCAACTTCCAGTTAAATATACAAACTGATTATTCCCTTGAGTTATTCTTATTTAAATTACAGACCCATAAGCGTTGATTTTCATCCTTGGAAAAAATTAGAAAGTATCAACTTAAAATGTGAAAGCATCTCTATCTAAGAAACAAGTTTAATAGTTTACAGTATGTGGCAATTTGAGTGTGATGACTACTTCTGAGCTCTGTAAGCTTTCATTAGCTTAGTTTCCTCCCGTTAGCGTGCAATAAAAATAATAATATTTGCCATTTAGTAGGGGCTTTTCACCCTCAAAGTGCTTTACAGGCATCAAGTGGTTTATTTATTAATAATCTATGTTTCTGCTTAATAAACTGGATTTCTATTTACAATCAAAGGGAAAATTAGAAAATGTTCTGCTTGTAATAAGTAAAAGGACTTGCTAACAGGCTATCGAATTACATGTTTATTTTGCCCTGACCATTATTTTAAAATAACTTTCTGCTGGCCAATTAAAAATTTCAAGGTCCTAGGCGATAAAACAGAGGAGTCTGTTTAATGTCTATTTGTTTTTCTGATTTGGGAGGAAGGACGTTATTTTCAATGCCCCCTCCCACTTATTCATGCAAAGGGAAACTTGGTTGCAGACACTAAGGATTAGATACCAAAGACAGCTCTTCTTGTGTTTCTAAAAACATATCAACGAGGCCGTGCCACAGGGATGGAGCCCCTGAACACCGCGGGTGCCAGCTCAGAGGCCCTCCATTCTGTCTCACCCTGGAGAGGAGCTGGAGGCAAATATTTCAGTGACCCAAGGCCTCCAGGACATTGCGATTTGGGTTCTCGCTCTCTGGCTTCTGGGAAACACACAGGTGGGCAGGAGTTAGCCTAGTCCTGAGGTAGGCGACCTCCACAAGCAAAATCCAACAAACCAGTGCTTAAGTGACACCTGTGGGGTCGTCAATAAGCACGCCTCCAATGCATCCCCACCCTGCGTTTCAAATTGACCTTCTCATCTGAAGACATGCTATTCCCTGACAACTAATGTTTAGTGGGAACTACTTAGGATTCTGTTTCGGCTTTCCCATCCAGAGTTCTCCTGAGAAACATTTGAAATGTTTGCAGGTGTCTGGAGATTCCTTCGAGGCAGCACAGAAGAAAGGTAGAAACTGCTTTACACAGAGGTTTAAAATGACTCACTGCCCTGCAACTTAGGCATATAAACACACGAAGCATCAGAAAGCTCCAACAGGTTAGGAACAGTTGCGCTTGAGCTCTGCTATCTTTTAAGGCTTAGAGATAATTATAATAATAGGAATATACACTCTTATGTGTGGTGGTACTTTACAACATTTACAGTGTTTTCACATGTATTCTCTTTTTTCAATTAAGCATACTTTCATCTCTTCTTTCCACATTGATTTTGGCTTGTTACTTTGTAATATTTCTGTTGTGTTTCTTGCGATAGGAATGGGGTGGTGTAAACATCACCCTAGCACATTTGCACAATACTGCCTTGTTATAATTAAGTGTATTTTTCAAAGATCTCTAAACTAGTTATAAAAATTTTCTCAGAGCTAAGCTTGGAATGTTAGGGTCTGATCCTGCTAGTAAATTCTTTCAAACTCCATAATACCCTGATTTCAGGTCATTTAAAAACATACACACGTGAAACATAAACTCTGCAAGAGCATTTCTGTTTTACAGAATGATTTGGTATGCTTCCCACTTTATTTGTACAAACAATGGATGTGTTTAAAAGTTAATTTTGGTCTTTTTTAATGATGGAACAGAAGGGCGGGAAGCAGAAAGGGGGTTAGTGATTCACCTTCAACTAAAAGCTCCAGTTTCTGCCTTCTGGGTACCTTTATGAAAATTGTCCTCATCTCTGGCAAGGAGCAAAACATTCCAGGGAGAGGACAGAGGGGCCACACCCTCCCCCAGCACACAGGCCTCCCTCTGACACTGTCCTGGAGTGTCAGAGAAGCGATTTGCAGAATACCCACAGACAGGAAGAAGCAGGCTGTGCCGCCATTGCAAGATGGCCCTGCCCATCACCCGGAGGTCTGTCTCCTCACTGACAGGGGCCTTCACTAACCTGTCCCAGGCCGTGGAAGCTGAGGGACCCCAGCGCTTTGTGGTGTAAGGAACCATTTGCTGTCTCACTCCTCATCTTTTTCCATTTGGATAAAATTGACAAATTTGGCCAGGAGTGAGAACAAAATTGCAAGTCAATTGCTTTTTTTATGTTTCGTAAAATAATGGCAATAAATTAAATAATCAAAATATTTAACTGTCTAAACTGGCTTCTGCCACTTGTACCATTCCCTCTTTTCACAAGGAAGCTTGCTTTACATACCAATAGGTGTTTTTAAAATTATCTCAATGTCTATTTAAACATGCTGCGCCAGGAAGGTCTTCTGGTTTTTACAGTTGAAATTAATATTTGCTAATAAAAGAACTGTCAGGACTTTGAAGTAAACACTCATTTATGTCCCCAGAAGAACAGAATGTTTCTGGTTTTCACGTGCACAGTGTCCCCTGCCCAAGCCAGCCGGTCGCCTCTCCCGGCTACAGTTCTGGCCACAGCTGGACACCCAACCCAAGACAGCAGGGTCAAGACAGGTGAACCAGGAACACAGAATATCTAATTAATTCATTTCACCAGCCCTGTGTGTTCCTGGTGAAAACAAACCAGTGCGTAGGCTGGATTTTGCGTTTACTCATAAAGTTTACGGCGTTGGCTATCAGAGCAACTGTCAAAAGGCAATTGTAGAATGACCCAGGGGAATAAAGGGAGAGACTCCAGAGGAAAACTCAATCTCACACCTACTAAATTTTCATATATATTCCAGGCATAAATGGATTCTAAAATTTTGTGGCTCAAAAAAAAAAAAAAGTTCAACGAACGCAGAAGAAACTGCAATGCTGAGACATTTCGACGTGAGGACCTAGAAGCACAGATCAGATCGTGGAGCTGACCTGGGCAGGTTTGGGATCGCCGTCCAAGTCCAGCATCACGGGCCGGGTGACCAGCCAGGAGCGGCAGCCCGAAGGTCCCTCTGGGCTACAAGGCATCTTCCCTGGGACTTCCGGTTCTCATCCCAGGCCTTCTCTTCTGCCTTTGCCTTCCTACTTCAGGAAGGCCCACGCAATAATTGAAAAAACTGAGATTTTGGAATACTTTTCAAGGATTACAAAGTCAATTACACAGACAGAGAAAAACAAAAAGGAAATAGTTGAACGTCGCATGCTAGGGCACATTCAATTCAAACAGCTCCCGGAGAGTTAAAATTCTGTCTATATGGTGAACAGTATGTACCCACATGTTGCCGGCAAGCCCACAGCAGTTTAAGGTAATATTTTGGTCAGCAGGTGTAGACCCTAAATGAACAGTGGTTTAAGACCTGGATTGCAAGAGGAAGGCATGCGCTGAAATTAGAAAAGCATTCTCAAGCTATTATTTAACATTCTACATATGTGAGATACAGAATGAAAGAATGAGAATTATCTTAAAATCCCTGCTAAAGCAGGGCCTGCTTTCTCAAGGCAATCTCAAGCTTTAGTAGTTCAGATAGATTCTCTAGCTGACAATTAATATTAATGGGTAGATTTCACAATGTGGCATTATCACACGGGAGATGGGTGGGCACACCATCTGGGTTTTGGCAGGTATTAGATGTAATCAAAGGGATTACTTGGCTCAGGGAGAAATGGAAAAGCTTGGGTTTGTTTAGTCTCTTTCCTCTTTTGTTTGGATGAAGCTCTAGGTGCGCTTAACTATTTTCCCCCTTGTTCTTTATTTGTGGTTGGGAGCATCTTGGTGGGTGTAGGGGATGAAAAACAAAAGGGATGAACACTCTGAAAAAATAGCTCGGATCTACAATCACGGCCCATTTTCTTTCTCACTTAAAAATTCATTAAATATTTGTGAATGTCTACTACAGGCAAGGAGTCTTGCTGGGACGCCTCAATCAACTCCAGGTCGAAGAAGATGTCGGGGGCACAGGTCTATTTCTGGATACTTAAGAATAGATAAAAGGGTATATTGAACCTGCAAGGGTAGTACACGGTCTCTTGTTCTATCTTTGTCCCTTTCCCAACATTTATCTCCACCACGACACAAAAAATGTTATTTAGAAGATCAAAAGGGACCATACACTTCAAATTTTTTAAATGAATCACATAATTGGGTTGCTAATTGGAAATATTCAAAACCCTCTGTCAGGGAGCCTACAGAAAGAGTACATGTTTATTTTTAATGAAAATAAATGGAAGCTGTTGATTGGTTTACACTTTGGAGAAGACGGGTGATTAACCAGTCTTGAGGTACTAGAGCCCTGTTGGTGGATGCTGCTGGTAACTTGTAAGTTTTATTCTCAACTTTTGATCTGATGATGAGTAAGAAGTAGACTTCCCACCCAACACATCCCACCCCATGAAAAACTTTCTAATCCCCCAGTTTCCCTACCAGGATCGTCTTGCATCCCACAGATGCACGCCCTCCTGACACAATGATACTGTCTTTGTTTAACAGTCACCACACTGTCAAGCTGAGGCAGACACAGGCCCTCCTCCGGGCCTCCTCATATGTGCACAGGACTGCCGCAGAGCCCAAGTTTTGTCAAGGTTATTCCTGGGTCCAATTATCTCGTCCGAAGATCCCAGCATGTAGGATGTGTATACTTAGCCACTTAATAGATGATGGTGATTATGCCCCCAAGTTCCTCTAAAGATAGATCAAAGATCAAGGCAGACTTATTTGCAAGAACAGCAAGATATTACAAGGACCTAATTCCTTTTCACCTATTTCTCCATATGGCCTCACCCTACTCACGGCACCCTCTCCTCAAACAGCCAAAATAAACTTGGCTGACTCTGACTTGTATCCACTGCACTTGAAGACTGCGGTTCTTTCCCCCGAAGCTACTTCCGGGCATCTTTTCAGGTGTAACAGGCACATGCCCCACGCTTTATGCGAATCTTTATAAAATTTTACTATGAACCAAATTCAACGGCCCAGTGCAACTTGAACCCTTGAAGCTGCGGGGCCCAATATGATAGCCACTAGCCACACGTGGCCACTTAAAATTCCAGTTCATTAAAATTAAATACAACTTAAAATTGCCGTCTTCGGCCACAGTTCCAACACCGCAGGCGCCACCCGTGGTTAGTGGCTGCCCTACTGGATGGAGGGCGGACGCGTACAGAATATTCCCAGCTCCACACGGCGGGCCGCGGGGCCAGCGGCGCGAGGGCAGGAGAGCAAGTTTCCCGGAGCCCGCAGAGCCCCGCGCCGGAGAGCCGCGCCCAGCGCCCCCGGGGATCCGCCTACACGCAGGGGTCTGCGCACGGCCGCCCGGGCCCTCTGACCTTCCGGCTGGGGAGCCGGGCAGCGAAAGCCCTCCACGCCGCGGACTCCCAGGGAGATGCCCCGCTAAGGGGCAGAGGCGAGGGCCTCCCCGCGGGCTGGGCGCCGCGCCCGCTCCGGCGCCTCCAGCCTCTCGCCTTCCCCCGAGCTCGCGCGGGCCGGGCCGGGGCTCCCGGCGTCCTCTCGCCTGGGGCCTTGGACGAGGGCTGGCGGCGCAGGACAAAGGCTCGGGCGGCAGCTGCCGGGCTCGGCGCGCAGAGGCGGTCGCGGCCACCCGGGGCGCCCGCCACCTCCACCGCCCCATGGGGGAGGCCGGGCTCCCGCCTTTGTCTGCCCCGCCGTCGTGGGCCGGGTCCGCAGGAAGCGGGCGCCATCGTGTGGCCGGAGCTGGGCACTGCGCCCCCGGAGGCGCCGCGCAGCGAACTGCCGGGCTGGGCTCCGATCCTCTCGGGACGTTGGTGTCATTTCGGCGACGACTGCATTTACTATTCTAGTGCGTTCTATCGTGTACTCTGTGTATTGTGTAAACACACAAGCGCTTCTAATAAAAGCAACTGAGCCAAAGTCAGCAGAAAAAAGAAAAGCGATGGACATACTTGTCTATGTGTAAATAAAAATATCCACATAGTCTTGATGAAGAATACTTATTAATGCAGTTGCTTGAATACGCGTGGAGTAACTCTGGAAAGTCACGGGAGACCTAAGCAAACAGAGTCTCTATCACGCAAGGCTAGGAAGGTGGCTCCTGATTCCTCTGACTTTTGTGCCATGTGGACATTACTTGTTCAAAACTAAAGCATTTAATAATTTAAAGATACTATTTAATAAAATGTGTCTGTGACATTTCTCATGTGCAACTGTTGCTAAAGCCAAAGTTAAGTAAAAAAAAAAAAACATGCCAGCTGCTTGCCCTCTGGGGGCCCTGAGTACACAGACCGTCTGACAAATCACAGAAATGGAATTAAACCATATTCCATATGACACTTAGTTAAGTATAGAGGTTTTTCTAGCTTGAGTGACCCTGTTCGGCTGGAGAAGCTTTTGCATCTTACCCAGACTCCTTGTACCATGATTTTTATTTCAGAAAAATGCTCATCCGGGAAAGATAAGCAGAAAAGAAACCTTCACCTTCTGGCTTATTTTAGAAGCTAGTAGAGGTGAAGTGCTCAGGAACATCACCCCGTTTCTTTCTAACCCAAATTTCTCTCCTAAATATGCAAGCCTCTCTTTTAGCATGGGTCTAAATCATTCCAACAAATTTAACCAGGAGGTCATTTAACGAGTTAGAACCGGTTACACTTAAGCTACTTCCAAGCCCCCCGAGTCACAACCTGTGATATCTTTGCAGAATTGAGCATTGTGAGACAGACCCTGTCCTGCGCGGCCCCGGGGAACGCTGAATCTGGCCGAGGTGCCAAGACATACGTACGAGGCCAGCGGGGCTCCTCGAGACGAGGGCTGCCCCGTCATCCCCTTCGTGATCCCCCCACCCCAGCCTGGCACTGTACTGGACCTCACTAAAAACGTGTTATTCATTCAACTGGAAGCACTCTCTGCGGGGCTCTCAGGAAATGAGGAGGGAAGACTGGCAACCCCACAGTCGGGCTGGAAGGAATGGGGCAGCAAGGCCTTAGGGTCTATCCTGATCATAAGGAAGACACAATCTGCGTGCTAATGGGGACCTCGAGGGTCCCGAGAGCAGGGAGAGCCTTACCCAGAAGCAGAGAACTCGGCAGGGCTGGAAGCTGCGCCCTCGGGCTGAAAAGCAGCAAGGCTGTGTGTGAGCATGCGCAGGCGCGTGCAGTTGCGTCTGTGCGGCGCGCTTTTGGGAGCCCTGTTCATCCCACTGCAAGAAGAATGGGAAGCTCTGACATGGGAAACTGATAAGCCAGAGCTTCTCTATTGTGTTTTCTCCATTCCTCAGACACGAATGCCAAAAAAAACGCAAGGCCCAATCTTAATCCTGGCCCTGGATCTAGGATGACGCTCCAAAATTAGGCAGGAGAAGTCAGGCAGGCCAGAGAGAATATGACCAGCATTTCCTTTGTAGTAAGGGAAGACGGTGCAGCTGTATCCAAAAATTGGCCTGAAGCATGGGCCGGGTTGGCTGGTTCTTCCATCTCCTCTTTGGAATGCAAGGTACAGGTGCCCCTTTCCATCTTCTCTGTTCCTGCCATGGGGTCTCTCTTGGACCTGTCGCTAGGGTCCTGCTTCTGATGGGGTGTGCGGAAGGAATTAGGAATAGTAAGAAGCCTACTTCCTGGAACAATCTGCCCAGACGACTGGAATGTACAGTCATCCCTCTGTCTCTGCGGGGCACTGGTTCCAGGAACCCCGGTGGAGACCAAAATCCAAGGATACTCAAATCCCTTATATAAAATGACATCACATTTACATATATCCTACACATACCCTCTCATACACTTTAAGTCATGTCTAGATCACTCAATGCAATACAAATGCTATGCAAATAGTTATTATACTGTACTATTTAGGAAACAATGATGAGAACAATGAATGTGCAGTACAGACACATTTTTAAAATGTTCCACCCACAATTGGTGGAATCCACAGATACAGAAGGCTGGTTGTACTTACAATCTAAACCATCCACTTGGGAAAGGGGACCAAGTCAACTTGCCAGCAGATTACAATGCGGCCTCCAATCTATCGAGTATCCACTCGGTGTACTTCTCGGTGTCTGCATTGTGCTGAGCACTTTTAGGCAGCATATCCTCTTCCATGTTGCTTTATTGGGATCCTTGTGACCGAACAAGGGGAGCCATGGGTCTGGTCCCCCCATCACTGCAGAGACGGCACGCCCACAGAATCGTGCTGGGATGGACAGCATCCTCGGCGACGTCCTTGGCGATTGCTCGGTAGTCAGGGCGTTGGCTTTGGTAAGTGCTTAGTTGCCTCTTGCCTCATCGGAGGGTTACTGGACACCTCAGGAGCCAGAGACACCCTCCAGCTCCTGTGCACTCCTCACCCCACCTTCCCTTCTCTCCCCACAAAAGAAAGATGGTGGTCATTGGCTCTTTCAGGAGGACTTTGGCCTCCTCGCCTCCTCGCCTCCTCTTCCCAGTGGGGAAGGCCTTTGTCCTCTCCATGGAGGATCCATGAAGTTTCCAAGTCTTTCCTTGGGCTCCCCTTGGGCTCCTGGCTCGTGGGAGACAGAGGTTGGTGAAAATTAATTGTGAAGTGCATTGAGAGGCACAAATGAAAACCAGTCCCGCGGCGGAGAGATTATTACTGTTGGCAATTTGGGTTTTCTGAAATAGCTCTTAGGATATGACTGTGGCAGCCCAAACCCCAGAGGGGAGCTCAGGGCTGATGGATTTTCAGAACGGCCCCGTTTACTGCAGCCTTCGGCTTCTCCTGCCTCCAGGCCAGGGCCGAGCCAGGCAGAGAGGGCCTGGGCAGGGCGGTGCCCTCCACAAGCTGGAGCGGGGAGGGCCGTGGGAGGCTGCCCCCACGTCCATGAGAAGGTCCCCAGCCTTTCCGGTGTAATTTCCTTCTCACTTCACCGTTCCCGTCCCTGTCTGAAATGGCAGGTGACCTACGAGGGAGCGGTGTGCGAATTGATTTGGAGGCGATCAATGGCTCGGGGCGCGGCCCTGGCTCGCTGCCGTGTCACTGATCCTCTCGGAATCGATTCACACGCCGTTCTTCCTCAGCACACCTGCCACGTCAGATGGAGAGGGACGCCTGAAGTGAGAAAAGAATTACGTGTTCGTTAGGCCGCCTCCGCCGCCACCGCCGCAGCCCCTTCTCCTGTAGCTCTCCATGCACACCAGGCCACGGCCACCTGCCTCCAGCCTCGGGCGGCACACGGACAGAGCACCAGGACCGAGCCGCAGGGATCCTTGCGTTGGCACCGCCAGCTCGCCCAGGCCCTGACTCCACAGTACTGAACTTCTGAGGTTTTTGCTCCAGAGCTTTTCATTTTTAAAGACCTTTGTGGCCCAACTTGTAAAGAGCCCACTTACTTGGTATGCCAGAGTTGCGCAATATTTGAATTCAACTAATTTGAAGCCACCCATCCGTCCATCTACTCATCTGCCCACCCTGTCATTTAATAAGAATTCAGCTCTGTAAAACCCCCCAAAGAGTCCACCCCTGGCCAGAGATCAGGTCTCCTCCTCCACCTTTCTAATACCGACCAAGACAATCTACCTCGGAGAAGACAGACTCTGGCTCACGGGAGCACCTGAGAACGGACCAAGCCAAGAAACACAAAGTAAGCAATCAACATCAAGGGAAGACTCCTGCAGATACTGAAGACGTCTACTGACAGTCTGCAGCTGGTCTCCCGGGAGCTAAGGAGCCTGGCGCAGGGTGTGCACAGCACGACTTTCTCAGTGAAGGAAGCACTGCATTTTATATCCTGGTACAAACACTTCCTGGACTGGCCTTTGAGTGTGGACCAATTTATTCAGTAGGCAGGCGCAGAGCCTGGCCCCATGAAACATCTAGGGGTAGTCTGAATGATGCTGCTACCCCCGAAGACATCTACATTCTAATCCTGGCATCTGTGGACTTGACAGAGCAAAAAGGACTTTGTAAATTGATTAAATTAAAGATTTGGGGATGGAGAAATTATGTGGTATCTGATGGGCTCCAAATAATCACCAGGGACTTATCAGAAAGAGGCTGGAGGGGAAAGTCAGAGAGAGGGATGTGAGGGCAGAACTGAGCTCAGAGTTAAAGAGGGACTTGAAGGTGGAAGGAGGAGCCACAAGCAAAGGAATGTGGGCAGCCTCTGGAAACCCAGAAAGGCAGAAATAATCCTCCTCTGTGCCTCCAGAAGAAATCAGACCTTGCTGACACCTTGATTTCAGCCCAGGGAGGCTGATTTTGGACTTCTAACCTCCAGAACTGTAGGATCACAAATTTATGTTGTTTGAAGCCACTAAGTGTGTGGTAATTTGTTTCAGCAACAGCAGTAGGAAACTAAATATAGGGATCCGCAAAAACCATTTTAATTTCTTTCCAAAATGAAGAAATGAATTTTAGGTGGAAGAAAATATTTTAATCTATAATCTTACTGTATTCCTCTTTATACCAGTACAATTATAAAATTGAATTTGTAATTTTTTATCAAGGAAGAGGCTCCTGAAGGCAAATGTGCCAAAGACCCACAAAAGTCGCAATATAATTCTGCTTTAGGTAGCAATTGAGGATCCCTCTCCTCTAGCAATTCTAGAAGGATAAAAAAGCATCGACCTGATGTAAAAGCAATACAGTTGACCACCAGTCTTAGAACAGTCATTCTATAAAGCCTTCAAAAATCAGTACTTTTAAACAGTTTCAAAGTGTAGTGAGTCCACTTGCCTAAATACATGCAAATAACTTATTTTATAAGAGAAACTGAGTCTGCTGTCTCTTTCTCATATTATCTTTGGTTGTGCAAAAATGGCTTTCCTCAAGATTCCTGGTGTTTCCCCACTTATGAGTGAGGATTCTTTTTGTTTGAAAAGCTCCCTGGGAGATTTCTGGATGACTCCAAAGCTAAACAAACCGTAAGTTTGAAAAAAATCTTCTGATTTTTGCCTGTTCTTGAGCCACTGAAATCAAGAGTCTCCCCCAGGCAGAGGCCCAAAGTGATTCTTCTCACAAACTCCTTGACTTACTGTCCAGGTTCTGACACGTTCCTTTGCCAACAGCAAATAAGTGAGAATGCTTCCAATGAGCAGTGGCACTTCTCATTTGTAGAAGGGAGTGTCAGCCTGAAAATAGTGGCCAACTGTTTTAACGTAAAAAGCAAGAATTTCAGGCCGACTGCAGCCAAGTGAGCTATTCTTAGCTCTGCATAGGAGGCTGAGAGGTCCCTGTGTGGGTTGTTGGGAAGTGGTTAGGGATTTGTGACTTGTAAGTGGTTCTTGAAAACGTTTAGATGTGAACAAGCTCATCAGATTCTGTTCTCTGCTGACCCTAAATCCACCTGACCTTCATGGTCCTCAAACATCAAGTCGCTTCCGAGGTCTGCCCCCATAACCCAGCGATCGATACAAGTTGATTCTTCCCACTCCTGATCACCCGTCATTTATTTTGTCAGTGTCGTATCTGCCCTTGGATGACATCCTTGGGTGTTACCATTGCAAAGTTATCTTGACACCATCTTCATTCTACTGAAGTTCTCACAGGTGGAGAAAGTGGCTGACCACTTCCTTCCCACTCCTTTTCTAGACCACGGAGAAACCACACTTGCTTAGTTTTCCTCATACCTCACTGGTCTTTTCCCATTCTGTTTTCCTAATTTCCCCTTCTTAAGCAAACTTCTGAATGTTGAAGTATCTCGGAACTCTGTTTTTTGTTCTTTGCATTATCCAGTTCCAGGTCCCAGGGTTGAATGACTGATGGTTGCCAAATGCTGTCTCTATTCCTAGCCCTCTTCCCTCACTTCCAGACTCCTTTCCAGCCACTTACTTAAGAGCGCCACAGGGCGGTTCTACAGTGTGTCAACTTGCTTAGACTGGACTACATTCCCCAGAATACCTTTCTTATGTCTTCCCAGTTTAGATGGACGACAAAGGAGATCTCAGGAGATCCTAAAGGGTGGAAAGAAAGCAGCAGCCATTTTGTAGCTCATGGATCTTGTTGCACTTGTGTTGACTCACTACACTGGTGTGAAGCAGCAGGTGGGCCTGCGACAGCTCTGCCTTTCCCTGGGTTCAGTACCTCTGAATCCTGAGTCGGGTATGTGTATTTACCTCCAGAGCAAAGAGCCCCAGTTTCTGCAGCATATACATATACACAGACACATACATACACGTATACATGTGCTAGTGGTTCAACTTCTATGGTTGAATCTGAGGGCCATAAATGTCTAAAAGGCATCTGGAACATCGTGAGGGCCAAATAAAATTGCTTCATGACTTCTCTGCACTGTTCTCATCCCAGTACATGGCAGAAAGAAATTTTAAACACTCTCATCATTTGGTCCCATTAGCTCTATCTCTGTCCTGCACCGCCACTCAGACTGCTTCTTACCACCCCTGCTGGAGAGACTCTGGTTCCAGCTCTCCCTGTCTCTCGCCTAGATGACTGCTGCGCTCACTGCAGTCCGTCCTTCACACGGCAGCGGAGTGTCTTCCTAGAGCTTTCCTCCCCCTCTTTAAAACCTTCAATAGCTTTCCATCGCGATAAAAATATCCATCCCAAAGCCTGTAGGTTCTCCATAACTTTGGCCCCTGATCTTTCCTGGACCTCACTTCCCTAACCCCTCTTGCCATCTGTGTTTAGACACATGCCACTCTCACGCCTGTTCATACCTGTGAACTTTGACTCCAGCTTTCTTCCTGCCTCGAGTACTCTTTCCCCAGATCCTCACATGCACGGCTCCCCCTTCCCACTATTCCAACTTCAGCCCGAATGTCACCTCCACGGAGAGGTTCTCGCCACCCAGTTACTCTCTGCCGTTCTTACCCTAGTTGGTGCTTTTCACAGACCTTCACTGTGGCGAAGCTGTTATATCGATACAGTACTGTTCAGTGTTTCTAAAATGTCGTGTCTCTTTGGAACGAGAGGTTTTTGGAAGCTGGTACCCTGACTGGTTCACCGCTAGGCTCCAAGAGCCAGAAAGGGGCCTCTTAGGTAGCAGGTGTGTAATAAATACCTCTGAGTATACTCTTATTGTCTAAATTTACCTCTGCGATGATAGTTTACACATCTTGGAATCCAAACCATCCTCAGTGTCTCTGCTGTGCCCAGGATAGAGCTGGGAAGATGGTGGTAGCTTCTCCATGCCGTTCTTCATAGACAAGAGTAGAGGTCACAATAGGGATCCTTGTTGGGACCCTCTCTGCCTCATGCCTTCATGTAGCTCTTCTTTTCTCTTGGCTTTGCCCTCTTTGCTTCTTAAGCAGCTTCTAGGAACACTGGGCTGGGCAGACAAGGTTCTAGCTGGGCTGTGTTGCTAACCGGCTGTGGAAATCTGAGCCGGTGGCCTCTGGACCTGAGTTCCTGAAACTCTAAAATGGGTAGAAACCATTAGGGTGGTGCAAATGTGAGAAGAGGTCTAGCATAAGTCAGTGAGGAGTAGAGAGGGCTAGAAGATTCCAGGGACTGCCAATGTGCCCTGCTTCCTCTTCGTGACCCCTTACAGCCATGCAGCGTTCCTTTTTTCCTAGCTTGGACTGGACAGAACCCTTTTGCCACTTCTTTGTTCAGTCGCCTCCTCCAGCAAGATTCTGCAAGTCCTACTCCCTCCCTGGTGTCCTCAGGGGCTCCTGGAAACCTAGTCAATGGCTACCGTTCTGGATGGCACCAGCACCTGAGACGCCTGCTTATCTACCTCCCTGTAACACTGCTTGTGTCGTTTGTGTTTAGGAAAACACAACAGAGAGGGATGAGCTGAGGACTTGGGAGTTTTCCAGACAATTCAGAGCAAAAGCATCATTATTGAGAGCAGAGCTTTCTGACTTACCCTACCGGAGTAATTGCTCAACTACACACTTCCAAATGTAACAGCAGAACTATTTCATCTTCTATCCTTCAAGACAAGGCTATGAGATCACCACCACAGCTCAGAGGCCTTCAGAATAATTACTATTTGCAAAATGATGGCGGCAAACAGAGTAAAGGGGGCAGGGGTAGGATGAGCTGCTGTTCTATTTGGGGAATGCCTGTATTCGTAAGAACCACGTCTCTAAGACAAGGCCGTGCATCCGATGTCCTGCCACCTCTCACCTGGAGCAGGAGCTGCTGGAAAGCCACGCTGAAGATTCGCTCCAAAAGGCCTCTTGGTGTGAGTGTGCCGTGCTTTTCTCCACGACTGCCGCTTTCAGTCCTGAGATTCATGATGACTTCCAGGGTACCAGGACAGCAAAAGGGTTTCTGTTGTCACCTGCTGGATCTGCCGGCCCCAGCACAGTACCCAAGACAACAGAGGTCATTAAACAAGCACAAAGAGCAGCCAAATGGTGATGCCTCAACAGCCAGGTTGCTCATCATTCAAAGTCACAAGGGTGAACAACCAGTACTCCACAGTGCGCTGCTTAGTAAAGGTGTTTGGAAGGTGAGGTGTGTTGCACGTAGTCTTGACTTACGATATTTTCAACCTAGAGTGGGTTCATTAGGATGACCCCCATGGTAAGTTGTGAAGTGGCTGTCATGCTGAGACAGAGGAATCTTCTTCTGGAGAAACAAAAACTGAAGTTCAAAGGGTTTAAGTAATGCATAAGATCTCTAAGAAAATCAGGGCAAAACTAGAGCCAGGATGCAGGCTTTTGGCCCAGAGAGTGAGGAGAAACAGATCAGGCCTAGCAAGAACCCTTCAGTAATGATGTTCTAAGACACAGTCAGAGAAAGAGAAACCCACAGAGGGGGCAAAGGAAGAGGAAGACACCAAAGAGGAAAGAGGAGACCAAAGAGCGCATCGTCTCAGGAGCAGGGGAGAAGGGCTTTGCTGAGGGGGAGATCAATGGTGTCCATAGCAACACAGCGCCCAGGCAAGAAGAGCTCTGCAAGGACCTCACGGGACTTGGTGACTGGGATGCTGCTGAGCAGCCTGGAAGAGGGCAGGTCCAGAAGCCCAGTGAGCAGGAGCAGCGGGTCAGATTGAGGTCTGACTGTGAGCAAAATGGAGAAAGTAGAACACTCTAGAGCAGAAAACTCCAGAGATGCCAGTTGGGAGGAGAAGAGAGAAACACATGGATAGCTGCAGGGAGACAGAAGGGACAGGAAAGGAGGGGGGTTAGGATGGGAGGGACTTGAGTGTTTTTAGGACTCAGTAGTAAGGAGGGAGGTGATCCTGGGGGAATTGGCTACTGAGAAGGGTGCTCAGGGCCAGGGGATTGTCTTAGACATGACGAAGGAGGCTAAAGAAACTAGTGGAAGGTGGCTTTCAAAACGAACAGTTTTCACTTTATTCTGCCTTAATCTGGTCTTATTCTACCCAGAGAATAAAGTTTATTGCTATCTAGTAAACACGGTGCAGAGCTCTGCACTCCTCGCTGTCTGCCTTCAAGCACATGGAGGAGCATTATCTCAGGAAGACTTCCTGTTTGCTCTGTCAATCCCTGAAAAGCTATTGCTTCTCCCTCCGCGGTATTCAGAGCTGCCTCAGGAAGTTTCCGAAGTCCGGTTCTAACAAGGCTAGTGAATGCTGAAACAAAAGCAGTGGAAATGATCCCAACTGTACAGGAAGGCGGTCAGTAGTGTATGAGTAATCAGTGGCAAGGCCCGTGACC
>PVJO010000157.1:0-216133 GCA_004026905.1 Hystrix cristata
CAAAGTGGATCAAAGATCTAAACATTAAAACAGAAACACTAAATTTACTGGAGAACAGAATAGGAAGAACCCTCGAAGACATAGGGGTAGGAAAAAAATTTATGAACAGAACCCAGACTGCACGGGAAACAATACAAAGAATCAGTGCTTGGGACCACATGCTATTAAAAAGCTTTTGCACAGCAAAAGAAATCACCAACAGAGCAGGGCGAAAACCCACAGATTGGGAAAAAATTTTTGCTAGCTATCCATCGGACAAAGGTCTAACATCTAGAATATACAAAGAACTCAAAAAAATTAAACCTCTCAAATTTAAAAACCCAATCCAAAAATGGGCAACTGAAATGAATAAACATTTCTCAGACGAAGAAATAAAAATGGCAAATAAATATATGAAAAAATGTTCAGCATCACTAGTCATCCGAGAGATGCAAATCAAAATAACGTTAAGATTCCATCTCACTCTAGAAAGAACCGCGTATATGGAAAAATCAACCAATAACAAATTTTTTTTTTAGAAAAATTCAAATTTTTTTTTTTTTTAGAAAAATTCAAATTTTGAGGGTTCACTTCTAATCCAGTTATTTTGGGAATTTCAAATAGAAAATTACACTCAGATGAGAAATAAACCATTAAATTTAGTACAAGCACAAGATGCAAATTTCAATTGTTTTTCAAAATCCAGTTCAGAAAATAAACATTTAACTTATCTACAGAGACATATTTATTGAAATCTTACAAATTTCTGTGAAGGTCCAGGAGGTCTCATTTAAATACCACTGGGAATTTTCACTTTCTATATCTAGATAGACTGTGATGAAATATGAAGATAAACACAAAAGAACAGGAGCTGTCACTTAACTATTAATTATCCCTGACATTAAATTTGGATATTAAAGAGGCAATGAAAGTTCAAAGACTTAGGTACTAAGATCAAACGGAGGACATATGGTCCCTTACTTTAAGAAAATCAAGTCCTATTTATCTATTTCTACAGAGAATAAACTCTATGATTATGTCTTAATTCAACAAGAGATTACAGATCAGCAAAACAGAATAAAATTTGATTGAGAAAAATTCATTCAAATGCAGTCATTAAATTGGCAACAATATGTAAAGCTGGATTGAAAGAAGTGTCAACAATATTAGCTATAAACCTTAGTCTGCTTATTAAAGACCAGTTGCACCATGTTACCATTAACAAGAAGATTAAAATTGCAATGGTCTCAAGTTATTCCACGTAAAATGGACCTAACTGCTAGAAACCACAGGCCAACTTTAAATTTTTGTACTCTTATCCCCATCGAGCTCAGCTAAGTTTTTATTATGCATTGCATTATTACTTGATTATAAATGGTTTACACTCTAAACATCAGACATCTGGGGGAAAAGTCATAAAATAAAGCAGAATAATACCCTGTTCCTACTGTTGTGTACACATTCATCTCTAGGTAGGCTGTCATTTAAAATTTTACTAACTAGTAAGAAACTAAGAGAAAACAGTTGACAAACCTGAAAGAATAGCTTCTTTCAAATAGAGTAACATATGGGAGAACTTCCTGATATCATTCACCAACTCCTTGATGTAATCCGGGTCAAAAACAGAGTTGGAACTTACAGACTTGAGTCCCATTTCAGAAGCTGTAACATCAGTAGAGAACTGGCTTGATGGCCCAACACGTTTTTTCTTTGTCTTTTTCTGTTTGTGAGCAATCATCCTCTCATTTAACAGTCAGAAAAACTGAAATCCTTAAAGGGCAAGAGACAAAAAACAAAAAACAAAAAAAAAAAAGGAGAGACACACAAACACTACATGAGCAAAAGAACCATACTATGTTTTCACAAATAGCCCATAGCCCATCTTAGTGTTCTATTTTTAGATGTTTAAAAATACATACATATATACATCTACATACACTGTACTACTGATAATAGCAATGTCCATTTATTAAGTGTTAGTAATCCTGACAACTTTATGATATGCAAATTACCATTCTTTTCGTTTCACAAGCTAGACACCTGAGGTCTGCATTTTAAAAATCTGTCACATTCTCAACTGATAAATGAACTGGGAGTTAAACCTAGATCAGCCTGGATATCAAAATCCGTGCTCTTAATAATTTCTTCTTAATTTCTACTACATAGAATTTTTTAAATTGTAAAAGTTGTTCGGAAACATCACTTAGTTTGAAGGTTATATTTTCCCTCAATAACAGTATCTTCAAAAATAATGGTCAAAGCTAGGCATGGTGGTGCATGCCTATAATCCTGGCACTTTGGGAGGCTGAGGCAGGAGGAGCCAAGCCAGGGCAATTTAGCAACTTAGTAGACTCTATCTCAAAAATAAAAATAAAAAGTTGGGACATAGTTCAGTGCTCATTTATAAAATGGGTAAAACATCCTCTCAACACACCTTCCTCAGGAGATTATTGTAAGAGTTAAACAAGACAACAGTATAGGAATCCATGTTGATTCAATACATAAAAGAAATGCAAGTACATTTACTTTTCCACTAACCTGACATATCCTGATTGAATAAATGCATGAAAATTATCAGGAGTGGCATTTTTGGTAATTTCAGGATGGTACTGTAAAGGCAATGTTTTGGTATATGAAAAATTTAGATTTGAAATCCTGGCTGTAATGATTTCCAAATGTGTGACCAATACAATTTACTTACAGGCTTGTGTGAAGATCAAAAGGGATCACAAAATTAAAAGATTTTTTTTTAATGTTTAAAATATCTAATCTTGCTCATAAGAATTTAAGAGAATCTTAGTTTATTTCTTCACTTTCATTTTATCTTTATAGAATTAAAAGTCCTAAATTTATTTGTATTTCTTGAAATAAAAAATGAAGTGATTAGAAAAATTAACAGTGAAGCATACTCATTAAAAGGCTTTTCAGTTTGTCTTGAATATCTGGACACTTTCACAGTGAGAGAATGACTAAAGACTTCTGTGAAAAATCACAGTAGAAAGTTTTATGTAATAACATCTCATATGTAAAACTATTACTGGATCACTTACTCTTGTACCTCACCCGACTCCATACATTTTTTTCTTCCTGATTACAGTTCTCTAATCTATCCACTATTTTGTACTATTCCTACACTAGTGAATTACCATCACCTATGATCTAAACTACTGCACTAATGATCTCTTCACATCCGTTTCGTCCCTTTACAAATGTAGTGAGCAAACTTTCAAACAAAAACTTCATGATGTCATTTCTCTGCTCAAAATAATTTCAAAGGACAAGGGAAAAGATGTCAGGCTCTATATGGCTCCAGGTGAGATCTGGCTCCTACCTGCCTCTGTAACGTAATGTGGAGTCACACTCCTTCCACACACAATACCCTTTCTTTTTTCTAACAGTATTTGCTTGCTGCAACCCACAGCATGAAATAAGTGTACATCATGACCAAGATACACATTTGAGTACATTTGTGAGTGGTATAAGAAGACCTTCAGCCCTTTTTATTTTGAGACAAGGTCTTGCCAAATTGACCAAGCTGGCCTCAACCTTGCTATTCTCCTGCCTCGGCCTCCTGAAGTGGCTGGGATTATAGGGATGTACCACTGCCACTGCATCCAACTCCTGCTTAATTTTTAAAAAATGCTGGTTACAATTCACTAAAGTGATTTTATATATAATGCTATAGCTTGAAAACACCAATTGTTCAGCTCATGGTCTGGTCTACACGTAATTCCACTTCCCTGGACCACTCGGTTCTCCTTTGTTTACCCACTCTAAGCTTACTTGTATCAGCTCAACTTCCTCAAATCTTCCTATGTGTATTATTCCCACTCCTCCATAACTACCACCACCAAACCACAGCAGAATCTCAAATGATACTGTGCATGGGCTGCTCTGAGCAAACAGGAACTGTCTTAGGCAGGACATAAAATATATAATATTGTTAATGTAAATGACAAAACTCTCTTTTTAAACATTTTTCATTTTAACATTAAAAGAAGGAGGGCAAGTGAGTTGTAGGCCATAAGCTGGATATGACTGCTGGCATCCTATACTCTTCATCATCGCATTTATTACAGTTCACAAATCATCCTGATTTATGTTTTCTCATCTAGGCTACAACCTTGAGGAAATCAAGACCATGTCTATTTGCTAACTGTGTGTTCTTTGTTCACTGAATAGTGCTTGGCACTTAAGAAATGGAACAATGAATAATGGAGAGATGGAATTCAGAATGAATACTGAATTTGCAGAAATAATATGGACTTCTAAATTTATAGTTACAATAGATTTTTATAGAAATAAAATAGCTCATTGCAACATTTTGAAGTGATCATCAAGAAATTAAATAGTAACAAATGCTGGCGAAGCTGTGGGGGAAAAGAGACCGTTCTACATTATTGGTGAAAATGTAAACTAGTATGACCACTACGGAAATCAGTATGGGGACAGCTTAAAAAATTTAAACTAGAAATTTCATTCACCCCAGCTATTTCCCTTCTAGGTATCTTCCTGAAAGAGTTAAAGACATCATATTACAGTGATACATGCATAACCATGTTTATAGCAGCACAATTCATAACAGCTAAACAGAGGAAGCAGCCTATGTTCATCAGCAGATGGATGGATAAAGAAAGTGGGGTGTTCACACACAATGGAGTACATCTCTGCCATAAAAGATGAACTTCAGTCACTTGTAGGAAAACGGATGCACTTTTAGACCATATTGTTAAGTGAAATAAATCACACACACAAGCTTAGAAATCATATGCTTTCTCTTATGTGAGAAACCAAAAGTATAAACAAATCAAAGAGCAAAACGATAGACAATAGGAAATAGGGATACAGATCTTCGGCAAATGGTAAGGGTACTAAGAGACAGAGGGAGGAGTTAGCAGGATAGGAAAGGGACACAAAAAGAAATAAGATGTGTATTATGTACACACACCAACTACCCACAATGAATATATTCATGATGTACCACAAACATACCAATAAAATTTTAAAAAAAATTCTGAGGTGAAAATATTTTTAAAAATCTCTCTAAAATATTCTTTCAAGGAAAGCATATGAAGCTGAGTGACAAAAGGATTACACAAAACTGAAATCAAAGCTGTACTGCTATTAGTATTTCCCTTGAGTATATAAGTAGAATGCTACAATACTTAATAGCTTTATTCAACATCCTTTTATCAATTCAAATTTCTGAGAATGTAATTTCTACACTTAAACTAGTTTCAAACCTATTTAATATTAATCCTTAAATGTGTCATTTCTAAAATGAACCTAGGACAATTTTTGACCACTGTTATTATATTCAAGTCTCCCTTTGCACCAAGAGCTTTTAAATTTTAAAACACTTTTAACAACTTATTTACTAAATTTAAAAGCTGTCAGAACTAAACAGAATGATTTTACTAAGTAGACTGCAAGAGTGTTAGGCTAAGTCTTACCAGTGATTTCTAAGAGTTGACCAAACAGGGCTTTTGAATGTGTTTTGTCAGGGAAGGGCAGGGGAGAGTCTAAAAAGGATTAAACTCTAGTTAGTATTATGATTAATGTGCTAATTTTGTTAGCCTTTATTGTTTTCACATTTTAAACTGAACAAAAGGAAATACTGCAGTTAAAAAATGTTTAGAATAACAAATGTAATGGAAGCTTTCATTATTATCGTACTGTCACAACGAGAAAGTTTGGAAAATAAATACTATCCAAGATCATATATGCCCCTTTTCCATGTACCAAAATGAATAATCTTGAGTTAGTGGTAACATAAAATGCAGTTAATAACAGATTGCAAGTGGCAATCTAATTAAATTAGATACTAATGCATGGAAAGTACTCAGCAGTATCTAGTTCATCATAAAAACTTTGTAACTGTTAGACATTATTACTAGCATTATAACTGGCTTATTGTGGGAAATTGTTTTTGAACGTTCAGTGATAAAGTCCTGGTTTCACTACATCTGTAGGTTGTGAGCAAGAAATACAAGACCAGAAACAATTCCAGAAACTCCACTGACTTCATGGATACCTCCTAAAAGGCCTCCAAGTGAAGTTTGAACTGTGCAAACAGATCGTTGAGCCAAATATTTGTGAAACTCTAATTCTCATATCTTCTCCAAATCCAAACCATCAAGATTAAAAATATGTATTATCTGATTATCAAAGAATTCTGTAACAAATAGAAAATCACCACATAAAACTACTTTCTCTGTGTATTCTACATCCTAAGTAATATGTGCATTAGAAACATGGACACAGAGCTGAGGGTGTTAGTTCAGTGGTAGCATGTGCCATGCCCTGGCTGAGAGTAAGGGGCAGAAAAGTATATATAAACTTCCTAATCTCCCAAAAAGGAAGCTTTTCCAAGACTTCAGTAGCCTGTGTAAAATGTCCCCTTTTCCCACACACATACAACCCAAAATGTACACTATACAAGTATTCTCATTTTAGGCGCCAGGCTAATTGAAGAGTAAAACTGCCCCCAAATATCTGCACTTAATGGTTTCCATCTTACTATTTCTGATTTTGTAAGAACTGAAAGATACCAAAGAAAAATAAGAAAAGCTAATTCTGAAGGTCTTTAATTATATTTTTAAGCACCACCCAAAACAGAATAGGGATGTCAGAAAGTTCTATCAATAATATGCAAACAATTTCTAAAGGAAGGCGTGCAACACACATACACTTCATTCCTGTGCAGTTTGAATCCAGCATGCTTTAAAAAGAGGAAGCTGCCCAGCCTCCCACGCCTCCAGAATGTCTAGCATTCCTGGCAGGCAGCGAGCTCTTCTCCGACCAGCCAAAAGAACCCAATGCCAAAAAGCACGTTCCCCATCTGGGACTTAAATACGAAGGAAGAACAGAGCAACCAAAACAGACAGCTGAAGTTGATAGCAACAAGAGATAACCTCAAGGAAACCGACAGAAAGGGGAAGGGGCGCTCTGTTCTTGCTTTTCCAAGTTAACAGCCTGCCACCAGAAAAAGTAAGAGGCCAAATTCTCACTTGAGGAAGAGTTTAAAAAGATAAACATTGAGACAGGAGGTTTATCACTCGGACTCCGCCTTAGCTTTGAAATGCCTCAGACTTACTATCATCAGTCCAATTAAATTTTTAAAAATTTAATTAAAACCATCAATCCCTAACACCGAATTGAGACAAACCACTGAGACCGAGAATCCCTCAAACAAAACATCCTCCTAAACTCAAAAGACAGGCAAGAAAACACAACGAAAATCCTAAAGCACTTCGATAATAAGAGGACCAGGGTGGGTCGGTCAGGCGGAGGGGCCGCGGCTGATTCCTAGGCTGTGTGCTGGGGCAGGTCCTGGCCCTCCGCTTCCGGGCGTGGGAGAAGAGCCCAGCAGCCAGGGAAGTGTCCGGAGAATTAGAGGAGTGAGAAGCTGGCAGAAGTTTGTGGCTGGTGATACCGGCTACCTGTCCGCTCCCACTGCGATCAACATCTGCTCACGACCATGCTCGTGGCCACGCTCGCGCCTTGCAGATCGCGCCCGGGCCCGGCCCTCCCCTTTGCTCCGGGGCCCCCGACGATCGCTCCGGACCGCGACTCCCCAGCGGCCAGCGCAGGCGACCTCAAACCCAACACAGCCGTAGGGCGCCTCCGCCCACACTCACCCGGGCGCTCCATCCCGCGTGCCGGACGCGGACGCTCACGGCCGCCGCCGCCGCCGCCGCCGCCGGCTGCAGAGCGCAGCCCTCATCCGCCAAGCGGACTGCGGACGCCCGCCGAACCGCCGCCGCCCCAGCAGCTCGGGCCACCGCCGCGTTGGCCGCCCCGCCCCGCCGTCCCGGCCCGCCTCCTGGCGCCTCGCCCATTGGCCCGGCCCTGGGGGCGGGGCCGCGCGCAGCAGGTGGGGCAGTGGCGCGCTCTCCCAGGCTGGGCCGGGCGGCGGGTGGCGTCCCGTCCTGACACTATCTCCCTGTAGCGGGATAGGTCGGTCGGAGCCGCTCAGCGGAGCGATTTAGGCAAAAGTCACCAGATGACCGGATCTGGCTAACAGACGTTCTCAGATGGGCAATCCATATTTCTGCTGACGCACTTCTCTGGACACCTTTATCCTCCTCCTCCAACCGCGTGAGAGAAAACAGAGCGACACCGTCCGGCCGGCACCTTCCAGAAGAATGCGCCGCCTCGAACCGTTCTGCCCGCTCATGAGGGTAGTAATTTCCGATTAGGCCCATCGCAAACTCACCTCAGAATGAGAAAAAAAGACTAATAAAGAATGACTAGAGAAAGCAGCAGGGGCCTGCGAGCACCGGCGCTCCCGAATCCCGCTCCTCACCTGCAAAGTCATCTCAGCGCGACAACGTTCCGGAGAATCTCCGGGAGAAACGTGGGGTCTGTGCCAGTGAGTAGGGCAGAAGGGATGACCACACCCGCGAAAAACAGAAAAAGACCTAGGAGAGTGTGCAAGTTGGAAAGAAAATGGGGGCTGGGCAGATGAAAACCGAAGAGGGCAGAAATGGAGGGGAATAAGAGAAGGAAGAAGGATGGGAGAGTCTATGCTCTTAGAGACACAAAGAGGAGGTGAGCATGATAAAGCCAAAAGTAGGGTAGTAAGGAAAAAATACTCATTGACAAAGAGAAAATGGGCACTTCTTAAATCTTTGAATCATTACAGGAAAAACGGCACTGGGAAAATAAATATGCCTTATTAGAAAAGATAAGTATGAGGTTCCTTGGTTGCTTTAGTGCCACCCTGGATTCTTCAGACTTGCATAAATTTACCCTTCAAATCCTAACACAACAATACCAAGTTTGCACCACAGATACTCAGGAAACCTCAAAACCAAATTTTCTTTTAACTGCACTGAGAAAGAAAACTGCACCAAAGCGTCTCACCATGGAGACTGATGGTTCATGAACTGAATGAAGCAAACTAATAAAAGGAAAGGAGTCCTCAGGCCAAAAGGGAGCTGTGAGGATAGTCCCTTAATCTCAAACACTCCCTGAAGTCTACTTTTAAATATATTATTTTGGCACTTACCTGCCATTCACAGTAGTAAAGAGGATTGTGTTCTTGATTAAAATGGAATTGGCTAGGTCACTGGTAATATGAAAACCAAGTAAGGCAATTTCTGATGGAGAGAAAGGATGTGTGGGGTGAAGGTAGTGGAGTGACAGAAGCAAAAGGGAAAGAAAAATGAAGCAAGACAGATGTGAGAAGGAGAGGGACAACTGTGGAAGAGAAAGAAAGAGAAGAAAAGAAAAAAGTAAACCAAAAATGACAGGAAAAGATGCAGAGATGGGAGGAAGCGAGAAAAGAAAAAAGATGGAGCCAGAGATAAAGAAGACAGAGACAAACAGAAGTGATACAGACAGATCACTCCTTGTTGGAGAAAGGAGGAAATTTTCTCATACACAAAAAGTTCTAGGGGAAATGAAGTCAATTAAACTACTGTTACCTGGAAAAGAGAAAACTTGAGGCTCTCCTTGATTACCTGCCTGCACAATTAATTTTAAGATTTAATTTTTAAGAATGTCTATTAAGTCTTAAACATAAACTGGATCAAAATCAAAAGCACTAGTAAATGCTGAAGGCACCTAAATAAACACTCTTTCAAACACCACAGGTGGAGAATGATAAATCATGAACAACTCATGGAACCCCTGATGACTCAAAAGTGAAGGATACCAATAGGAGGAAAGGATTTTGAAGGCCAAAGGAGGTGGGGTCAGAGCAATCCTCGAGGAATTCAAGGAACCAGTTTGCCCATGTATCTGTTCTAGGTTATTTGCAACACCTTCCACAACAGATCTGTCTCTGAGCCACGCTTAATGAAAAGGAATTGTCTTGCTTCACATATAAAATATATAATACAAGTAATATATACAAGTAATAAAATTTCCATTTTTTTAAATTAAGTTTATAAAACAGAAGGCAAGCAGCCCACCTGCTCTAACCCATTCCAAACAGCCAACTGTTGTGCATAGACAGAATAGGTCTTCAGCGAATGGTTAAATTATAAGGAAAGTTGTCTAAGGGAAATTTTCACAAGTCTCTCAATCTCAATTCTCTTAAATCATAAAGAGGATGAAGATATTTGCAAATATTTGCAAATATGAAGATACTTGCATAGTTCATTTTTAAATGAAAAGTTATTCATCTCTTGATTTTCATTTTAATTTTATATATCACACATAAACTTTAAGTGTGAAAAGTATGGCTGAAATACCTTTCTCCAAATCCAAAGTTCTTGGTTTATAGTGTCTGACCGCCCCTCCCAAAAGTAAAACCATCACTGTATCTGCTGCATAAATCCAACATCTTAAATTGTTCAACAAACTGTAGAAAAACCTGTCTAGAAGCAATCTATAATTGAAAAGAAATTACTTGTTTTTATCATTTTATATTGTTTCTAGTATTTTTCCTTCTCAAACAGAAATGCACATCCTCTATATGTTGCTTTTTGAGTCAGCTATTCTGTAGAGACTCAGTTTGTGTAAGTATTCCTAAAGTCTTCATGTGTTCTCTTCAAAATAGCTGTGGTACCAGACTGAGTAGATAATAATCTACTACAGTGGGATATCATCTGTACTGTTAATTTTGCCAAATAAATGTCTTCATATTCCTGATGTTGATTCTGTAGCTTAGGTAGCCTAATTTTCACAGCAAAACATGAGTCTAAAAACATCTGACAACTTTTGGAGACATTTTTGGTTGTTACAAATGAGGAAAGGGGTTCTACTGACATCTAGTGTGTAAAGGCTGAGGAAGCTGCTAAACAACCTTTTACAGTACAGGAGAGTCCCTACTGCCAATAAAGAATTAAAATGGTCAACAGTGCCAAGATTGAGACACCCCATTTAAGAAATGACTACCACACGATAAGCTATAGGACAGAGGAACATGCTAAATTATATCACAGGATACACCTAGCAAAATCTGGACTGTGGGCCATTTTATAGAACAAACGGCAGGATTTCTTCAACACATAAATTGCAAGAAAACAGAAAGAAAGAAAAATCTCAGGATTAAAAGATCCTTAAAACATACATCAAATTCAGGAAAAATCAGGACCAGATTTACCCTTTCCCTGCAGTAAACAACTAGAAAACTGGAGAAAATATACTGTTTTCAGATACTGGACTCTACACAGCACAGGTGTATAATTCCTGAGAGAGGGAATCATAAAATGAGGGAAACTCTACACTCTCCTTAACTTTCTGCCTAAAGGCACATTCTAGACCATGGCACAGGAAGGAGAAAGTCAAACAGTGTGGCAGTTTTGCTAAATTGAGGAGACAGGGATCACAGTTCGGGAAACTGGAGTAGCTAGACTCTGTGCAGGAAGAAGGGCTCCAGGAATTTGCACAGGGAATTTCTTAATTTTCTTGGTGGATACTAAGATGCACATGTGTAAGGCAAAACCCCACAAGGATGGGCAATTTCAAGGGGAATTTTACCAAAGGCAAAAAATAACATCTTATAAATGAGTCATTTCATCATAAAGTCCTAACGATCCTGGAAGTATATACAATTAAAACTAAAGGTCCACGATATATGGGACCAAATCTGACAGAAACAAACAAATCCCTAATGTTAGTAAAGATTAAACAATTTTCTTTCAGTAATTGACAGAAAAAGTAATATAATATTAATAGGGATATAGAAGACTTTAAATAACACCAATTTGACTTGATAGACATTTACAGAAAATTCCACCAAACAATAGTGGAATACGTATTATTTTCAAATGCAGATGGATTATTCACCAAAAAAGACCACATGTGAGGCCATAAGTCCCAATACATTTAAGAGAACTGAAACATAGTACATGTTCCCTCACACAAAATTAAATTTGAAATCAGTTAACAGAAAGCTATCTGTGGAATCACCAAATATTTGAAAATTATAAAACATACTTTAAAATAACTCATAGGTCAAATTTCCATAAGGGAAATTTTAAAGTATTTTGAACTCAATGAAAAGAAAAACACATTTCAAAATACAGGCATTGCACAATAAAATGCATTGCTAGAGAAATACATACTTTTAGATACTTTATTTTAAAAAGGAAAAGTCTAGGGATGGGGAGGTATTTCAGTGGCAGGGCACTGCCTACCATATATGAGGGCCTGGGTTCAACTCCTACCACCATAATGAATGACTGAATGAATGAGAAAGAAAGGATCTAAAATTGAAAATCCAAGCTTCCACTTTAAGAACCTAGAAGACAAAGAACAAATTAAAACCAAAGTAAGTAAAAGGAAGAATTGATAAAATCAGAAATTGATGATATAGAAAATAGGTAATAGAAAATATGTAATAGAGAAAAATCAAGTAACCAAAAGCTAGTTGTTGGAAAAATTCAATTAAATTAATAAATATCTAGCTAGAGTGATCAAGAAATAAAGACTCACACAAACTACTAACATAAATGAAAGAAGGAACATTAGTACAGTCCTTACAAATATGAAAAGACTCAAAAGAATGTAACAATTTTATGACAATAAATTCAAGAACTCAGATGTTGAAAGATACAAACACAAGACACAGAAAATCTAAATAGCTCTACACATAGCTTAAAAATTCCCACAAATAAAACTGTAAACCAAGACTGATTCACTGATAAAAACTATTGAACCAGAAAAATAATAGTAATCCTACATAAACTTGGAAAAGAAAATGCAAAAATTTTACCAATTTATTCTGAAGCAGCATTACCTTGATACCCAAGTCAGAAAAAGACACTACAAGAAAATCACAGACCAAATTTCTTAACACAGCATTAGTAAGTCAAATCCAACAATCTCCTGGCCAAAAAGTTTGTCCTAGGAATGCGAGCTTAGTTTAACATCCTCTAGACAAAAACCTGTGATCGTCTCAAAGATGCAGAAAAAACACTGAGCAAAATTCCATGCCCATTCATGATAAAAACAGTCAGCAAAGTAAGAAGGGAATTTCTTCAAACTGATAGAAGGCATTAATTAAAAATCTACACCTAACATCACAGTTAAATAGTGAAAAAATGTTTCACTCTTAAGATCAGAATCAATATTGTTGTTAAAGATCTTAGCCAGTACAATGAACAAGAAGTAAAATACATTCAGACTGAAAAGAAAAGAATAAAACACTTTATTCCAAGATTACATGTTTGTGTACCTAAAAAATCTTGAGGAACTTATAAATAAGCTACTATATCTAATAAATGAATATAGCAAGATCACAGAATATAAGTCAATATATATACTATAATCAATTTTATTTCTATATGCTAATAAATAATTGAATGAGAATTTAAAAACCAACTCCATGTACAATATCATCAAACAACAAGATATTTTTAGGGATAAACTTAACAAAACATATACATGATCCTGAATATATATAAAGCATTACTGGAAGAAATTAAAGAATTCAATATAGGGCTGGGGATTTAGCTCAGTGATTAGTGTGCTTGCCTTGCAAGCACAAGGCCCTGAGTTCGATCCCCGGCACCAAAAAAAATAAAAAAAAATAAAAAAAAAATAAAATAAAGAATTCAATATATTGGTAGATCCACCATATTAGTGAATTCTAAGTTTCAATATTCTTAAACATTAATTTTTCTCTCAGATTGATAATTAGTTTCAGGAAATCTCAAACCAAACCGCTTTTCTTTTTAATAGAAATTAACAAGCTGAGTCTAAAAGAAATTGAAAGAAGAAATTGAGTCTAAAAGAATTGAAAGAAATTGAGTCTAAAAGAATTGAAAGAAATTGTATGAAGAAATTTGAAAGATATGAATAGCCAAAACAATTTTGAACAAAGAACAAAGTTGAAGCATTTAGACTGCTTGACTTCAAGATTTACTACAGAGCTGAAGGAATCAAGGTGTGATACTGCAGCGGTGGTGAACCTGTAGCACGAGTGCCACAGTAGGCTGTTGGTATCACTGAAAACTGTAAAGGGGTCGCCCTCATTGCTAGAGGGAAACACAAAGAGCAACAGAGTAAAATGAAGTACAGAAGTGGACCTGCATGTATTCATTTTTGACAGAGGTGACAAAGTAATTCGATGGGGAAAAGCAGTTTTTCGATAAATGGTACTGAAATAACTGATATCTACTTGAGGGGTAGGGGTGACTTCAACTTTATGTCACAGTAAACCCTAAAATTAACATGTGCCATAGACCTAAACATAGAAACTAAAATTATCAATCTTTGAATTCAGGGATCAGAGGGGGCAGATGCCTGTTTTTATAAATAAAGGTTTTGTTTGTTTGTTTTGTAAGAAACAGCCATGTTTGAGTATTGTGTATAACTGCAAAACAGAGTTGAGTACTTGGGGCAGTATGGCCTGCAAATCTAAAATATTTACTATTTGCTCCTCAAAAAAAAGTTTCAGGATCTTTTTCTAAAAGAAAAAACAGGACCAAATGTAGGGAATGATTTATCAGATAGACACAAAAAGCAAGAACAATAAATTAAAGTATTGGCAAACTGGACAAAATTTAAAACTTCTACTCTTTGAAAGATACTGTTAAGATATGAAATGCAAGTCAAAAATTGGGAGAAAATATTTGACAAAGGATTAATATCCAAATTACTTCAGGAGGTCTTACAAATCAGTAATAAGAACACAAATAAATAAAATGAGTAATGAAGTAAAGAGACGTTTTACAAAAGATAAACAACTGGTCAATAAGCGCATGAAATATTGTTCAAAATCATTAGTATCAGGGAAAGGCAAATTTAAACTACAATGAGATACCATTAAATAATCACAGAATTTTCTGCTAGACTGAAATACCAAATTCTGGTGAGGATACAAAATGGCTGTAATTGGAATATGATGCTTTATAAGGTAAACACAATTACTATAGAAAATAACCTGACAGGTTGGGGTTAGGGGTGCTGGGGATCGAACACAGATCCTTGCACATGCTAAGCAAGCACTCTGCCACTGAGCTACATTTCTAGCTCCTCTAAACATAAATTTAACATTCCACCCAACAATACTTCCCTTTCATATACCCAAAAGAAATAAAACCATACCATGTGTTTCAAAGTTTGTTCACAGAAATTTCTCCTGATAGTCAGAAACTGGAAACAACACAATATGCATCAAGAGATAAATGGATTAAAAAAGTAATGGTATAAACTTACAATGGAATATTACTTAATAAGTATCCATGACACAGCAAAAAATCATGGATGAACCTCAAAAGCATTGTGCGAAATCAAAGAAGCCAGCCCCTCCCAAGTACATGCGTGTGTGTATGTATGTGTGTGTGTGTGTGTGTGTGTGCAGTACGATTTCATTTACGTAAAATTCTAGAGAATATATATGAAAGTTTATCTTTACTGACAAAAAGTGTATCAGTCACTGCCTAGAGACAGAGTGGTGATGCAGATGTGGGATGAATTACAGACAAAGCATGTAGGAACTTTTTAGAATGATAAAAATGGTATATGTTTTGATCACGGTGGTAATTTTAAAACTCACTCAAAGCATGTTCTTAGAAACAGGACATTTTATTACATGTAAATGACACATCCATAAATTATATGTCTGTGTGTATATCATATCAATTACAATATGTGGACCTTAGCTGGACCTATATTCAAACTGTTAAAAAAAAGACCTATAATTGGACTGAACGATGACTAGACACCAGATGACGCTGGTATTGCATTTAATAAGCCATCTTTCTTTTGGGAAATATACCATGAAATGGATAACATAATATGATACCTGGGATTTGCTTCAAAATAATATGGAGGATTAAATGCTGGAGTTTATTATAAATAAAAGAAGAATGGTCATGAGTTAGCTGATAATTTTTGAAACTGAGATTGAGTATATGGGGGTTTATTGTCATAGTTGGTCAACTTTCATATATGTTTAAAATTTTTTATAATAAGGAATTGCTTTGTTTTGATATTTTAAAGAGTCTATCCCTCAGATTTACTCTGGGCTATCTCAGTATTGTCCCCATCAGCCTCACTCTTCCTTCAGACTCCCCTTCCAATTTTCCCCAGCAAAGCACATATGTAATATGTGATTCAGGGATGACCTAATACTATTGTCCAATGGATGCCCTTCGGAAACAAGCCAACTACAAACAAGTGTTACACACTAAGCACAAATCTGACATCAGCCAGTGGTCAGAAATAGCAGATAAATTGTAAGTAAAATTATGGGAGGTTCTGTCTGAATAATCCCTGAAACTCAGCTTACTTCTTTCCCAATACTTTTCAAAACATGTTAATTATCCCTCATCCCTTCCTTAGAAAGTAAAACAATAGCATTGAAAATTTTCTCATCAATATATACTACAACTTTTTTTTAAGAAAAAATCTTATCTACGAAGGTAGTATCATCCAGTGTCTGCTCTCCGAACAAATTGGCTCACTTGCTTATCATAGTAATAATGAAGACAAAGAATAAAATGCATACCTGCCAAAGAAAATCTTTATCGTGCTAGAATGTACTTATCTTCCTTTTAATCCCCCTTATTTCTTTATGCACATGGATGTCCCTTTATGTAACTGATCACCACGCTGGAGGTGAGTGGGAAATTAAAAACAAGCAAACACACTAAGTCCAGAAATGTGTAAGCGAAAGGAGTGACATCCTAGTGTGCATTAGAGATAACCAGCAATTCTGTCCAGAATGGCCTATCTTCTGTCCTTATTAAAATCATACCTTATCTTCAAGCTCACAAAAACACCACTTGCTCCAAGAAACCTTTTCATTCTCTCTACTGAAAATATTTATCCTTCAATTTTTGCATAGGGCATTCACCATACTTCTCTCAGGGAACCCAAATTATTAGGCCTTAGGGTTTATTTATTCCAGATCACATTCCAAATCCAAAAGACGGAAATATTCTATAGGACTGTCTAACACGGTGAGATCCTAAGAACTTTTCTAAGTAGTGAAAAAATTACCAATGACACAAGGAATTAAAATCCTTCTAGGGCATTGGCTTTGTTCAAGGGTAGTACAAAACCCTGAGACCAACAACTGTTGTAAAAGCCCACATTCCTAGGTCAAGGACTTTTTTACAGCTGGGAGGTGAAGGTACTGATAACTGAGGGAGATGTTCTATTTTAGGAAAATGAGGGGAGTAGGAACGACCAACCACCATACAGTCACTCAGTAGTGCTTTCTCCATCTTAGTCAAAGTTCTATTTCCTGCTGGTTGGGACTGAAGCACTTTCTACCTGGCCTATCTTTCTTTCTTCAAGACTCTTCTCAAAAACACCAGACTGGAGCTACATGTACTGTACAGCTAATGAGGCTTCAGTGTCAGGGTTTTTCATTTGCAGTTTCTCAATAAGAAAGCATTTCTAGGTAGGCATTTCTGGCAAATTGCCTAAAGAAATCACTGAAGGACCTTAATCTCCAAGAGTCCCATAATGTGTCGTGATTTATTAACTCATTCTAAATATTTACCTTCACACTTAATTTTGAATTCTTTTTTGGGAAGAGTGGACACCCACCCCCCCAACTCAATAGTGAGGTGAAGCTAATTCCTAAAGAAAAGGAAAGAAAAACGTAAACGTTGAACAAGAATCTGCTTGACCATTTCTGCAGAATTGCAGTCTTGTAACTTCTAAAAAACACGCTGTTCCTTCCCCCAAAAGATAGAAACTATTAAAGATCCCAAAAATACAGTGTGGAGCCCCACTCCTGGCTTCTAAAAGATAGTGGTGAAAAGGTGAGTAAACCCGGCACACGTCAGACAGGCTCTAAAACAAGCAGAGTTCTGGGCTGCTTGGTTTCGGCTAAAGCAAGGCTTCCTCTGAACACTAGATTTTCACCACAGACAGGAACTGGGACACTCAGGATAACAAACACACAGGGCTACTCTCCTTGTAGCAGCTGCAGTCTCCCAGTTTACCAATTCCTGTTTTGCAAAGCAGTCGCCTGCTCTTGGGCCACAGCTGGGAAAAGGTGACGGGGAACGGAAGAGGCAGCAACAAGGGGAGGACTGCGAAAGCGCCGGGAGCGTCAGGGACGGCCAGAGGGGGCAGTCGGCCAGGCTAGAGAAGTTTTTGCACCTCTAGGTCCTCACGCGCAAACGCTAAACAGCTAAGGCCTCGATGAAGTTAAGTGTGGTAAGAAAGTGTAAACATGGAACACGACGTACTTGTTACTTTACTTCAGTTTTTGCAGGTCAGAATTTTAGACAACGTCACCGAACTTCCAAAAAAGACCCCACTGAGACAGACGGACCGAAGGCCGCGGAGGCAAGCCACCCGGAGGGTCCAGGAGCCCCCGAAGTCGCAGGGCGGCGACGGCGCGGGCGCGGGTAAGACGCGGCCGCCGGACGCTCGGTGGAGACTGGCCCGCCAGGCCCGAACGGCAGAGCCTCTTCCGCGGCCACGTCGGGTCCGCAACGTCCCCGCGACCCGCGCTCGCGTCTCTCGCCCGCCTGCGCCCCTCGCCCGGCTCCCGCCCTCCGCGAGCACCGGGCGCCCCGACCCGCTCGGGCCCCCACGCTGGCCGCCCGCATCCCGGACCGCAACTCTTCAGCTGCCCGAGCGGACGACCCCACCCAAAACCCCGGCCGGAGCGAGCGCCGCCGCCCACACTCACCGGGGCGCTCCATCCCGCGTCCCGGACGCGGCCGCTCGCGGCCGCAGCCCCCATCCCCCACGCACAGCCAAACCGCCGCCGCCCCAGCAGCCTCGGCCACCGCCGCGCGCCGGCCGCCCCGGCGTGGCCCCGCCCCCTGGCGCCCCGCCCCCGCCCCGACGCCCCGCCCCCTGACGCCTCGCCCATTGGCCTTGCTCGGGGGGCAGCTCGGGCTCCCGCAGCAGGTGGGGTGACCGTGCTTTGGGCTCGGGCTGTCACCCGCGCCTCACTCAGTCTGACCTGGTCCGCACCGTCGCGGGACGTGTCGGGCGCCACCGGGCAGGGGGGCCACTTAGGCGAAAATCACCTTTTTCACTCTGCAGTAGGAAGCAAGTCCTGAGTCCTTGTTTCACTGGATGTGTTTCCAGGGGACACTATGAATTCCTTCCAATTAGTACTCTGCTCGGCAACTTGTTTTGTCAGCTTTCTTCCCCATCCTAACTTTTTTCTTTCGAAACAAAATACATTTTATGTCTAATTTTAAAACGCATTTCTTCTTTCAACTGAAGGTCATTTCCAGAAAAGCACTCAAAACATGGGCCCTTATGTGCAGTATTGAGTGCATGAAAGTGCTCAGCAAATGCCACCATAACTGGCTGCTTGTCCCTCTAACTTGCGACTTGTCTCTTACCACTCAGTGGGCCTGTTTAATAGAATTCATCAACAGAGCGAGGGAAAATGAAGGGCCCAGATTAAAGAATTTATCTAGATGCTCGATCACATATCACACAAGGGCGGAAGCACAGTTTACATCGAGCAGTTAGAGTGCTGAACATATTAGTTACACTTAATCACTCTACCAAGAATATCTTTTCTGTCATCTATGCTGTCACATAACAGACACTCCATGAATATTAACTCATAAATGGGCAAAATCATGGAAAACGGTACTTGGGAAAGTCCCTCAACCTTATCCTCCCCTATGTCTTTCTCAAAATACATCAGACATCTGCCATAATTTCCTTTCTCCTTCATTAACGAGAGGGAATGTGACACTTGAAAACATTTCCAGAGAAGATGATTGTTCTTCTTTATAATAAAATAAATACAATTATTAATTTAGAAAGAGGTGGCTCTGTTTGCAAAGAAACTAAGGAATAAAGGGCAAGACCTTCACCAAATCCTCTAAAAGTGTTCCAGAACATTCCCTGAAGATCCTTATAAACCAGTTTGCAAGAAGAAGAGGAAGGAAGAAGAAGAAGAGGAGGAGGAGGAGGAGGAGGGGAAGAAGAAGAAGGGAAGAAAGCAAGTATTTTTTGTTTAAAGTAGTTCATGAGCATAGCTTTGGAGGACAGGGAGTATCAGACAAAAATGAGATCAGAAGTGTAACTGGATACCAGATTAGTAATACAACATATATCAGATGATGTGGTATTTCTGTTTATAATTAGCATGTAGCACACAAACACTATGTGCATTGATATGTTAGTCATTTCTTCCATAATTTATAAAAAGCCATCTATCTTCTGAAACCTTCCTGTTTGACTCTCGTCTGAAAATCAATTTGACATCGTACTGGTTACTGGAGAACCGGGGTTGTGTCCCACCATTATAAATGAAACCACAGATGCAGAAAGTGGGATACAAGCAAATTTATTTAAAAGATATTAAGACCAGGAAGTAAAGGTCCTGCTAACCAGGAGGGAGTTGTGTGTAGGATACTGATGAGGGCTCTTTGTCCAGAGGTTTTTCTGGCGTTTAAAGGGAGCTTGAGCCATGTGCAAGCAATATAATTTCTATCTTATAAGAGACAACACACTCTTTAGGTTCTGTCTGTACAGCGTTCACACAGTGCGCATTCAGGGTCCATGTGCCCTTGAGCCAGTGGCCTGCCTGATCATGCTCTGAGGACGTCTGAGGCAGCCACGGGACACCTGGCAGCTATTTTTGTAAGATTCCTGCAGGATCATGATTGAGTAGACTGCATTTTGAGCTTCTTTACCCCATTTTAGGGCTGCTGTTCTTTCTGCCTGATAGAACTGTAACTCGTGTCTCACTAATTCCTGTTACATTTCCCCTGGGAAGAGGTGACCCTCAGTGCCATTAGGGAAAAGGATGATGACCAATTTAGCTGCTTCGGCTCTACAGGGTCAGTGAGAAGGGGCTGACAGGGGCATCATTCAGAGGGTTTGTGTCATGGCCTATGCTCGGTATCAAGGGTGTTCCATCTGTGTTACCGTCTGAAGTTTAATAGACTCTGGCAAGAGGAAGCAAAGCAAACAAGGAGAGTTAGTAAACAGGGTCCAAAAATACAGAGAAGTAGCAACAGCATCAACATTGGAATGGAGGGTCCTACCAGGCCTACCCCATAGGAATTTAAGGAGGGACCTCTTGAACCTAGACTGGATGACAGACTGTTTCAGGAAGGAGTCCAGTTTAAAGATGGATTTAGACATTGGGAAGGTCAATTGATTAAAGGATCAGTCGTCAGGGAGGGGACTGACAACAGTACACCTTCCCCTCTATGAGAAAGGCCTCCAAAGTAAGAGCCTCTTGCAGAAGAAATAGAGGCCGGCTCATGCAAGGGCTCGTGCAAGGCAGTGGTGGTTCTGCCGGGTACCCGGCCAAACTTAATCGTGGATCATAAGCCAATGCCAATGGGGAAGATGGGGCCTCAGGGTGATTTTGGAAGGTCTGGCATGCAATATTTTGGGTGACGAGTGAAAGCAGAAAACATGGAGTCAAGGCAATGTCTTGTCTCATTGAGTACAAAGCCCAAACAGTGGGAGAGATAACCGCAGGCATGGTTATTGGTGTCGTTTAGTTCTAACATGGATCTTGCCCATGTTCCTGAATAGTTATGGTGTTTGTTTTCCCACGGAAAGGAGGGGTGAGAGAAGCTGAGGTACTCATAGTACCATCACTCTGTTCTCTTTCAGGTTCCCAGTGAGGTCCCCCTTCTTTTCCATCATAATCTCATATGCATTGGAAAGACATTTCAGAGGGAAAGTCCAAGGAACTCCAATATGGGTCCTGTGCCATCAAAGTGAGAGAAACAACAAGAGGGCTTAAAATATAGAGATGTAACCTCTCCGGCAGGCTCATAGTTCTGTCCTGAGGGAGGATTTTTCCAGGTGAGGTATTGAGGCCAAGGCCCTCTCTCTCTCAGAAGGCAGGAGGGCCAGGCAAAAGTACAAAAGAAGGTCAGACAGCACCGTTTCCAGAGGCCGAGAGTAAAGGATTCCCACCTTTCGAGGATGCCTTCCAAAGGGGTGATGGGAGCCGAGACAGATCTTCCCATTTTTCTGGAAAACATCAAAGGGACAGAAGGCATCTTTTGCTTTACCTACTGAAGTACTCTCCAGCCAATGCATCCTCTGGCTGTCTGTGAAGTCCTAGTTGCTAGTGACCACAAACTAGGATCAAGAGGGTTTGAGGCTGCCAGATTAGTCTCCCTGACCACCGTGTCCTTTTCCCTCTTTTGTGTTCTTGAAGTCCTTTGGTTTTTACCAGAAGTCGGACTTCCTTTACCCAGGAGAAATGGAAATACTTCTGTAAGTGAAACTAAAGATCAACTGCCAGGCTCTCTGTTATGTGCTGAAGGACAATCAAGGCTAAAGTGGGGCAGGATCCTGGCAGTCATAAAGCCAGGCAAAGTAGTTCAAGCATTCTTTTAAGGCCATATTTGCCATTAAGCCCAAACTCAAAGCAGAGATCTTGGTTAGACCGATGTGGTCAACCGTCTATCAGGCTGTCACCAGCAAGTGCCCCTTTAGCGCATCCTCATCTAAGCAGATAGAAAATCCTACTCAGCTGTGGGGCCCCTCATCCTTGCATCCCCAGCACAGGGGACAGTAAAGGACCATTGCCGACAGGCAGACTGCGGAGGGGAGTTGGGACCGGGGGAGGAGTGACTGATGATTCCAGAGTCAGTGTTATAGCTCTTTAACCACCTTTGAGCAACATGGAGGTTTAGAAGGAGCAGCATAGGCTCAACCAAATCAACAAGAGAAAAAACTTAAAATAATCAAGTATACATATTTTCTTTCATAAACCTGATCCTCTACAAACCTTTCTCAACATATTTGGACCTCCTAGTTTGCCACAATCTTTCCTTTTTTCATCTTTGTTGGACAAAACTTATCATATAAAATCCTCTCATAGCAAAATATATATCTTTATACTTTCAGTTTTCTTCATATATCCTTCTCTACCCTACTTGTTTCTTTCTCTAACAAGGCTGGTAGCTGCTTGGATTTTAAAATGTCCCTAGTACATTTTCCCCCCTCTGGTCTTGGAGTAAGTTTAGAGGCCTTTACATTTTAATTAGGACTGGCTAATGATACATAAGTCTACTTCAAAATGTGGCCTTGAGTATCATCCTTATACTAGCCCAAGCAGAAAGCAGCAGAAGAACAAGTTAATCATGTAATTACAATGTAAGAATTATCCCAATACATAAGAAATGTTTTAAGCACACCAGTTAAACTAAAAATACCAACTCAAATTAGAATCCAAAGGTAAATTTATAAATCAGCCAAAATTTGCCCCAGTGGGCTCTTGATAAGTCCTCAAAAGTTGCCAGGAAGACTATTCCCTTCCCTGGTATCCCTAGAAAGGAACTGAGTCCAATTTTATTATCCATTAGGACCTGTATAGGCTGCATAACATTCAACAGCCGTTTTCCCCATCAACTCAGAAATGAATGTCATAGCCTTTGTGTAAAAGCACCAGTTTATCTGACATTTAGGAGGCTAGGAGAGTAATTTAGCAGGCGGCATGGTGGGAGAAGAGTTTGAGTGACAGAAAGAATGTGACTCAGAAGGGAGACAAAGAATTATAGGTAAGATCCCCAGAACTCAGAAGCAACCAGAGCAAAACATTCAGGGTGCAGGAAAAGATTATGTGACAAAGACATTTTATTTATTTTTTGCACAAACATAAAACATAAACCTAGCAGATGCATATGAGTTATCTCAAGCTCTGTGGAGCCTACAATGTTCTATCCCATGACCAAGTTGTCCTTTCACAGAAGTCTGTGGAGCAGCAGTTCCCTAATGGCTTTTAGCTATCCAACCCGTGCCCACAGAGTGCAACCAGACAATTAAGACAAGACAACAAGATATAAGGTAATTCTCACTTCCTGGTTCAGCTTGCCAAGAAAAGGATTCATGGCAGAGAAAGACAAATTATTTCCTCTAATGCTTGTGGCAAGTTAAAAGAGCGATATGTCCAACGGCCATAGGCCTTGGAGAGCCAAGGGCACCGAGGGCAGAGATTGCTCTCTCACCAGTAAAAGGATCAAATCAGAAAGGAAAACTGAGGTGAGACTGGACTGATATTCCCACCACTTGTCTTAGAGGGTGATCAGCTTAGCCCGCATTAGTGAGAACCCTGTTCCCCTGAGACTTCAAAATTGTCAACCATGCTAAGCACTTTTAATTGGCAAATGGAGTCCCAATATCATTTTGAGCAGAAAGCCACAAAGTGAAAGAGCATAGAGAGAGTATCCTTTACTTACCTCCCTTTGGGGTCCTTGATAAGCCCCCAGATATGTTACACCAGGATTGTGTCTCATAGTGACAAAGAATGAAACTGTGGGTGGAGGAAGTAGGGTGCAAGCAAATTTATTTAAAAGACATAAAGGCAAGAAAGTAAAGTTTCCACTATCCAGAAGAGGTTGTGAGTAGGATACCAATGAGGGCTCTTTATCTAGACTGAGTTTTTAAGGGGTTTAGAAGGGAGCTCAGGCCATGTGAAAGCAATATAATTTCTATCCTATAGGAGATTACATCCTTTTTAGGGTCTAATCTATGCAGTGTTCACACAGTGCCCATGCAAGCCCCTTGTGCTCCGAGCCAATGGCCTACCTGGTCGTGCTCTGAGGAGGTCCCCGACAACTACCGGACACTTGGCAGATGTTTTTGTAAGATTCCTGGAGGGTCGTGGCTCAACAAACTGCAATTTGGGCTTCCTAACTCCATTTTAGAGCCACTGTCCTTTCTGTCCAAAAGAATCATAACTCCTGTCCACTAACTCCTGTTAAAATATGGAACATAGGATACTATTCTGGTGGCACTCATGCTTCTGGGATGTTTATTTGGTATTGTTTATACTAAATAGATTAAAAGTTCTATAATAGTGTATTACCTACTTGTGTCTAACTCAGAATGCCTCCCGCTAAGTATTTTCTGGAGAAATGTTGAGGAATTGATGAGTGGGTTCAGGAATAAAATTTCTTCCAGAGTGCATTTATTTTATTTTAAAAGTTTTGTTTGCAATAACTCAGTAGTAACTAATGGAACCAAACGCAATGGCCACAAAAACCTCATACTTAGAGCAAAACCTGTCCCAGAGATCACATGCCCCGAAGTGAAGGGGCTGATCAGAAAGGTGCATGTTCCATGTGGACACTGGCGTTGGGAGCCAGCCTCTCAATGAATCACCCTCTCAGCAACATTTTAGTGGCAGTCTGTTCAAGAGGGGGCAACTTTTCCACTGGCCCTATTTTATTCATTCTACAAATACTTATATCTGCAGTGTGCCAGGCATTGTTCTAAGCACAGGGGATGTATGAGAGAACTTAGGGAACTTGAAATCCACTCTGTTTCTCTTCAATTGCGGTTAAATGCCTGGAAAAGGGTAAGAAGTAACGGCAGCAGGCAGGGGTAGCCCAAAGGAGGGCGGGCTCCCTTGGACTAATGCCGTCCTTTATCTCATTCCTAGGGCATTTCGAAAGAATGACAGAGTCCAACATGCTACAGTGAGTAAAAAGCATCCAGATTCCAAAGTGGACAAAACTCACCAAGCAGGTTATTAATCTTGATCCCATGATGTTTGTAATTGAGAAACAAGGAGTCAATTCAGTGCACATGCTGGAAATGAATGTTAAAGACATTGCAAACATGCAGAGACTCTGTGTCATGAGGAGAGGAAACTGAGTAAGACTGATTAACAAAAATAAAGAAAAACTTGAGTGTGTGGATACAATATGCTCATTTTTGACTAAATTAAGGTATTATCTTTATGATTAGATTAAAGGATTACTTTTATATTACTTTAAACTCTCTTGTAGAATTTTTGATGACATAAAACTTCTGTGTTTGTATCACTTCATACTGTAGCCCTACATAATATCCTAACATCACAAGTTAGTAATTTCCCCTAGTAATTATTGGTCAATGAAAAAAATGACCTTAAAAATGCAATTATTAAAATTGCTGTGAGGGGCTGGGGATTTAGCTCAGTGATTAGAGTGCTTGCCTTGCAAGCACAAGGGCCTGAGTTCGATCCCCGGCACTACAAAAAAAAAAAAAAAAATTTGGTTTACAAATGTATTTTTAAATTCATTCAAGAGGACATTACATTTCATAGCATCAGAAGAACTATTATTAGTTCTTTATTATTATTATTATACTATTGAATATCTGGATTGAAATTATTATTATTATATTAATGAATACCTGGATTTAAATTATTTTATTCTGAAGTTATCCCAATAACTGACAATGTAGGACTTAAAAAGAAAAGAAAATATAAGAAAAAATAGTTTGATGAGTTAATAATCCTGTAATATTATCTAGAAACGTCTATAGACACTTTCACTTCAAAGACCTTTAGAATTATTGATTGAGATTCTTGTTTGAAGGTTGCTGCTTTTAAAACAACAACCAAAAACTCAAACAAAGTAGATTTTCACTGATGGATTGATGTTCTCTACGTTATTGTAACTGAGGACATATTCAGTTTAGGATGTTCATCAGTGTATTAAATTTTGTCTGGAAGCTACATGGTACTAGAACATGTCACAGATATAACTATATATCCTACCAGCCAAAAAACTGATGCAATAGCTGTTATGTAGTAACATCACTGAAACCATCTACTTAGCATATCCAGGGTGGAGAACACTTGGAATAGCAAACAAGGCATCAAGACAGCAGGTTGCCTTACTGAAGAATTAGCCTGAATTGAGCAGCAAGGTAAAAGATATATTAGATTTCCATGAATGCGGCTCGGTTAGAATAGACAGGCCTAACTGATTTCTAGTAACTTCCCTTTGGGTAATGACTAAGAACCAAGAAGGGGAAAAGGCTCTATTCAGGAAAAATGACTAAAAGATAATCCTACCAAGAACCAGAATCTGAGGAAATGAGTAGACCAGTAGAGCTTGGGGTTGCTTAGGGACTCAAAAAAGGAGACCCACAGGATGTGGGCCAAGGGACAATGGATCCAGAAGATGTCTGAAAGTCTTTTACAGAGAACTCATATTTTACACAGGTTTTCTTGCACACCAACACATCAGTGAAATGGAGCTGCCAATGTCAATAGCAATGCTGGATTCATGAATCAGTGTTTGCAGTGCTAAGAAAACTGAAGGCCAGGTTATTCTGGTAGTAAGTGCAGGGCAGCACTCTGGGGAGAAGGAAAAAATTAAGGAGTTAGAGATTGAGCTTAGAGAAAATTCCTTGAGAACAAAAAAAACACTGATTTATTTAACAGCATTAAGGTCTGAATTGTGTCATTCCAAAATTTGTGTGCTGAAGTCTGATCCTCTAGTATCTCAGAATGAGATTCAGTTTATTTGAAGAGAGAACTTTTAAAGAGGTGCTAAAGTGAAAATCAGATCATGAGTGTGGCCCTAATCTAATGACTGATACCTTATAAGAAGAGATTAAGAACAGACACACAGACAGGGCAGCCCATGCAGAAACACAGGCAGAAAGCAGCTGGCTATCTGCAAGGTGAGAGAGGCCTCAAAAGAAAGCAATTACGCCAACACCTTAATCTCACACTTCTATCCTCTAGAATGTCTGCTGTTTAAACAACCTAGTCCAAAGCACTTTGTTATGGCAGTCCTAGCAAACTATGTACAGACACCGCCATCTCAGTTCTAGGATTCAATAATGACAGCATTGATAGGTTCTCACTGGGCCCAGATCATCACCTTCCCTGTCTGTAGACATATTAAGCACAATTGCGACTGAAAGTTGCCTTGTCTAACTCCTTCAGTGAGACTTTGCTTCTTCCTAATACTCCCAAGTCAGAATGAGTCAGTATCACTCCAATCTGGGGTGTGGGCCAGGATGCAGCATCATATCCACTGTAATACTGTCATTAAAATCAGAAGGCAGGATGTTTACGAGCCTAGGGCTCTGTAAGGATTTTCAGTGGGAGGAGGCTGATTAGTTTCTGCTCAAAATTGAAGGAATGTTCTGGTCTCTGCATTTGTGTGCAGCTGAGGGGTATTTACTGTTTGGTTCATAATCTAAGCTCAATAAGATTACTTCATTTCTCCGTTCTTTTAAATCCCATAGTATTTTATAGTGTACGTAGCTCTGCCACGTCCTTACTTTGACCAATCTTCAAAGCAGATCTGGAAATATGAATTATTGTTCAGATGATAAGAAAATTGTGTCTCAGAGAGATTGAGTTATTTACTGAAAATTGCACACACACATTAATAGCAGGTCACCTCCCTCTTTAAGCGGGATTTTTCAATACACCCTTGGCAGTTAAGTAGTTCTATTACCTCCTGTAAATTTCAAGTAGTCCACTTTAATCAAGGAATGGCATTTTCTGTATTTATCAGATATCTAGATATTAATGTCTATTATACAGATTGTATCTACCGTACAAATATTACACGAATAACTATTTCACAGAATCAACTGGGCAGGGGAGGAAAAAGCCTTCAGAGCCTCTTCATGGGTAACTTCTCCCCCACTGCCCTTTGTTCAGAATTCCTAGAGTGCCTAGACGATAGGGTACTAATCTTTATATATTCTATAATTTATTTTTTATTTTACGTTCAATATGTAAGTGTAGGGATGGCTAAACAACAAATTTTTTTGTATTCTTTATGCTAGATTTACAAGCAAACTTCTGGAGCACAATCCTTTCATTGGTCAGGACCTCCTTGAAAACTAAAACTTATCAAAAAAATTAGTTTTGAGACTGGGGATTTAGCTCAGTGGTTAGAGTGCTTGCCTTGTAAGCACAAGGCCCTGCGTTCGATCCCTAGTACCACAAAAATAAATAAATAAATAAAATTTAAAAATTAGTGTATGTCCCTTTCAAACCAATTCTTTAGTAACTTGGAAGCAAGAATCTTACAATCATGACACGTGCGTGACATAGCCCTGCGGGTGCAGATACATGCCCTAGACGTGCAGAGAAGGACTAGTTAATAAGTCACTCGATGTTGACATGGTTTGTGTGGTGCTACACTATTGGAAGTTCTATCAGAACCCTTGATAGCATCTGAGTTAAATGCAGCATTGATTTGATCACTTCATACCTTTTTCTTCTTAAAGAAGGAAAACAATGGTAGAAGTGCAGATCACAAATATTGAATTCTGGGCAATGGAGAATCAATTATTTTTTATGTGGATATATCAGGATTTTTTAAACTTTATTTTAGTGGTACATTTTAGATATACATAATGATAACATTCATCATGGGGAATTTGTACCTGTACATGATATATCTTGCTGCTTTCTTTTTTTCCCATTCCCCTCCCCGCCCGTCAAGCCCTCTTCTCCTTCGTATTTACAAAAACTTTGTTTCCATTTTTTTCTCCTTCTATTCTCTTTTTTTCTTGTTCCTCCTTCCTCCCCTTTCCTTTGTTCCTCATTCCATTTGAACAATTTCTTCCCTTTTCCCAATATAATACACCTTAGTCCTTATTTACACTTCCAGTTTGTTATACCAGAGAAACAATGCGGTATTTAATCATTAAGTGTAGCATAAGATGTTAAAATAGAGGCTGACAACTCAAAACCCTAGAGGTAAGGGGGAGCTGAGAGACCCAGACTCCCTAAAGGAAGCATCCATTTCTGTGTAGCTCCAGATCATTGGGGAAGTCTCCCAGTTTGCCTCGGGGAGTGTCAATCAACACCTGTTGTTCAGGCATAATTATTAAAAGGACTCCCTCACTCTCAAAAGTGTGCCAATTTGTACAGTACAGCAAATTGAGACTCTAATCATGGGGGAATTCAGGCTTAATATTATTGATCTTCTGATTTTTTAAGCCAGAAATTTGGATATTTGTAGAATATCTCTGGATTTTATGTTAGCAACAGATTCCAAATTTTTTAAGTTCTCAAGGCCAATAAAACTAATGGGGGTGGAATCTGGCCCGAAAGTCATCGTTTTGCAATCTTTAGGTTAAAAACTCTGGCTGTTATTAGGTTTCTCTTTTTGTGGGGGTCAGGTGTCAGGGTCTTACTATATTGCCCACACTGGTCTGGAGCTCCTGGGTCCAAGTGATGCTCCTGCCTCAGCCTCCCAACCACAGACTACAGGAGCACACCATTGTGCAAAGCTTTTTAGAGTGCTCTTTGCTTGGCCTTTCTGGAGAACTTGGCTCCCATTTAGTTAGGAAGAGAGGGCTTTAGGGGTGCTCCCGCCTAGAGAAGTCATCTACTCTAGGAAGTTCTGGAGGTAATCAAAGTGGGATCCAGGAGATAAAAGGCCTGGTACAAATAGTTTAGGCCAGTCTTCTAGGCCTGAATAATGATAACTGTAGAGCTAGCACTTTCCATGTACTGAGGGGTTACATAAGTTATCTCATTTACTCTTCACAATGGCTCTATGAAGAAGATATTACTACTCCATTGTTCTAACTAGGAAATTTAGTTTGAGGGCTGAGGATATAGCTCAGTGATAGAGCACTTGCCAGGCAGGCAGGAGGCCTTGGGCTAATCCCTACTACCAAAATAATTAATAATAATAATAATAAAAAACAAAATAAAATCGAACAAGTTCACCCATCTAGTGTGGCAGAGGCAGGAACTGAATTCATATCAAAGTTGACTGAGTCTACTCCTTCATCCTGTTCTGCTGCTCATTGTATTAGAGAGATCTACTTTCTCTTCTCCTTGGGGCATACTTCCTCTGAGAAAAGCCTTTTTGAACTCTTCACTTTGGAGAATAATGACGTTTTGACTCTGGGTCTGTAAGAAGATATTTTCTTGCTTTTATTCAGGGTTTTAAGCCAAAGGCCCAGTGGTTTCGCACAACTGTCTAGGCACAGGGATGCCCTCTGGAACTTTAGAGCCAAAATTTCAGTTAGCCATAAGCAGTATGCATTGACTAGGGGGTCTCTTCTGCCTAGAGCCTTTGGGAGTCTGTGCTGGTGATAGATAGATGGTCAAAGATTTGAAGTTTCTCAATTCCTCTGTGAATTTTATTCATTTTTAGAGATAAAAATAATGAATGTTACCTCATTCAACAGGGCATAGTATTTTCTCCTATCATTAATTTGACCAGAAATTGAAAAATGTTTAAAATGTTGCAGTGGGTTGAATACTATCCCCCCCCAAAATTGCATTCTTCCCAAAACTTCATGATGGGACCTTATTTGGAAAAAGGGTCTCTGCAAATGTAATTAGATAAAATGAGGTCGTACTGGAATAGAGTGGGTTCTAATCTAAGTAGCCTTCTAAGAAAATGAACACATAAAGGAAAAATGGCTGAATAAAGAAAAACATACAAATTGAAGGCAACAGTCAGACAGTAGAAAGAGGCAAGTTAGATTCTTCCCCAGGGACTTCAAGGTGAGCATGGTGCTGCCTACAGCCTGATTTTGGGCCTAGATTTTAGCTACCAGAACTGTGAGACACTCAATTTCTATTGACTCAAGCCACCTGAGACAGTAGTAATAGCAGCCATGGGAGACAAATTTACATGTTGAAAAAAAATTAAATATGTAATGCCTTTTCAAGATGGAATGGAGGGATCTATTGAATGTTTAAATTCAGAGTTTTCAAGTAAAAAAATTTAGTAAGTATTTCCTAACTCACTGTCAGCTAAAGAATAAACTTTTGGAGGGGAATGTTTTTCTCTCTATATAATGCAAAAGTACTTGCAAAATTTTCCAGAGAGAAATTTCCAGAGAAGCATCCAGCATGTTGATTCAATACAGCCAAATTTTAAGCTAAGCCTGATCAAGACTTGCTTGTGTTAGGAAGTCAGTCTACCAATCTGCCACTCTTTGTCATGCTATCCCAAGCCTGAAGTGTCTTCTGCCAGGGATGAGCTGTGAACATTTATGCATACATTACATAATAGTATTTTCTCGTCTCTGCTACATTCTCCTTGTCTGTCTGACTGGCTGCTGATTTGGTTTGCCTTTCACGACTATTATTTTGATGAGCTTTCCAGCTTTCGTGTTTCTGCCTTACTCCAACCTCTGGCTGGGCTCTTCTTCAGATTAGATGGACTTTCTGCACTGGAGAGGAATTTCATATCCTTTCAATTCCTATAATCCTGATACACTCTTCTTAGGAGAGCCAGCCGACATCTCTTACACCCTGACCTTAGCTGATTCAACCAAATTTGCAGAGCTGATCCAAGGGCAGCCTGTCATTGGCCTGTCAGCTTTCTATGACATAATCTGGCAAAGGAGCGCTTTCTAATCAACACACCCACAAGACCTTCTGTCTTGGAGAGTTTAGATAGGAGGCTTTCCAGGTGTCCCTGCTGTTGGCAGCAGGGATAAAGTTTGGAAAGACATAGAAAGCAGAAACCGTAAAGTGGTAGAAATTACCAGTGAGCAGAGGGCGGTGGTGGCAGGAACAGGATAAGCAGAAACCAAGAGCAGCACTAGCCTGATGCTAGTGCCCAGGGGCCCATGGAATGAGCCACGCTCCACTGTCAGAGCAGCTTCTAAGTCTCCAAGGGTGTGCTGGTCTCTGTGAGGCCCAGCAGCGCTGTTGGGTGTTTCCAGACTTCTTACATCCTTGTGATCTCCACACCACCACCTACTTACTCCCGTGCCACAGTTAACAAGGAAAACATATCTCTGTTCCTGAAACATTAAAATGCCAGACCACAAAGCTACCTTCTGCTACTGCCAAATTCCTTCAGATTAGACTTCTTGGCTACCACCTCAGTGACCCTGAGTATGCACGTGCTTTCCGGACATTGGCTTTTGGCCTCTCCTTCTTACCCCCAGGTCTGCCGCTTTTCTATTCTCAATTCATCTGCTGCAGACGCTCTGACATGCTTTATAAATATGGATTATGATAACACAGATTGCATTTAATATCATCCATTTCTGTAGTTGTACAAGATAAAGTAATACACACTTGTGTTTATTACAACAAAATTGGGTGTCATTTGGCTTTATAGCATTATGCATAGAGGTCAGGTTAGCTATATCTCAACAGAATTAAAGAAAACAGAATTAAAGAAGAAGTCAGTAATTTAGGAATAAAAGATTTGGGGGAGTCTTATGTTTCTGGCTTTTTTCTATAATCAAGAACATCAGTACTTTAAAAATATTTGTAGTCTTGCAGACCAGCTATCCAAGCCAAATTTTGAGGCTCAATCATGAATATCACCTTACTAGGCAGAACTCTTCAGTATAATGAATACTACTGATTTTCTTATTTTCTTAGATTTTGTACAATATGTTTATTTTTCTGCTTATTATTATACAGACTCATCTTAGAAAATCAATAATTCTAAAATAATCTATAACTATCTAGGATAATGATCATTAATGCTTTAGTATTCGTCCTTTCAGTCTATTTCTTCTCCCTGGATCTATTTAGTTATTTTTCAAAATTGAAATTATTCTACATATACCACTTTGGACTTTGTTTTTTCTTTTTCCACTGAGCATTTTGCAACATAAGCATTTTTCCCGTGCTATTTAGTACTCTTCAGAAGCACGATTTAGTGTGGCCACATAATAGACCACTTTCCGGAAGCTTCATCCTTCAGCCAGTTCAGTTCTCTCCCATTGAATGTTTCTATTGTTCTTAATTTTCCTTGGGTACAAATAATATGATAATGATCTGTCTTGAGTACGTAAAGCTGAGTTTACATCAATCCTTGTTTCCTTAGTTCCCTGGATATGGAAGTTTTTGGTCAAAGACTGGGTATATTTTTATGGCTCTTACTATGTAATGCCGAGTTGGTCTCCACAAAGAACGCACCTATGTGCAATCTTGACAGAGCATCTTGGCCATCCTGCTACCGCAACCTTTTATTTCCTTCTCTTGTGACTTAGTGTACGTCCTGATGAGCCTCAGGAGTTCTTGCTGGCTCTTCTCTCAGCTCTTCTGTGTCAGATTCTTTACTGATCCTCCTGTCATGTCCCTGTTCGTGTTGGTCTTTCATTCAAAGACTGAGAAGACTCCAGCTGGGAAGAATATTAATCGCCCTTGCCCTACTAATCGGGCTCACGGGTTGAAATCTAAGAGCCAGGTGCTCCAATGTCTTTGAGCAGTGGTTCTTCCCAAATGTCCCAGTTGCCTCTCTGTGGCTCCCTTCCACTTCTTGTCTTGGGCTCTTGAGTTTACTCAGGGGAGTCCTACCCTATACTCCAGTATCAAGCCTGTATTTGCTTTCCTTGAATCGTCCCTCCTGCCCTCGTTTCCTAAGCTAGGCCATCTCTTGCTCTTCTACACCTCCTATTAGACAGAATTCCCTAAAAGATTTAGCTTTTCATCTTATAATCCTCCACCCCACCCCATCCGCGGTCCCTGACAGAGGCCACTGAGGCCATTCCCTTGTATCACCCTGCCTTGTTAGTTATCCCTTTGACCTTGACGTCTATGAGATGGAGTATATTTACTATGCCTTTCCTTGGTTTCTTATTGCCATCTTTTGCTTTGATTATCATTTCTGCCCTAACTTTCTCCTGACTCTGGCAACTCCTTCTGACTTTAACTCAGGGTTTCTTTTCTGTTCCCAGCATGCCCCGGCCTGTGTGCTGCAAGTCCAATGAGAAACTTACACTTCAAACACCTCCTTTAGGATATTAAGGGAATGTGCTAAACATCCATGAGACTGTGGCAGTTTGCCAGTTTCATCTTAATAAACACTATTCTATTCCCTAAACATGCCTTCCCTGACCTACTTCCATTTGGTACTTCCAGCCTACCATTTGTTTAATCTCCATCTCTGGCTTTGACATCTTGATTGACCTGCCTTCTGGCCTCCACCCACCATATGATGTCCCAGTTCCCCACTCAGCTCTCTTCTCCTGTCATGGCGTTGCTTCCCCATGTGCCGCCCCAAAGGCACACCCTGGCATTTCTGCAGGTTCTGCCTCTTCCTGGCTCTGGCCTTGCTCCAGAAGCTCTGTGCATAGGATAACTTAACCTCTGACATTTCAGTTTTCTTCTGAGAAGGTAAAACTTAATACTTGAATATGGGTAGCCCAAGCTCACACCAACCCTTTCCTGTAACCTTTTCCACAGATATGTCCTGGGAAGGGATATGGAGAATAGGGACAGCCACACAGATCTCAAGAAACTGTAAGAAACAATTGTGTATTGCTAGAATGTTTTCCAAACTCTAGTGACTTTTTCCTTAGACCTTTTGCCAATTTTCTAACACCTACTTCTGCTTCAAAGATGGGTTGGCTGATTGCCTTAGAGTTCTGTAAGTCTAGGGGCTACTTCACCAGAAGAAATGGGGGCACAAAGACTAACAGGTAGGGAGAGGTCTCTTGGTTTGGGGAAACAAAAATTCAAAAGTCCATGAGAGTCTGGTGGTTCTCCACTCTAGCAGCTGCTGTAGACTTTGGCATAGAACAAAGCATGTGGAGGCAGAGAGGCCAGGAAGAAACATTACTCTTATTTCTGGCCTATTTTATGAGCCATCAGGACAAGGAACTTAGTGGTACTCTTTCTGATCAAGCTGCTTTTGATTAAAAGAAATTGAGACCGACTCAGAGTGCATGCAGCTGGAATGGGTGGAAGAGCTGGCCCTTCTGAGGTAAAGTTAGAAGGGAAGTAGGGAAGGACTGGCAAAGTACCTGACATGATCAAGGCAGGTCAGCAAGGCTCAAAAGTCAGGCCCTGAATGAACACTGGCTGCTGTCATTCTGCTCCTTCTGTGGCGTGCTTCCTCCTGCCAACAGAAACACTAAGAACTCCTGAAGCCCATGCTACCTCAGAAAACAAAGACAATATTTTCTTACCTCCAGACTATGCTGAAGAGTTATCAGAGTTTTGAGTCTCTTTTCCTGATCAGGGGAACTAACTTCTGAATGTTGTGCTTGCTGTCCTAAGCAGAAAGCTAACACTATCTCCTCACCTCCCTCCTCATGATCTGAGCTCAATTTCATCATCTGAGTTCTTGCTGCTACAGGCTTTGACTCTTTTCGTGGGCATTGTCATCGTGGGGCTTGGCGGGTGGCATACATACAGAGACTGGGAGAACCAACTCATTCCCATGACCCTGGTTCTAAAGAGCACCCTGTGGATGGAAGACCCATGAGCCTATCTATCCTAAACTAAATTCATGGTAACTTATCTCTTATTATTCATAGCCTCCTCAGCACCAGAGTGTCTCATCCTAAGGCTCCTGAATCAAACTTCGCATCCTAAGGCTCCTGAATCAAACTTCGTGGTTGCCTTTAGATTCCAGAGACACATACACAAATCAATTATTTGTGAGAACCCATCATTATTCCTTAGATGAAGTATATCCATTGGCTTCCTTTAAGCTTTACAGCTTAATACATACAAAGCTTCATATATGCAGCTTCATACATATGACGAAACCCAAGACTCATAGAGGTGAAGTGACTTGTTCAGCTTCACTTGAGCTAATGGTAGAACTAGGACAAGAACTCGGAGCTTCTGTCCTCAATCCAGGGATCTTTCCACTGTGCTATCATGCCTTCCTTGGATTTTGTTCATTGTTGGCTTATGAAACACTATCCTTGAGTCAAAATTACTCCCACAGCTTAGAAATAGGCCAGCTGTCTCATTTGCATTTTCTTCCTTGATTTGTACACAAGAGCCTGCAATTTCTATGCCCAGCTAAAGTAGAGAATAGTGGCATCATGGGACCATCTTAGATCCTCAACAGGTGTGTTAGCAAACCCACCTTCTGGAAGTCTCTGTTTGGATGTTGTCAGTTCAGATGCCATCTACAGCCTTAGTTTCCAAATACAGTGTCACATGTCCTAAATATGGATTGTGGCCAGGAATATCCTTAAGCAATACATGTTAAGTTCTGGAGTGTTTGTCAAATTCTATTTGCATTTCTCTTCTATTCTTCTGAAGGTTTAATTCACCCAAGTTTCATTTCCAGCTGTAAACACGACTGTAATATAAAAAGTAGTACAGAATAGTATGGCATAAAGAATAATATAGTGAGATCTGACACCAATAAATCTGGGGCCATATCCTGACCAGGTCACTTTTTATCGTGTGACTTTTGGTAAATTTCAAGACTCAAGACTTGGACTTAAATTTCTGATTCCACAACTCAGTCTTCTCACTCTTGAGTGTTATTTGAAAGCATTATATGAAATAATCCATGAAAAAGCCTTACCACTGACTGTGTCCCATTGCCAATGCCCCCCAAATACTGATTACATTGTTACTCCTCTCTTGAATTATCTCAGTCTTTACTACGTATAGGAATGCTCAAGCCGCTCAGTGAAACAGTGAGTTTCTTTGGCATATTGGTATGTTTGTTCTTTCACCTTTTCCTCTTTTCTGAATTATTTTTGTACCAGATAAGCTTCAGCTAAACAGGCTTCTCCCGAAAAATGGAAAAGAACAATTATTAACTTTATTACAGTTCTGTTTAATATGTTGATTTTTAAAAAATGAATTATACCTGTCTTAATTCACATATTCATTTTTTAGTATTATCATTGAAACTCTTAATTTAATCTAAATATTTTTATTGCACAGTGCCGTGTGTATGCGGTTTGTCACCTGAGGACTCGTGTGTAGGAAGGTTGATCCTCAGTGAGATGGTATTGAAGTGATGAAACCTTTAAGAGGTAGAGCCCAGTGGGAGGCAATTAGGTCACTGGGAACGTTGCCCTCAAAAAGGATTAACGTACTTCTCACAGAACCCTGGTTAGTTCTGAAGAGAGCAAGACTGGCCCCTCCCTAGTCTCTTCTGCCTCACCGTGTGATCTCTCCTTCTTGCACACATGCCATTTGCCATGCCGTAATGCAGCCAACAAGCTTTCACCAGAGACTGGACAGGTAGGGCCACCCAACCTTGGAATCTCAGCATCTATGACTGTGAGCTAAATAAAGCTCTTTTCTTAACCAAGCATGGTGGGGCACTCTTATAATCCCAGCATGGTGGGAGGCTGAGGCAGGAGGATGGCAAGTTCAAGCCTAGCCTGGGCAAGTTAGCAACATAGTGAGACCCTGTCTCAAAATAAAAATTAAAAAAGACCACGAATACAGCTCAGTGGAAGGCCTTAGGTTCAATCCCTGGTATCACAAAAAACAAAACAAAAACAAAAACCCACTCTTTTCTTTATACTTTCCTAACCTCAGGTATTTTGTTACAGCAATAAAAAAATGAAACTAGTATACTGAAAAAACCCATAGCTAATATTTACTATATTGATTTCAAAGATATCCACTTTACTAATTCCTCATCTTTAGAGCTTCTGTTCAAATCTCACCCTGATGGACCTAACCTGATCATGCCATTTAATGCTGCAATTCTTCTACACCTGCCACCTTGCTCCAGAAACTCCCACCCTCTTCCACTCCTGCACAACCTCTATACACACATTCACACTCCTGAACCACCTTTTCTGGCCCAATTTTTCTCCCTTAGCACTTACCACCAATGAACATACTACATAATTTTATTACATTTAGTGAATATTGTCACATGGGCAGAAGGCTCATCTTTCTCGCATTATTAATCCTAAGTGCCTAGAATAGAGTCCCATAAATGCAGTAGATGCTGTTTGAGTGAATACACTTGAATATTTAATTAAAATAGATCTACTTAAACTACCAAATGATTACTTTCTATAGTATAAATACAGACCAATCCCTGAGCCATTATCTTCTATTTGTCTTCTCAAATTTTTCTGCAAGTCAAGCTAGAGTTTAGTAGTGACTGTTTATATATGTGTATGAATATAAATGTACACACATCTTACACATATAATTGTCATATAAATTCATATGTTAGAGAAGTATTTTTTTCATGGCACAATACTTTTAAATCTCTTACCAGAGTGTAATCTTTTTTTCCCTTTTTTCTATTTTGAGGCAATGTTTATTTCTAAAAAAAACAAAAACCCTGATATTTCATCACATATCCCACAGAGCAAAGAATGCCCTGGGGTGAAAGTCCAGAAAAGGTCCTTTTCAAAACTCCCAGAATTTTGTCCAGTTTTGGCTCAGACCCAGTTAGATAAACTAAATCATTAGCCATGATGCCTGAATATGGGGCATCACTTTAGACTGAAGCTCAAAAAGTATCTGTTTTTATCTAAAGTAAACTTGTTAGTTGCTGCATAATCTTGACAGGGTGACTTGATTCATTTATTAATAAACTTTCATTTCTTATTCTTTGTCAGGCATTGTGCAAGGTCCTGGTTACATAAGATGAAAGGACAAAGTTCCTTCTCTTAAAGAAACCTATCTAGGGGAAGTTGTAATAGACAAGTAAAAAGGGCAGTTACAATGCAGGGTAAGTACCTCATTACAGCTGATGCTCAAGGAACACAGGGGTTGGGATACATGAGGTGTTATGTTATTCAAAATTATGAGGTGCGTTTCAGTTTTAAATTTGATTACTGTAAGAAAGATTGCCGGCTGGGGATTTAGCTCAAGTGATACAGCGGTTGTCTAGCAAGCTCAAGGCCCTGAATTCGATCCCCAGCACCAGAAAAAAAAAAAAGAAAGAAAGAAACATTGCCATTACTCCCCCTCAAAATACTCTCACTAGCTTTGACCACACTTATCCAATCATTCTTGTCACTTTCTGAAGCAGTTCTGGAGTCCTTAATTGTGCTGTAGTGGCTGCTTTGATGTTCTGATCGATTAAAAATACTTACCTTTCATGGTCATTGTGACTTTGTGGAGAGCCAGAAATTGCACGGTGCCAGATCCAGTGAATAGGGTGAAAGAAAACACACCGTAATGTTTTTACAAGCCTGCTTTTCCATTGGACGGCCTGTGGCAGCAGCATTTGCTGCATTTTTTTTTATCATATCTCATAGACACTCACGGAAGAGGACTTCCAGAAATGCTTCAGAAAGTGGAAAAATGATAGGATAAGTGTATTCAAAGCAAGGGGGAGTATAGTAAAGAGGACTAATGGGCAATATGTCTTATACTGTAATAATTTTTAAAAATGTAAATGTTCACATTATTTTTCAATTACCCCTTTATTCATAGTCTCTAAATAACCCAAAACATCACCAAGTTCATGCTTGGATAACAAATTTTCTGAATTACACCAATATTTTTGTCTGCTCTGATGTAGCAATAGTTTATGGCCAGGAACAGAGGGAGTAGAATACATTCTTATTAGTACTGTAGTATTATTACTATATTTTTAATAATAACAATGATGAAGAAGAAAATGTCATCTTGTTACAGAACAAGAAATATAATCCTACTCATAAAATAATAAAAATTAAAACAATAATGACTAATAATGAATAGGATTTATTCAATTATTAAGCACCTACTGTGTGCCAAGCCATTGCTATTGACACTGAAGATACAGCAGGGACTAAAACTAAATAAAGATGTAGTTTCTAAAGTGCTTATATTCTAACTTGGGAGACATAAACAAATAAATGATAGATAAGAGCACGAGCTTATGCTTACAGACCTAGTTGAGGCCCAGTTCACAGGAGGTCTACTGCACCTGTGACTATGGATGGGGTTCATTTACCTAGTCCCTATTTATATAATTAATATCAACGTTCCTGGAAACTGAAGATAATCAAGGGGAGGAAAAACAATATTATAGTTTTGCTTCAGGACTATGTAAATCATCCTCCCCCTTGTCCTAATATATGCTGGATCATCTGGCCTTCCCTCAGAACTTTATTACATTGGTACCATATTACTGATTTGGCAAAACGAAGAAGGAAAAACCAGGGTGTTTTAGAATGCTGGAGATCTTGGTTTGACCCGTGCACTCCAGAGTGTGGGGGAAAAAAACCTCTGTGAGGATTCTGGGTAGCTCTTGCCTAGTGTGGGTGAGGCTCTGGGATTTATCTCCAGTTCTACACACAAAAAAATCAAGAAAATGCCACTTCAATTTAATCTTGGGGGCTTAGTGGTTGGAGTACCCCAGGATAGCCCTCCAAAGTAGGAGAGACACTACTGCAGCTTGGATTTTCTGTCTCAGGCAGAGGCATAGTGCCTAGTAAGCCTTTTGGATTCTGGAACAATACGTTCTACATCTAGGAATTTTGCCATTGTGTTGTAGAAAGCTGTCATTTTTGAGTGGGGCCCTGCTGCTTGGGTCATAAGTTCTGGCAAACTTATGATGGTGGATATGTCAGCGGTGGGGAAATCATAATGCAACCTCTGGAATTCTGGAGCATAGTTATGCCATTATGCATCTTTGGGAAATCGCTCTTGATGTATAATTGAGCCCTGGTAGACTTAGAATTCATGACCATGGGCACCAAGTGCCTAGAACTATCCATTACAAGTTGACTTTGTTCTTTTTTCTTTTCTTTCCTTTTTTTTTTTTTTCTGTTCTACAGTACTAAGGATTGAACCCAGGGGTGCTGTAACACTGAGCTACATCCTTAGCCCTGTTTATCTTTTATTTTGAGACAGAGTCCCACTAAATTGCAAAGGCTGGCCTTTAACTTGTGATGCTTCTGACTTAGCCTCCCAAGTAGAAGTACAGGCATGTGGTGCCACCACACCCAGTCGTGAATGTGGTTATTTTGAACCTGCCAAATCACAAAGTCAAACAGATCTAGCAAGAATAGACTACAAGATGGTACATCCAGAATCCATCCCAAGCAGTATGGAGGGCCAAGTAAACTTCATGAGCAGGTAGTCCGAACATTCCTGTAACCAACTATGGCTGGCACTTGTGGCCCCACAACAGCGGCTTACTGAAGTTGCAGCCAATATGCCAGTTTGGTGGTAGGAGCTTACAAGATGTAGTGCCCTTTAGAAATCTCTTTATGAGACTGCATCCTCTCTGGGAAGAGTACAAAGTGGGGAGCTAGGTGTGGTGGCATACTCCTGTAATCCCACCACTCTTCAGGAGGCTGAGGCAGGAGGATCACAAGTTCAAGGAGGCAGGCGGATCACCAGTTCAAGGCCAGCCTGGACTACATAGTAAGACCCTGTCTTAAACAAACAAACAAACCTAAAGAATATAACACGGGGAAGTAGAAGTAATCTTACTTACCACTATGTCCAGTGAGAGTCCCGCTGAATTACCAGGTACGGCTCCCACCTGTCCACTTTGAAACCCTATGTCTAGAGACCAACAGGCAAGAAGAAAAATCATCATCTTGGCAGAATAATTGATCCCGATTAGCCAGACACATAGGACTGCTTTTATACAATGAGTGCAGGTATGCGCATATGTAGAAACCAGGTTATCCACTTGGGCACCTCGTAGTAATTCTTTACCCAGTTTTAACTGTGAATGGGCACATGTAGCAACCCTGGAATAAGAAGGATCTGGATGCCAAGGGCTCGGACACTCTAGGGAGGAGGGCATGTTTTAAACCATGAGGAGAACCACGGATACTGTAGTGAGGGAGATTTCAGGAAGTATGGTAGAGAAGGGGAGGATGAACACCCATATGGCTCTAAGAGCCAATGCAGAGATGGGACTATATACAGCCTGTCATAGTAACTCCTTTTTCTAAGTTTCTCCTCAGGAAAAGACTATGGGAACCAGGGAGGAGCTGCTGCTTGAACTTGGGTGGAAAAGTGCATCTGTGGGGTGTAGTGAAGACTGTGAAGTGTGTTCCTCAGATATCCCTTCAAGAGAAGTGAATGCAAGGAAGTAGTTAGCCAACAGCCTCCATCTGCTGCATCTTTGGATCCGTTCGATGTTCACTCCAAAGTCACAGTCCAGTGACTGAAACAGGAGTGGTGGTGCTAGAGCTGGGCCTTTTATGGCCAACTTGAGACTCCACTGATGGACAACCTTAGCCCTGATGCTCTCCCCTGGCCAGCTGAAACATCCACAAAGCTGCACTGCACTCTGAGATTCCTTCTATCCAATTCTCCCTCCCTGTTTCTCCCTTTACATGTGTCAGATCTGCATGGCTGTCTGAAGGCCCTTCCCACCTACTTCCACTCCCTGGCCCCCGCCCTTCATGGGCTGGCCCCACAGTAAATCTCATGCATATCTAGGTCCTTTTGGTGACTGCTTCTTGGAGGATCAGAACTGACAATGAGCAAAGTGAGCTTATCTCTTGGAATTGAGGGTAAAATTCCTGAAGAAATAGTTTAAGTCTAGAAAGATTCTAATCCAAAGTACGACTATCCTAAGTATACGAATCCAGACTGGAGTCCAACTTTTAGAGCATAACAAAAGCTATAAATTCCCATTGTTACAGGCAGTGAGACCCCATGGCCCAGCTGGTATGTCCTCAGATGGGGAGATGAGTATTTAAAAGTGTCAAAGTAGGAGTTGCCGCTTGGTGAAAATTCCAGTAAAGCAGAGTCTTGGTCAATGCCAAGCCTGGAAATCTTGAATACTAAGGGGAAAACTGAAATTCCATTTAAGCTCCCTGACCAGAAAGAGAGACTAATAAATAAAACATCAGATGACTCAGAATGCTGTCCTCCTTTGCATGAGCTACAATCCAAGCTGAAAAATGTCTTTCTGATTAAAAAGTTTAAGAAATTTATTTTAACAAGAATGGTCAGTATGCCTTCCAACAGTGAGAGTTGCAAGTTAAGTAAAATACTCTTACAGATTCTTGGCCTGGTATCTTGTTTATTGTACAGGCTCTTTTGCTACAAAAAAAGAGACATTTTTAATGGTCCCTTCCACCTTACCCCTCTGCATTTCTAAAAAGAATTTAATAGAACTGCTATGAGTGTTTGCTATCAGAGGCAATGGAATAGTAAGAGAGATAGCAAGTTTGAGGATAAATGTATATGAAGTGAAGCCTCACTTCTGTCTCTCATCATTGAAACTTGTGCAAAACAAATATCTGGTGTCAAAGCACGCTTATTAAACTTTCAAAATATCTATCCTTGGATTTCTTTTTTATAGAATTAAAGAAAAAGATAGAGTCTTTGTTTTGAGGAGCTGAGTGGTTTAATTAGCAAAAAGGAACTGAACCAAATGTTCTTTCAAATATCAGTGCTTCCTTTAAGTCTAGGGAACGATTTGGCATTATTTTGATTAAATATTTTAAAAGCATGTGAGGACTAGCATAAAAAAGTCAACATGAAATATAGGGAAGCTTTTAAAAGTTATAAAAATAACAGTTAATACATACTAACAACTATGTGCAAGTTTACAGAGATTATCCCACTGATTCCAAACAAGAAGTCTATAACGTCATACCCCATCCTCCAGAGGACAAAACCGAGATTTAAATAGGCCAAGCAATATATCCAATGTCACACATTTAGGTCTGTGCAACTCTAGCACAGGAGTTGGCAAACCCTTCTGTAAAGGACCAGATGTAAATATTTTCAGCTTCATGGGCCATACAGTCCGTGCCTCTTCACTGTAGCTACTAACTATGCTGTGGCATCACGGAACTGGCTGTAAATGATACGTACATGGCCATGACTGTGCTCTAGTGAGATTTAATTTGTAAAAACAGGCCAGCTGAGTCTGGAGGGTGGTCCTAACCGTTGTGCTTATTGTAGCTTGTTCTGAAGTGGGACAGTGTTTTAAACTATAAAGCACATAGCTCACTTTCCAAAGCAAATGTACTTGGAATCCCACAGAGACAGTTTGAACCAACTGAGAACAAATTATGCTACCAAATTCATTCATTTAGAAAATACTAATTGAGTGTTTATTGTTAGGATGTTGGCGGTACAACAATAATAGATACCTTAATGAAGTTTACCGTACAAAAGAAGAGCGCTAAATAGAAAATTATTGTTTCTACATACTGTGATTTACTGAAGAAGGGGGCAGTGACTTGAATACCAAGGGAACACAGAGGAAGGTCAACTAAGACAGCCTGGGTAGTCAGCCTAATGTCTCCCAGCAGTTCATGTGTTGGAAATTTAATACCACATTCATTCGGTAATAATATTTGAAGATGGGGTCTTTGGAGGTGATTAGGGTTAGAGGAGGTCTTGAGGGTAGGGCTCTCACGATGAGGTTAGTGGCTTTGTAAGAGGAGAAGGAGAGATATCATGCTTGCTCTGTCCCATATGCAATGCCTTCTGGCACGTTATGATGCAGAAAAGATTCCTCCACCAGATGCTGGAGCCACGCTCTTGGACTTCCCAACCTACCGAATGCAAGCTAACTAAATTTCTATCTTCATAAACTATCTGGTCTCAGGTATTTGGTTATAGCAAGAGAAAATGGACCAAGGCAGGGGGATTCTGGCAGAATAGGCCAAAGGTTCAGTACCAACTCTCTATTCCTCCCTGTCAGCTCCATTCTCCAGGAGCAAAAATCATTTGAATAGCACCAACGGTGGGGCCGGGGATTTAGCTCAGTGGTTAGAGTGTTTGCCTTGCAAGCACAAGGCCCTGAGTTCAATCCCCAGCACCAAAAACAACAACAAAAAGAAACCTCAGAACTGAATAGCACAGCGGGAGAACAGCTTTAGCTTGCTGTTCAGTCTCTGTTTCAAGCCCAAGTTCTTTACTGTGTAAATGTCTCAAGCACCAGGGCTTGATGAGGTCACCTAGATATCTATCCAAAGAAATCACCAGTTTAGTTTTAAGGGTCTTAGTTTCTCAAAACTTGCCTTGAATCCTGACTTCTGTAAGAAGCCGTAGTATTCACTCTCAGTTGCTGTTTACTCCCCTAAAAGGCATCAGGTAGAGGAAGTGGGCAAATGTGGATTGGAAAAATGGGCAGAGGTTCTGAAACCTGGCTGTCCATTAGCTAACACCTTGAAATTGAGTCTGGGACCCTGATCTTAGTGTTTCAATTTAGAAAATATTTGGTAAATGTCTCAGACTCAAACTTTTTTTTTTTTTTTCAGACTCAAACTTTTTAACAAGTTCCACAGTGTTTCTGATGTGCATGAGCCATGTTTGGAAACTGCTGGGCAGGAGGATTTCCAAAGTCGCTTTTAACCTTTCCAACCAGCTATTCTGTGTTTATTGCCATGACTACATTTACAAACATCTTACCAAGAAGCAAGGGAAAAACTAAATGATTTTAGGGATGTTTATCATAGTTCCTACCTTCCTATCACTACCATATAAGGACACTGGTTTGTTAGATAGCTTGTTGCGTGGGAGCAAATTTCATTGCCCTAATATGCCAAAGAATGATTGGGCGTCACTCTCTAGGTAACAAAATAAAAATGTGAATGCTGTGTGCGCTATGTCTGCATGCTTATTTCAGGCAGGCTTTACATAGTAAAAGACCAGAATCTGTATATAAATCAGGCCTAGCAAAACACAGACAAGATTCTTCTTGCCTCCAGGTTTGAGACAGGCGAGGTTTGGCAGTCTTAGACTTGTGTTGGTTTAAACCAATGTCCAGTAGGGCTTTTGAGTACCACTTCGCAAAGGCTGTATGAGGGGGAAGGAAAAAGAGGAGAAGAAACATACAAGAAAGGGAGTGCCAGAAAACAATTGAAAAGAAAAAAAGAATGTTCCAGTGATAGAAAGCTCCCCATTAACTGAATCTACTTTTTAAAAAATTACGTCATTATTGGAGGTTTGGATTCTTTAGTACACCCCAAATCAGGGCATGTGGATAGAAGTAGAGCCATAGATTAACAGGAGAGTTTTCAACCTAAAGAAAGTTTTGAAAGCCATCTCAGAGTATTAAGTTATGGCGTTAGTGTTTTCCAAATAGAGGACACCACAGTCTTAGAGTACAGAGATATGACTGAGATGTTTGTTAGGAACAATCTTATAACGGCATCAACAATTATACTAAGGTATAATTGTTCACACAAAGAGTTGATTTTTAGAGTTGAAAGTATACAATATACCTATTAGAAATTTCTAAGTCCCAACTCTCCATTTTCACTACAGTTGCTATTATTGATACGTTAGAAAAGATTCTTCAGGGTGGTGATAGAGCTCAGTGACTGAGTGCAGCTTAGCATGCATAAGATCTTGGTTCGTCCTCAGTACCACGGGGGAGAAAAAAAGAGAAGAAAGAGAAGCTACTTGGCTTGTATTTTTCTCAATTTCTTTTTGTAATAGTTGTTACCCTGTTCCTGAGGATTGTAAAGGGTCAGCTAACTTTACCGAATCCCTCTGACTTCAGCACGTTAGCATTAGCCAGCTGAAGGTTTAACTAGCATGGCTGTTTCCCCAGAATCATTGCTGAGGCTGTTATGAATACTGGAAAGGAAAACAAGCACGCCTTCAATCACAGTAGGAACTTTCCCAGTTCTTACATCGACCTTGGAGCAGAGTGCGCTTCTTCATCTTACTTAGGAATGTGTTTTTAGTCTCATGCTTTTGAATATGTATATTTCTCAAATTCTAGTCATTTAAAGTCGATTTAACTTTAAATAAAGTAAGGCTGCCATTCTGGGAAGATCTAGCTCTGAAGAAACTGGAAAGCAGGCCAACTTGCCATTCTTAAAGATGAGTTGAATATGAGAGGGAGGGAGCGATGTCTCAAAGGAACTGAAAGGCAGATTTGTCATGGATTTAGACAATCAGCATTTGGCTGTTTTGAATGAGACAGTTCAGACATAGTTTTTTCCCAGATCGTGCTCCCGGATTGCTGCTCAAGATGAAGGCAAATGTCTACTTGACTAGTACTTTAAACGTATTATAGTTATTTTTCAAAAGTACCAATATTCTTTGCAGGCACTAGGTGAATCAGATTAAATTTTAGTGCATCTTGTGTTTGTTTTTCCTTTTTTGTCTGAATATGGAAGAGAAAAAAAATAAGGGATTATAGTCTCTGAGTCAGCCCAGGGAGGATAAGGACCATTCAGTTGTAGAGCTGTTAATATTTTCAATTTTTCTTTCCTTTTCCTGCAATTCTCTCCTCCTTCTCTTCCCAGGTTAATTTCACACAATGGAATTGGTCTGAGATGGTGATGAGAGGAAGGCAGGAAAAGGGACAGACTGACAGGCTGAAGATTTGTTTTGTCCTAAGATCCCTTCCAACAGGAGGCAGTACTTCTCCTCCATCAATGGCTGACAGCTCTTCCAAGCTGTAGCTCCCAAGGAAAACACAACGCACACCTTCAGGAGCGAAGGGTCTGTGTACTTTTGGGAAAATGAATACAACTTGGTAACTCCGGTTTGTTTACAAATTTTATCTGCACATTGGCCAGTTAATAAGACCTTTCAAGGAAAATTTCTGCACATTTTTAACATACACAATCCTAATTCAACTACTTACACAAAGCTACCAGATTGAGATTCATTCAAACACACACACGCGCATTTATACATACACATACTTACACACACGACGTATTTTGTGCAGGTTAGGAACCTGCTTTCTTAAAGAGAAAGTACTAATAGCAGCCATTCTAATGTCACATTAATAAAAAGTAAGAACTAGAAGGATTTGGAAAATCTTGTCCAAGATTTCCACTCAGATATTTGCTGATTTCCCTCACACTGCGTATCTAGTACCCAGCAAATCAAAGATTAAAATCTACACCTGAGTGCATGTGTGTTTTTTTTCACCACATCTAAGGAAGAAATATCCTGAAAGGCATTCTGAAACTCATTAAAAAATTAAGCTAGTGAAAGCTGAAGTTGAGAGTGTCTTAATTGGTTATTAGATTCATTAAACTAAGCTTTGGGGAGGATCCTTAGGGCATGTTCATATTAAAATATTTAAAGCCATATAAAAGCCCCATTTTAATTACTAAGTGTGTATGCCAGCCTGGAAAGATGGGTTTTGGAAAAATCCAGCTGTCACCGAGCACAGGCACATGTGTAACAGCTCCAAGAATAAGGCGTGCCACCTGGCACCATTCCTGCTACGGCTCTGGATTTTCATGGGTCTTAGAGGAAGTGCAGTGAACAGATCTGTATTCATCTTCTTAGTTGAATGCACGAATGTGATCCCAATGATGAGAAAAAGTGCTAACTTCAGATGCCTGGGTGAGTAAAGTGGTTGTAGGATTCATTTATACTTGTAAAAAATCAAAGTAGTGACTAACAATTTGTTTTGTACACAGCTAACATTTATATGGGTATTGGACAACCAAGTTCTGCTTTCTGGTTTCTCCAATCATTTTTACCCAACTTGACTATTTTGCATTGTTTCTTTTTGCCCATTACTAATAAAGAGCAGCTGTGAGAGTACTCCAGCTGGTTAATCTGCAGCCATATTGGTATTTCTGCACAGATTAGTGGGCAGCTGCTTCTAGTATAAAGTGATTCTTTTTTGCCATACAGTTTCTTGTCTCTTTGTCTGTTACACCCTCAGCCTGGAATGCCCTGCCCTTCTTTCCCGACTTCTCTAATGAGATTCTCCTTCAAAGCCTAGATTTCAATGTCATCTCCTCTATGAGGTTTCTCCTGACCCCTAAGGAGTGGCATTCATTTCTCCTTCCACTATGTTTCGAAGCATTTAACACATAACCTCTAGTATAGAACTTTTCAGCTCACACTCAAATCACTCATTTAACTTTCTATCTTTCAAAGTAGGATGGAAGTCCATGAATTCACCATTAAGAAGTATAGACATTTAATGCCCCTGAACTCTCACTTACAGAGAGTTAAAATAATAAATATTGAATTATGTATAGTCACTACATGGAAGAAAAGCCATCCTCAAACTATTGAATGGAACATTCCTTTCTCAGACACTGGAGAATGAGCTGGGTTTGTTAATTACCTTACAGATGGAATAATGGTGAGACAGGCAGAGAACACTGCTATTGTCCCTTCCATTCTCCTGTACCATCTCCTCCATCAGTCTAGAATTCCTAAGACTCAGTTCCCGAAGACGAGTAATTAATTCCTCTGACAAAGAACCATTTCAACACTGACAAATATTCTGTGTCATTATGACATGTAGAAATGGTCAAAATATTGTTCTTTGAGACACAAAAACAATGGAATACTTGTGTTTTGTGGTGTCTTGGTGTATACATGCAGCTTAGCCTCTTGCTTACATGTACATACACTCCTATACACATATGTGTATACACACATATATGCATTTGTACATAGTCATATAGACATTAAGTGTGTATACACATTTAAATTCCCTTTCTAAAACAAACATCTATAATTTTCTAAAATTACATAAATCTTTGTGTTTGCCCAATATGACAGCATGATACGGAAGGAATTGGGGCCCTTGTGTTATCATATCTCTCCGGGCAAGTACAAGGCAGGCGGTATGCTGGAGGCTGCTCTTTCTGGGAATGGCCCAGCACTTAAAGCTAACCCTGAGCTCAACACCATCAGCGAGACGAGTTACAGGACTTCATGGCAGAGCATCACAGAAATTCAAGAGCATATCTAAGCATTCGTCACTCTGGTGGCAGGAAATAAGCTGGAAGAATTCAGAGAATTACAATCACACATAATAGCGTTATCACTGAAGATTGTAGAATTTGAATTATGTGCACATACACTTCTTTTAAATGAGTTCCTCAGGCAGGTACTGCTTACAGGGACTTGAGGACAAGAAGGTTCTGGATAAAATCAGCTAGGGCACAACTATGTGGAGTTGGACAAATGCTATACAGTGGTAAACAGTAGAATGGAGTACAGCTACAGTGGGTGAAAATAAATTCTGACTGGAAACTGGAGCTTTGGCTGCATTGCTGAAGATTCATTTTCCCTCTGGGGTGTGATAGTTTGTGACTGTCATTATAATAAAAACGCAACAAGTGAGTCCCCTGCATGGAACACTGTGTCCATAGGCCACACGTCTCAGTATCTATGATGGCCTGGGATATCTGTGAGAAGGGAAGCAGTGTACAGAAGCGTTGGGAAGATCTACCATTCTGACTAGATCTGTTTGATTGCCAAAACGATCCAAGTCTCAGGTTTAGCCCTTTTACCTAGTGTAGATTCCAAGGTACCCACAGCCTGAAACTTGGCAGATGATCAGAATCACCCAGGAATTCTAAAAAACAGATTTTTAGGCCCTATTATCCAAAAAGTCTGATTCAGTAGATTGGGATGTAACCTATAATTTATATTTTTAAAAACAGATTCATGGGTGGTTCTATAATCCAACAGGTCTGGGAACCACTAGCCTAAAAACAAGATCCCATTTTGTTTGGTAAGAATGAAAGAGGAGAGAAAAAGAGAAGAGGTGGGATGGGATTTGAGAGTCCCCCACTGCCTCTCTAGCAGTTCTTCCATGCTGTGTCGATGGCCCTGTGGTTTCCTCCTGGGTGACAGGGGAGCCTGACAGCCTGGAGAGCTGTGAACTGCCTCATGCTGAAGGAGAACCAAGAAGGGTCATGTGTAAGCTGATTGATGTTATTTTCTTTTCTGTGTCTTGTCGCTTGGCAAAAATTAGGACTTTAGATCTGAGTGAATCTAAATCACTCAAGTCTACTTCAAATCAGTATTTTTCCCTCTGTGAATAAGGGAGGATATATGTAATCTTTTCCCTTTTGGGGGCGGTGCTGGGGATCAAACTCAGGGCCTTGAGCTTGCTAGGCAAGTGCTCTACCACCGAGCTAGATCCCCAACCCCTCTTTTCCCTTATTGGGGGACATGTTCTTTCTCTCACTTTTCGCTCTGGACAGTGTAGGCCCTAGTGTTTAAGGCTTTATAAATAACTATCAAGTTGAAAAATTTAACAAGAACACAGATCAGTGGTCAGCAACCTTTTTTTAAGGTTAAGAAAAATTTCATTAAAGCATTATTCCGCATCTTGATGTCAACACTGTATTGTGTGTGTATGTGTGAGCGTTTGCATGTGTGCATATGTGTGTTACTGGGGACTGAACCAGGACTGGATTATAGGCATGCTCCACCATGCCTGGTTAATACTATGATTGTTCCCAGGAATATTTTAATGAAGTTACAAACATGGAGCACTCTCTGTGTTATAACAAGTAGGTGGTCACTAATTTGAATGAAAGCCAGGGTGTCACTGTTTCTATCTTCAAATCTTTGCACAACCATGACACATAGAACGACACTGTGAAGGATGACCTGGTAGCCAAGCACACAGGTTCACAGGACTGGCAAGTCAGGAAAAATGCAAACATTAGTTTTCTCACTTCAAAGGAAGTTTCATAAGAGGTTAAATTGGAAGATAGATATTTCTAAGTCCTACTGTGGAATGGCCATATTTCTAAGTCCTACTTTGGATTTGAAATGTCTTCCACAACTCTCATGCTAAAGGTTTGGTTTCCAGCTGCTGGGAAGTGGGAAGCTGTGACTGGATCGTGGAAGCAGGGTCTAGTTGAAAGGGAGTAGATCGTGGGGCTGTGACCTTGGGGACTATATCTGGTTCTCAGCCCTTCCTCTTGGGCTCTGTCACCCTCTGTGTTTCTCAACCGCCACAGGTTGTACTCTTCTGCCATAATATTTTGTTTCATCTCTGCCCAAGGTAATAGATTCAGTCAACCATGGACTGAAACCTCTGAAACTGTAAGCCAAAATAAATCTTTCCTTCCTAAATTATTTTTCCAAATATTTTATCACACTGACAGGAAGCTAACTAACATATAATGTCCCCACTTGAATGTTTTTTAAATTCAAATTTAATAACTCATATGTTCACCAAATATTTAAAATATTTGGAATAAATTATATCATGAAAAGAATTTTCAACCCTCTACGTGTAGAATTTATTTTAGTCATTCTAGGAAGAGTAATGAAAAAGCAGTAAATTATTATTTAACTTAGTTTTCAGTGAATGAATCCAGAAGAAATATTACTAGGATTTATGTAAATCTGCATCTATATACCAGATCAATCATGCTCTTGGCACTGACATTATTTAGTAGAAAAATGTAAATTTAACAAATTTACATTTGATATGTTAATTTAACAAATAATTTAACAAATTTGTAAGCATATAAACTTAACAAAAATTAAGATGTATTTAGAATAAATATATCTAAATTACAACTGTATATTTAGAAAATCAGTAGATATTGTGAAGTAAAACAAAGTCTCGATTCTACTTCCAAACCTTCTTTATCAGTACTGAGAAGTTCTTTGACAGGGAATTGTTCTAGTTTCTAGTGATGCAAAAAAGTATGAAACACGTTCCCATATGCAATTGCCTACAATCTTGTTTGGAAAACAAACCCCGAACATAAAAATATCAAATAATTGAATTTTTATCCAACATATTTCTTTTCAGATTTCTTTGATTCTGGAAAAGTGTTGAAAGGCAGAGATGAAAAACACACCGAGCCAGTGCAAGAAACATAATTCAGTCAGCTTAATTGGGTATTCAAAGAAAAAAATTCAAAGGAAGAGAGAAAAAATTTACTTTACTCTGAAGTGCTTAGAGAACCTTATTTACAGTAATTTTTATGGTAAATATCAGGATTTTTAAACTTTTAATAGAATATAAACCCAAATAACTATCATTTCTTGACAGAAGACAATGTGTCATATACTTTACATATATTACTTTGCATCTTTTTATTAGAACATGTTTGCAGTATATAATGATTACATTTATTATGGGGAGTTGATACATGTACATAGTACACCTTAATTTTTTTTTTCATTCCCTTCCCTTCTCTTCCCTCTCTGCTTCCTTCAACTCTTGGTTCCCTTCCCATTTTCAAAAGCTCTACTTTCATCATTTTTTTTTTCTTTGATTCTTTTTTCCATCTCCTTTCCCTCCCTTCACTCCATCTCTTGTTCCCCCATCCATTTGAAAAATATCTCTATACTTCTTGTTTATCCATTTTTTTATTTTGCTCTCTCTCTCTCTCCTTGTTGCATCCATTTACCTATGAATGCCTCAAGTTTATCTTTGTTTGTGGTAGAGTAATACTCCATTGTGTATAAATATCACATTTTCTTTACCCATTCATTTTTTGGTGGGCATATAGGCCATTTCCAAGATTTAGTTATTACAAATTGTGCTACCATAAACATGGATATGCATCGTTATGGTCTGTGTCTAGATGTCCCCCCACAGCCTCATGTGGTCATAGGTGGGGTTGGATCTAGAGTGTGCGATTACTAAATTAGTCCACTGATTGGTTTGGCATGGTTCTGCTGGGATCAAAGACATGATGCTAGGATTGAGAGTATTAGGATTAAGAGTGGGAGTGCTACGCACCCTAAGGCCAGGTAGCCTGCATAAAATATAAGGGACAGAAAGAGGCTTGCCTACCCCCTTTTGCTCCTAGTGCTTACCTTTCTGCCTTCTGCCTGTCTGCCATGCCACCCTGCCTTGGACCCAGCTGATTGTGGACTGAAACCTCTACAAACTATGGGCCAAATAAACCTTTCCCCATCCTACATTAGGTGTTGGGTATTTTGTCCCAGCAACGAGAGAAAACTAAGACATGCACGTGTCCTTATAATATAATGATTCCAACTCTTTTGGGAAGATACCTAGAAGGGCAATAGTAGGGTCAAATGGAATTTCTATTTTTAATTGTTTGAGGAATTTCCACATTGATTTCCATAGTTGTTGTACTAGTTTACATTCCCACCAACACTGTGGAAGAGTTCCTTTTCCCCCACATCCTCATTAGCATTTGCTATTATTTTGATTTCTTGATGAAAGCCATTTTTTAAAACTAAGATGGGATATCAATGTTGTTTAAATTTACATTTCTGTAATGGCCAGAGATGTCGAATATTTTTTTCAAGTATTTATTGGCCTTTTGTATTTCTTCTTCTGAGAAACGTCTATTCATTCCAGTTGCCCATTTTTTATTAGGTCTTTTATTCTGGGAGCTCTAATTTTTTTGAATTCTTTTTATCTTCTAGATGTTAGTCCTCTGTCTGAGGAATAGATGGCAAAACTTTTCCCACTCTGCAGGTTGTCTCTTCACTCGGTTGTTTGCTTTGAATTTGATATGAGATCGCTATTATTATGTTAAACATAATAAAATGGGGAAATGAAAAGAGGAGGTAATGTAGTGTGTAGGTGACTGTGTCGCTCACCCCATTTGCTCTTCTCTCTGCAAATGCAGACATGACCACACGAAATGTGAGTGGTGGTGATGTGAGTTATTTTCAGAGAGCATTTTAAGAGCCAGTGGTGGTTGGCCAGGCTTTGTGTTTGCCATGAAACCAGTAGTGTTCCAAATGGATCCTGAAACACAGCCTGTGCGGACTGAGCCACATTCAGTTTAGGATGAATATGTAGCATAAATGAAAACACCGGGATGTAGTAAACCGCTGATTTTTTGAGATTGTTTCTGTTGCAGAACTTTCCTATTCTGATGAATGCACTTTTTAAGTGGCAAACTAAGATGCAAAGCTATCTTTTTAATCTCCAAGGCTTTGGCAGTGAATAAAGGTGCTTGGCCCAGAGTAGGCACTCTATAAACATTTGGTGAAGGAAGGAATGCACGGTCATTGCCCAGAATTAAACATAATATTTCAGATGTGATTTGATCCACATAAGAGTCTTTAGGCATACAAACGCTTTTTTACACTGAACATCTGCTAGTGGAAGGCTTACAGAGCTATATTTTTTGCCAGACATACTTATGTCTTTAACAACAACAACAAAATTATTGTCTACCTAATATGTATAAAGCGCAAAAGAAGGTATCATGAGTAAAACAAAAATAATGTATGAAAATAATTGTCTTTTAGCTGTTCATGATTTCATGAGCGAGAGTCACACGTTTACAACCAGCTGTGTTCCGAGGCAATGAACGGAGGGTTAGAGAGAGTGCTGGACTGAACTGTCAGTGTGGAGCTGGGCAGCTTTGGTTTTAGTCATTTGTTCCATGGGGATGTGCTGCATATTACCGATGAGTGGGCTGCCATATGCACTTCTGCAGGAAGATTTTTAAAAATACACCCCTTCATCTCAAGGACCTCACAACTAATTCCAGTAGGAGAGACAGATTAATTAGTAGAGAACTGTGACAAAATTAAGCTCAGGAAGCTATGGATAAAAATGCTGGAGAGGCTGTGGAGAAAAAGGAACCCTTCTCCACTGTTGGTGGGAGTGTAGACTTGTGCAACCACCAAGGAAATTAGTGTGGAGATTCTTCAGGGAACTAGAACTAGAGGTTGCATTTGACCCAGCTATTCCCCTTCTTGGTATCTTCCCAAAAGAATTAAAACCATCAAACCACAGCAATACATGCACACCCATGTTTATAGCAGCACAGTTTGTAATAGCTAAATCTTGCAAACAGTCCAAATGCCCCAACAGCGGAATGGATAAAGAAAATGTGTTTTTTAAAAAATACAATGGAGTACTACTCTGCCATAAAGAACAATAAGCTTGAGATATTTCGAGGTCAATGGATGCATCTTGAGACCATACTCTTAAGTGAAATAAATTGGACACACATTTAAATACCATATTGTTTCTCTTGTGTGAGAAACTGAAAGTGTAAATAAAGACTAAAATGTATTCTAATGGGAAAGGGGAGAAATTGTTCAAATGGGAAGGGGAACAACGGAGCAGAGGGGAAGAACGGATGGACAAAGGGAACAAGAAATAGAAGGGAAAAATGGAAACAAAGCTTTTGTAAATAAGGAGGGAGGAGGGGGTAAAGGGAGGAGAGGGGAACAGGAAAACAAGAAGCAACAAGATACATCATGGACAGGTACAAATCCCCTATGATAAATGTTATCACCATGTACATCTAAAATGTAAGATTAAAATAAAATTTAAAAAAGTATGGAATCAGCCTGGAAGATTCAAGGGAGGCTGTCTGGAGGAAGTGATCTTTACAGTAATTCTTCAGAGATGAGTGTTGGCAGATAAAGGAAGAGGAGAGAATATATCGGTTGGGGAAGGAGACATACACTCGACATCAGTGAGCATCAGTGAGAAGGCCAGACCACATATAGAAGATAATCTGAAAGCATGACTTGTTCCAATGACCAGTAAAGAAGGAGGATCTGGGCAGACTATAGGGTGGAGAATAGTAATAATTTAATTTGGAACTTACTGAGTTTTGGGTTTTGGTCAAACACACAATCAAAAGGTTCAGCAACTGGATATACCAATTAGAATTCAGGAGTAAAATTTTACCCCGGGGCTTAAGGACTATCATGTACAGGTTGTACATGTCACCAGCAGTGGCTAAGAACAGTGAGATGAGAAGAGAGCTAACTGTGAAGAGCATAAAGTGAGAAGATGAAGGTGAGAAAAGAGAAAAGAATGGAATTGTAGGGAAATACCCACATTTAAGAGCTGAGAAGAGGAAAAAATAATAGTGTTGGTGAGAAGGCAAGGCTGGAGTTTCAAGAAGAAAATGAACAATAGTGTCAAATGCTCTTAAGAGGGCAAAAAAAGCACAGGCTGAAAATTTTATTATACTGAGAGATTAAGAGGCTGGAGATTATAGGCTGGGCATGCAGCTCATGGGTAGAATGCTTGCCGAGAATTTGAGGAGCACTGGCTTTCATTTCCAACACTGAAATCATAGTGAGAAGAGTAAGGAAGAGGAGGAGGAGGAAGAGAAGGAAGGAGAAAGAGGAAGAGGAGGAGGAGAAGGAGAACAACAACAACAGAAAGAAGAAAGAAAGAGATAGAAAAAAATGGCTGTGCCAAAAGCAACAGAGACTGAAAGAGATCGGAAGAATTACTCTACTGAGAAAAAAGACAAGAAACATAAAATGGCAAGTGTAGATTCCTCCCTTCAGTTCAAGAAGGTTTGAAATTGTATTGTTAAAAGTAAAGGAAGAAAATGTTGGCCAAGGAAATCTAAATGGTTTGGAAGTGAAGTTGGAGATTTTAAAAGAATAGTGACAGCACAATATACTAATGTGTGTTGCTCTTCACCAGCTCCAGGTAAAGGTTAGAGAAAGTGGTAGTTGGATTGGCCCAGGATTGGGACTTAACTAGATGGATATGTAAAAAAAATGAGAGGGAATGGAATTGAAGGATTTCATCAAGAGACAGATTGAAAGGATGGAGGCTGAGAAATTGAGGTAGAGTGGGGCAGTCAAGGGTCTTAGAGACTTTAATGCAATTACAATACATGCATTTATAAGAATATTGTGCTCCGATGTTGGAGTTAAGATTTCAGAGAAGGAACAATTCCAGCTGATGGTAAAATGTAAGATGTAATCAAGAGTATAGACTACAAAAGATAGATAACAGGAAAAGATTATGGATCTGTGACCCTAGGATGCCTGAGTATATCTACAGATTGATGCAAAGAATTCATGAGAGAGGGGTTGTATCAGTCAGCAGGCAAAAGATAAAGTGCCTTTCCTAATTCTAATGTAGACTTCCACATTTTGTTGAATTAGAAGACTGGGCATGGATTCAGGAGTAAGAAACAGTATACAATGGTGTAGTTACAGTATAGAAAACAAAGAAGACCTTGTAGAGTAACCTGAGGAAAGAAAAATGGAACAATTCCATTAGCTTTAAAGAGATGAGGGGAGGGAGCAACTACCAGCACTCAGATGGAGCGGGCTGCCTTGGGAAGACAATGAGCTTAGTCTGAAGAAACTATCGACCCAAGAAGTAGGGAAGTAAATACTACCCTCTCACACTCCTCCCTCCCTCAGATCTCTGGGGCGGGTAGCCCTCTGGTTGAATTCCACCAGGAAAGAGAGCAAGGAGATCTGTTGAATCCTTCATACATACTCCAACCCCACTTGCACTTCCAGCACAGAGGAGGGTAAAGAAGGATGCAAAATGGCTTTGGAGAGGCAAAAAGCCTTCCAGCCTAATGAGATTAGAGATACAGTTTGGAGAAGAGCTAACTGATAGTGCAGGTTCCTTACAAGTTAAGAGGGAATGAGATTCACGTATCAGACCGATGGATAAGACTTAAACGGGAAAGCGGAGGACGTCTACTGAGTAGAGTGAGGAGTGAACATGGTGAAAAGTCTGAGAAAAATAGGAAAGGTTTGACTCTATTGGGGAACGTGAGAAAGACGGATTGGACAGATGCAGTACGATTAACCTTTGCGGGAGGGTCCATATGAGGTATGATTGTGAATCAGGGTGGGATCAATCTGTCCTTGATGTGATTTTTCTCTAGTACTGTTTAATTAGTGTTCAGATGTGGCGTAGGCAGGCGGTCAGGCTCCATGGGTTGAATTTTGCTGAAAGGAAGCAAGGGAGTTTTTGAAATGATGAACCATAAATCTGAGTCACAAAGGGAAGAAAATTAAGGCTGAAGGAGACTACTGAATATAGAAAAAATGGGAGTTTATCCAGGACTGGGTGCCCTAGTAAGGCATCTTTGAACAAACAAGCTAGAAAGACAACGGTTGTGGATAGAGAAAGATGCTTGAATTAGTGATTTTGGCTGTATTAGTCAAAATCCTTTCATTTGCAAGTGATAGAAACTAAACTTGCATTAGCATAAGCTGAAAAGGATTTTGTTGGTGCATATAACCCACAGGTCTAAGGGCAAAGGTGACTTCAGACATAGCGTGGTCCCTGGGCTGGAGCGTAGCATCAGGGCTGTCTTTTTTCTAAATTCTCTTAGAAGTTTCTATTCCTTCCTCTCTCTTGCAACAAGCAGGCTTTCTTCATATGGCTCTATATGGAAGATGACTGCTGGCAGTTCCAAACCCACCTCATGCCAGACGATGAACCAGTAAGAAAAGAGACTCTCAGCATCCACAGGTCAATTTCCTGGAAGCCTTGTGACTGGTCTTGCTTGGGTCTCAGCTCGTTCCTTGACCCAGTCACCATGGATGGGGATGGGGAAAGGAGAGCGAGCCAGACTTCGTTTACAAGAGCACAGAAGAGAGGGTGTGGAGGGAAGGAAGCATTGTTACTAACGGACTTTCCAGTGTCCAAAGAGACAGGTAAGAGGAAGTTTTCCCAAACCAAATAGAGGCATCGAGCGCACACCATAGCAGATTGCAGAGAAGGAACAATGTGCTGACCAGGGCAGCAGTGTGTGAAAGCTAAATTAAACTCTCATTTTAAAAAATGCTCCCAATGACAACACACATTACATGTGTATGTTCTAACAAGTTTCTTTGAAATTCTCAATACTTCTTTTTAACATGCATATTCAGTTCTTGAAATTCTATATAAGGGCTAATGAGAATTAAAAAGCGGTGTTCTAGGGATGCTTTCACCAACAGCTGTCACTTCTGGAGTCCTTACATGGTCTGGACACTATGCAGACTGTTTCATATTGTGACCACTTCTATGAAGTACTGAACTGGAGAGTCATTGGTTGCCGCTCTACCAAGAATTCCCCTTCCCTCTTTCCTACCAGTGTACAGGTTTTCTTTTGGAAAACAGGGGTTCTCCCATTCTTAGTGACATTGTTAAAGAAGGGAGACAGTTTTTGACCAGGTTGAGCTAATCAGAGTCACTTGTCTCCTGGGTCTCAAAAATTGGTCCAGGGCACGTGACACACAGGGGTTTGTCACTTGTGTTGGGAACGCTGCGACGCAGGTTCTCTCTTTCTCCGAACTGTGTGGTACAGCAGTGGGAGACCTGGAGTGGGTGCAGCTGCTGGCAGAGCTGGGCTGAGGCTACAATGGCGGCACAGACGAGGGCAGAACTGTGAGAAGGTAAAAGACAATGAACTTGGGACCCAGATAACACCGAGAGCCTCTGAGAAGCCCTAATGCTAAACCTCAGCTGCCCGAGCCAGGAACATCTTATTCTCTGTGGAAACTATTTCCTCTGAGCCTCCGTTTCCTCACTTTTAAAATGGTAATGATAAAAGGGATCTTACTGGCTTATTGTAAGGGTTAAATGATACAGTGCATGGCCTGACAAACATTGATACTCTATCTCGTTCTGGTAGATGGCCACATGGTACCATCTTAAATATACTTTCATGGAATTGATCAGGGTGTAGCTCTTTTTAACTTATGGAACATACTTTAAGAAGCTTTATAGTGTGTAAGTACAGACAAGTAGAGTTCTTTTCAAAGGAATATATATTCATTTTTTTCTATCACAAAACTATGTCCTTTGTAGAAGATGTGAATGCTTTATATAATTTATAATCGTACTAAGTGTTTATGATCATTTCCACAGAGACTGAGTGTCAGATCTTTGGTCAGTAGCAAAACTGTCATTTGTTGTTCTGTCGAAAAATCACCTTTACTTTGACTATTTTAACTTATATTACCTAATCCAGGAACATCAGCCAAGATTAACATCAGGATTACTTATATTAAAACAGTCTTTCTTTTTCCTTCTTTTGTTTCTTCCTAACATTCTTTCCTTGAATTTGTATTTATTTGTGTTTATGGCATCTTAGACAAAAGAAGTTAGGCATGATCCTTTAAAAATGTGTCTGGCTTTGTTTGTCTGCTTGTGTCTACAAAGAATTCATAAAAACAGTTACCAAAGAGCAACGCAAGATCGATCTCTGTCCTTATAGTTAAGAACCTAAGATGCTATTGGTTACAAAAACAGAAAGCTGGAGAAGTAAAACGTTAAAAATACGCACATGAAGAATTCATGTCTGATTTCATACAGTTAATCTTGAAAACCTAACTCCTGGCAAATATATGAAATCAAAATAAACAAATCAAATCATTTAAAAACTTAGAAAGTAATAATAAACCATAAACACAATGTTACTGAAACTCAGCCACACCACATCCTCAGCTCTGGTTTGGATGTGACACAGTGTTTTAAATTGTGTTGGGTGGAGGCCCCCGCAGGAAGGAAGCATCGGATATTGCTGGAACATATCTTTGTTTGAGCAACAGCTAATGAGAAAGGTCACCATTATGCTTTGCTTTCAAATACTAGGTCTGTTTTGAAATTAATACTGAACATTTCATCACAAATGCTGGTGAATGATCGTTGAAGTACACAATCCTGCAGTATTAATCTTTTTCTCCCAAACGGAGTATAAAAATCAAAGTGGTGAGAACCACTGTTTTGATCAAAACTTGCCAGTAAAAGATAAAATTACTTTCTATTTATGGGCTCCGGGGTTCCTGCTTATTTACAAAATTCTACTAGGAATTTTGAAGGAAACATAGCTGATTTTTTTCCTGCAATTTTAGTGTTACTCATGCTCTTGTTAAACTCATTGCCAGTGTTTGAGATGCAAGGTCTTCTGGACTTTGTTTCCTAACATTTATTGCATTTGTTTAGTGAATCAAGTAAATGGTGCTGAGAGCTCAAGAAAAAATTTAATTTTCTTCTGTTCAAAGAATTTGCTGACAAATGTAATAAACTTCAGAAGGCCTCTTCCCAGGAAGGGCTGACTTACATCCAGAACAGTGAAAACAGTCCTAGCAGACATTGCTGCCACAGTCTGTGGGGGAGGGGGCCGAAACCATTAAATATCTCAGTTTATATTTTCGTTTTTCCCTGTTGGCCAGGCCGTTGTATTCCCATGTCTGCAGCACGTTCCACTGTGGGAGCTGAGTCCTCAGAATAAACTCTGTGAAAGGCTGGGTCCACCCTCTGGGGATAAGGGATCCAGCGGGGAGGAAGGGGAGGGGGTAAAGGAAAAGGGAAGGGGGCGGCTGTCTTCCTGTGTTTGGATGACCTTTCCTTATGTTTATCTGCAGGGGCTGGTCAGCCACGCTCTGTTTGGTATCAGTCTACCATGTTGCCTAGCTTTATGTGAGTAAAGGACCTTTGCCTTTGCTGGGTGGACGAGATTTAGTTTTCTGAGTTTTAAATAAATAAACAATATAAAGTGTATCAGTCTGCTAGGGGTGAGAACCTAAAAAAAAAGAAGTCTTATTAAACATACACATATGCTCAGTCTAACAGATTCCCTCGGGGAAAGACCTAGGTGCATCCTGGAGCTGTTTGAGGTGGGGGCACTGTGCTTCTGCTCGCCTGCCTGCCGAGAGCTGAGCTGGAGACACCTTTCCTTCTCCCACATCCCCCACCTTCAGCGGAAGGCTCCTCACCTGTGGGTGCTCTGTGTCTAGCTCTCGACTGAGTAAACGAATGAACAAATGAGCAGCACCGCTGGGAGGTGACTGGGGAACAGGCTGTGGGGTTCGTGTACTTCCAGGGTTATTGGCCAGTTTCTGTCCTAAGGGCTCTGTGTGGCTCCACTTCAAAGAAACCAGTCTGAAGCCTCCCGGTCTCACATTCCTGATGGAGGAATCACTCATTTCTTGTGGGCGAGTGAGAGAGACCTCTTGTTTCCACCTTGCTGCTTCACTGCAGGGCAGGCCTCGCACTGGGCCTGGCTTTATCTTCAATGTTACTTTCCCAGAGAGCCTACCCCTTAGCTCTCTGACTCTTCTCCATCTAAATTAGACCTCCTCGAGATACCTTTTATGAAACTTTCCATTTTCTCCTTTTCTTTCTCTTTTTTCCTTTTTTTTTTTTTTTGTGGTGGAGATTATACTGAGCTACATTCCCAGACCTTTTTTTATTGTTAATTTTGAGACAGGGTCTCACTAAATTGCTAAATTGCCTGGGCTGGGCTTGGACTTGTGATCCTGTTGCTTTAGCCTACCAGACTGCATCAAAATGCCTGGCCCATTTCTGATTAATTCACTTGTGTGATAAATAATTCCATGTCTGTCTTCTCTACTACATCACGAACTCCCTAAAGATAGGGAACCATATTTATTTTTCTTATCACTGAATCCTTAGTACCTAGGACATGTAGTAACCACGCACGTATGTTAAATGAACAAACGAGCAGATTAATGACTACATTATATTTGGAAGGAGAATTCATGCGAGGTTACTGAGTGAAGTTGGGGGATAAAGGTCAGAGTCCAAAAGCCTTATCCCAAACAAACCTTGGACACATTCATGAGTTGAGACTCTGGAAAAGGTCATAAATCATGTTGTATCTCTTACCTCTAAAACTTAACTGGCACTCTGTGGTCCTAGGAATGTGAGACACTTTCTCTTCTGATTCTATACAAGTAGCAACTTCTTCTACTTTTGCAGTAGTAGCATTATTTTTGGTTGCCAGGTATCTAAACCTTGTAAGAATTTTTGATGATTCCCCTTTCCTCACCTCTCATGGTTTCACGATATTTCTTGTTAGAGATGAACGGGTCAAGAAAATGAATAGAAATATTATTCAGCCATAAAGAGAATGAAATGATGTCATTTGCAGGAAAACTGATGCAACCAGAAATCAACATGTTAAGCGCAATACTCAGATTCAGAAAAGTATTACATGATTTCCCTAATATGAAATCTAAAAACGATGACATGAAAGCAGAAGGGGCATTATTAGAAAAAAGGAAGGAAATGAGGAGTGGGAAGAAGAGATGTAAGGAAGGGTAACAGGGGAATGGAAAAAATTGTTAATTTTATTCCTAGGACCATGATGTTGACATGGATTTATTGATGTAAAAATGTCTCCATTATATTCCATCAAGTGAAATAACAGGTTATAAAATGGTATATATGGCAAAAATGCATTAATGAATAGAGACATCAGAAAATCATCTAGAATGGCCTTCACTTGACTGTTTTATTCTGGTTCTGGGAGTGAGATGCTAAACACATTTTTCTTTTCCACTTTTTACATTTTTATTAGTACGTGTTTGTAGTACATAATGATCACATTCTTCATGAGGAGTTGGTCTATGATACATCTAAATTATTTTTTTATCCCCTTACTTTCCCCCTCTCTCCTTCTCCCTCCATCTCTTGATTCCTTTTCCCCTGAGAAAGATCTATCTTCCTATTTCCTATTATCTTTTTTTTATTATGCTATTTATTTATATTTGGGGTTTCTCATGCAAGAGAAACTTGCAATATTTAAGCTTACTTGTCTGACTTGTTTCACTTAACATAATGGTCTCGAAGTGTGTCCATTTTCCTGCAAATGACTCAAGTTTATCCTTCTTTATGGCAGAGTAGTACTCCATCGTGTATAAATACTACATTTTCTTTATCTATTCATCTGTTGGTGGACAAGATTTGGCTAATGTGAATTGTGCTGCTACAAACATGAGTATGTGTCCGTCATGGGGACATGATGTGATATGTCCTTAACTCTTTCATGAAAATACCTAGAAAGAATACCTCGATTGAATGGAATTTCTAGTTGTAGTTTTTTGGAGGAAATGCCATACTGATTTCCATAGCAATTGTACAATGTAGAGGAGTTCCTTTTCCCAAAGCCTCACCAGCATCTGTTCTTATCTGATTTCTTGATGATAGCCATTCTTTCTGGATGGCATCTCAGTGTTGTTTTAATTTGAATTTTTCTAATGGCCAGTGTTTTTATTGGCTATTTGTACTTCTTCTAAAACGTGTCTAATTCACTTCACTTTCCCATTTTTTGGTTGGGTGTTTTATTTTGGGTGGCATTTAATATTTTTTTTTAATTTTATTTTAAACCAAGAACATGTATTGGTACATTCTACATACAATGGTCACATTCATTACATTAATTCTGTACCTATACATGATTGGGTGGCATTTAATATTTTTTGAGTTCTTTATATATTCTAGATATTAGTCCTCTGTCTGAGGAATAGCTAGCAAAACATTTTCCCATTCTGTAGGTTATCTCTTCACTCTGTTGATTGTTTCCTTTCTTTTACAAAAACCTTTTGATTTGATATGATCCCAATTGTTGATTCTTGGCATTATTTCTGGTGCAACTGGGGTTCTGTTCAGAAGGTCCTTGCTTAGGCCTATGTCTTCAAGAGTTTTACCTATTTTATCTTCCAACAGATTGTTTCTGTTTTAACATTTAGATCTTTGATCCATTTTGATTTTCGTTTAGTACATGGTGAGAAATATGGGTCTAGACTCAATCTTCTGCTTGTGTCTAGCCAGTTTTCCCAGCACCATTCATTACAAAGGATATCATCCCTCCAGCACAACATATTTTTCTTTTTAAGAGTGTTTTTTGACGCGTGGTATTAATGTTTCTAAGCAGAGGAAATTAAGAATTGCTGTGAGTATGTGAGGTGATATGTTAATTTGATTGTAGTAATCATTTTACAATGTATGTCAAAACCTGCTGTTGTATATTTTAAATATGTATGGTTTTATTTATCAATTACACCCAATTTTAAAATGTTTTAAAAAGTACTTTTAGTTTTTTTTTTCTTTTTCATTCCCATAAGGACCTTTTAATCTAATCAGTGTATTAGGTTTCTTTTTTTGATTTTTTTTTTTTTTACAAGTTTAGACACTGAACTCCAATTAGTTTAAAAACAAAAACCAGGAATATATTGGATCATGTCTCTGGGAAGTTGATGGGAGCTGTTGGCCTCATATATGACTGGATCCAAGCTCAAATATTGCTCAGGACCCCACCCTTCTTTCCATCATTCCACTAAACTTTTGAAATGGACACCTTCAACTCCTGGCTTGCAACCACCTCAAAGCACCAGAAAGAGCGCTGATGGCACCCACGTGACTGTTTGTCAATCAGCCACTGTGGGGGGTTGGGGCATACGGCTCTGATTGGCCTGACCCCGGGAATATACTCACCTTTCTGCCCCTCGAATGGGGAGGTGGTACAGTCACAGAAAGACTTCCTTAAAGAAAAGAGGAACTACTGGATGTGGCTCTAGCTCAGTGGTAGAGCACTTGCTTGGCACATTCAAAGACCCTGGGTTCAATCCCCAATGCCATGAACAACAGAAAAAGGAACTATGTTACCAGGACAAGCTGAGTAAGTGTTACTAGACAATAAAAAAACAACAGTGTCCTTTCCTGAAATAGCTCCCCTGTGCCAGGTGCAGCAATAGGCCCTTAACATACATGAGGCAGGATACACAGGGGAAATGAGGATGTGCTATAGAGTAAGTTTACTTTGGTCCAAATACTAGTTATTTCTCTTACCACTTGTGTTATTTTGGACAAGTTAAACTTTAATGAGGTTCAATTTTCTCATGATAAAACATCAAGGTAAGACATTCAATGGAAGACTACTCAACTTTAAATGGGAAGGAAATTCTAGCACATGCTAGAACGTGGATGAACCTTGAAGACGTTATGGAAGGAACTAATACGGTCGCGGAAGGACAAACGCTGTGTGCCTCTACCGAAATAAGGTACCTGTTTGACAGTAGTCAAACCCACAGACGCAGAAAAGCAAATGGTAGTTGCAAGGGTTGGAGAGTAGAGAGAAGGGGAGTTACTGTGTAACAGACAACAAGCTTCAGTTTTCCAAGGTGAAGGGTTCTGGTTAGGGATAGATGTGATGGTTGCAAAACAATGTGAAGTAGTTGACAGCCCTGAACTATAGCCTTAAAAGTGGTTAAAATGGTTAAATTTGTGTCATGTATATTTTTCAATAAATTTTAAAAACACAGAAGGGTTAAATGAGGCAACATGTATACACTACTCAGCGCAGTATGAGCCGATAGTAAGTGCTCGTAAATATCAAGTGTTCTCATAACAGCCCCCTAAATGAGGCCTTAATAGCGCTGGGCTCACAGCTGATTAAATGGAGACTTGGAGGTTAACTAACTGCTCCGAGTCCACCCAGCCAGAAAAGTACCACAGTCAGACTCAAATTCAGCACTTGGCCTGTAAAGTCCTACTGTTCCCTGTTATGCTGGGTTACTTCCAGGCACGCTGCTGGCTGTTACGACTGCTTAATATTTTAAATCCTGCTTTGATTATGTTAAGCTTCTGCTTAATAAAACATAAGGCATGTATGCCTGGTCTAAAACTCAAATTCCTCTTCCTGGTACACTTCATTTTGGAGACTCAAGACCCTGGTTTAGCCTGCTCTGTGTTGTCTACGTTCACCACCTGCGTGGATTCTCTTACCTGGCCAAGGCCGAAACTTTACTAGGATCCAACTCCTTCAGAAAGCCTCGCCTACCTGGGTGAAAGACATGTTCATTGTCTCTTCTGTACTGCTACGGTCTTTATTATTTGGTAGCAATGCATAACGTACTGCTTTATTAAATGCTGTTACTTTGTGTAGTCATGTCTTACCCCCATATCCAGCCATCAGCTCATGGAGGCAGAGATTCCGTTATTTCCTTTGATTTGCCTTAAGGCTGGTTTAGTGTTTTTCACTGAGTATGGACTTGTTAACAGTTCCTCAATGATGCTGACATAGGAAATATATGATGACTGGTTCATGCAACCGTGATTTGAACTGAAGAAAAGCACGTGTTGTTCTCTTTTTTGTTAGAAAAGACACAGGAATTTTTCTTCATACTTTTATGTCAGTTCAGGATATCATGCTTCCTAGTCGGTGTGGAAAGAAAATTTGAGCCTGGTTAAAAAACCGATCTGCTGGTGGGCCTGTGTGAGAGGTAGATGTCTCTTGCTGATTAGATTCTCAGAAATAGAAGCAGACCAAAGTATTTTTGGAGCAGAGATGAAGCAGTGGGGTCTTCAAGAATATCTCAAAAAACATATACAAGGTCATTTCAGATTCTGCAAATGGTGCCTACTGCATAACTATTTCAGTCTCTATTTAGATACTGGAAATGTTAGTTAAGTGCATAAATCTTTTTAAATGACAGTGTCTCTCATGCCCAGTCTGTTCTCAAAGGCTAGTCCCCTGTGGGCTGTGTAAAGGGTATGCAGAAGTCCCTCAGGGAGAGAATCAAGGTCGAGGTGCTAGAAATGGGCTCCTGGAACTGCCATTCAGCAGGATGTCCTCATGTGGCAGTTCTGAGTGGTCATGTTCTGAGCGCCTGGTTTCTGTTCTTTAAATATTTTGAATATCACCACTGGGCAGAAGGAACAGCACTGGACGTTCTGCTTAATAGGAACATAAACACTGATGGGAGAATAACAGAGGATGAGGCAGGAAACACAGGTAAGGACCAGAAATTGGAGGAATTCAGATTAACGATGAGAACCAATGAACCATAGAAAACAATTAAGCAGAGAAGTATAAATAGATGTATACATACTTTTTTTTTAAATAGGGAAGACTGTTTAACAAGCTTTTTATAAGAGACCAGGTGAAAGGTGATGACGACCTGGGCCAAGAACTTGGCAGTGCCAATGAACAGGAGGGGACAGATGGGAGAGATATATTTTAGGTAAAATTGGCTGGATGTATGACTGGATGGAGAGACTGGGAGTACAAATGTCAAAAGGAGTCAGAATCTAATTAGTTGTATGTACCAAAGATACATTGCTATTTCATATTTATTTGCACTGTCTCACCTCAAAGTTCAGGGAATTGGTTGCTGATCAACATAAGATACATGAGCAGACCAGCCGAATGAGTGGGTACTGGCATTTCTTGAAAAATACTCACTCTGCCCGACCACATTTCAGATCAGTGAGGGTCAAGACTAGAACAACAACTCATTTATAATTGTATTGGTCCAGCTTCCCGTGGCTCAAGAAAATATGGAGAACATTCTGACTTTAAAAACAGCAGCCAGATGTCCTTGGATAAGACCATGTCATGCCCAACGCACAGGGCATCATTTGCTCTTCTCTCAGTAGGTGAGCCCTGGCTATCACTCGGGTTGCTGTAGTTTCTTTGGGGCTTTCCCCACCTATTAAATAGTCAGGCTGAGCTGTGATGGGAATAGGCAGTATCCTGAGACTGGGAAACCCCAGAAAAAACTCTTAGAATTATTTCCCAAGGTGGAGCAGAAATTTACCCTGCTGAATCCTGGGTTCACTGGGAAGGAAAGTGTACAGAGGTTGGTTTATGATATCGGTGGTTTTACCCTTATAATCATCGTCTTTAACATTCTTTCACTTTGCTTGCCTAAGTAAGGGAAAACATATTGGACCAACAGGCAATTTGAGACATTAATAGACTGTTATGTTTCATCTGAATTATAGTTTTTCAGTTTTCTAACTCAAGATTTTATTTCAAATGACATTTCGTTGAAGACGGTAGCAATTTCTCCTCTGAATGAGGATCAAAACGATGGTGTCTTTACAGTTTTAAAAATAAACTGTGCTTCAGACCTGCACAGAAATATTTAAATGTCATAACCTGAAAATAACCTCTGAGTTTTCCCACACTCTAACAAATCCCCACACTGCCAAGTGGATATGTACCAACATTTCCAGATTCCCCTGAGAGCACATTGGAGAATGTTTCTTTCCAAAGAAAGAAAATGTTAGGGGAAAGTATACACACTCAAAATATAGGGCTTACACCAGATAGCGCCCTCCTGTCATAAGGAAAGTAGTCAAGTGTAACACGATAACACAAACACAAGATAACTATTACACAATATAAAGCTCACTTGTAATTTCGCTTTCTTGCCCACAAGTTAATGAATTCATTTTATAAAGATCTTTAAAACAACAACAAAGGAAAAAAGTTGTACCTATCTCCATTTACTCACATATCTTCTTATTTGGTAAATGAAAAACACAATTATTTTTATTCTCATTTTACTAAAAGGAAGACAAAAAATACAAGTATCTTACATTTTTTTGAGACTCTCTCCCTCTGTTCTGCTTGTTTTACCAAATGCAATCCCTGTGTGAGCTCAACTAAATCGTTCTTCGGGGCTCCTCCTGAGCAGCTGGGCCTCGAGGAAGGAAATCACCCAGCTGCAGGTCGGTGCTGTTAGCAGTTCTTGGCTGCCTCTTCGTCTGCAGGACAATCCGATAATCTAGCTCTTCTACACTCATAACAACTGTTACATACCTGCACCCTTGTCCTCTTTACCTTATTCTGAATAAATTCCTGGGTAACACTTCACTCAGAAAGCCTAAGTAAATCATGACCAAAACTCTAACTGGATTTTTATAATGGAATATAAAGTGATTATAAACATTGTTCAGCAAAGTAAACATATAAGAATAATGAAGCAAAAAACTAGGACTAGAAGTTCCATTTGACCCAGCTATTCTGTCTTGGTATCTTCTCAAAAGAATTAAAAGCATCATACCACAGTGATAGAGGCACACCCATGTTTATAGTGGCACAGTTTGTAATAGCTAAATCTTGGAAACATCCCAAATGCCCATCTACTGATGAATGGATAAAGAAGAAGTGGTTTCTTACACAATGGAGTGTAACTCTGCTATAAAGAACAAGAAGCTTGAGACATTTCTAAGTAAATGGATGCACCTTGAGACCACACTCTCAAGTGAAATAAATCAAACACATATGTTTAAATACTGTATTGCTTCCTGATGTGAGAAACTGAAAGCGTAAATAAGGACTAAAATGTATTATGTTGGGAAAGGGAGGAAATCGTTGGAATGGGAAGGGGAACTAGGGAGGGGGAGGGAAAAGAAAGAGAGGGACAAGAAAAAAAGAGTAGAAAGAGAAAAAAATGGAAGCAAAGCTTCTGTAAATTAGGAGGGAGGAGGGGTCGAAGGGAGGGGAGGGGAATGGGAGAAAAAAAGAAGCAACAAGATATGTCATGTACACATACAAATTCCCTATGATGAATATTATCATTATGTATATCTTTAAGGTACCACTAAAATAAAAGAAAAAGGAATAGCCAAGCAAATGATAAAAACAAGAAGAGAGGTATTACTGACCCACCAGTTATCAAGCAAATTATAAAGCTGCCATCATTAAATAATATGAGATAATGGCTGGAATAGACAATACATTAATGACACAGGCCAGAGATCACATACTAAAAATAAGACAAAGGTACCATTTCAAAACGGTGGGAAAGGACAGAATATTTAACAGATGGTATTGGAAAACTAGCTATCTATTTGGAAAAAATAGTTCTAGTTTCATTTCTTAAAAACAAAACATGAAAGGGCTGAAAAGGCTGTATGTTAAAACAATTATAAAAGTGCTAAATGGAAATTCAGGACAGGGGTTGTAATTTTCGTAATGGGGAGACCTTCTAAAGCAAGACTTAACCCAAGAAACACACCAAGGCTTTGTTTCTGGACAGTTCTAGCTACAAAGCATAAGGCTCGTACTCTTTCTTTCTATAGTAGCGATGGTTGTAAGTAGTAGTCAAGACCTCACCTTACTCCTCCTGTTGTTCCTCGTTATGCATCTTTGTATCCTTAGTAGATTACAGAAGACCTGGCTCCAGGTTTGTTGATTTAACTTGACAGCTCAAATTACTTTGATTATGACAGAAACCTGGCAGAGGGCAGGAACGATAGACTGCAGTAATCAATGGTTAGTATGCAAAGGAAAACAATCCTTCCTTATTTATAAAATATTTTCAGAGCGGTTATTTGATGAGCCTCTGTCCCCCGCCCCCCAAACCCCACCCCCAAACCCAAACAACCAGAATGCAAGCAGAGAGAATATGTACATCGCAAGTTAGCAACAGAAGCATTAGCAGTTACCACCTTGCCTCACTCCTGCTTCACCAGAGAAATGAAATAGTTTTCCCAAAGTTTTGGTCTAGGTCTCTTTCAGTTAGGGAATGTTGTCGCTAAGGATAATTTGGTACAAAAAGCCAGGTAGAGCATTTGGGGACTGCATTCCTTAATTCTACAGAAACACACCATCTGGGAAAATAGGATTGAAAACTAATGTCTAAGGTCTACCTCTCTTTTTCTACAAACAGATAGCAATAGGAAACACCTGTATAAATATCTAATCCAAGCCATGGCATCACTTTTCTTGGTGTCCATTTTTGTCAGGTGGGGTTCAGATCGTCCTCTTCTCACCTCCGACCCCAGCTGGTACTGCAAGAGCCCATTTTGAGCCAGTCTGAACCGGATCAGCTGACGTGGTTTTGCTTCATCACTCATTTCTGCCTTTCACTTCCTCCCCTGGGGCTTCTGTTTGTCCACTAACTGCTCATGCGTGCAACCCCGAAAATGGGAGATGTCAGTGCCCATGGGCCACCCCTGATTTATGGGGACAGGAGCCTTTGGGTAAATTGTCCTCACAGGAAGACAATCCTGGCTTCTCAAGGTTGTGCGGAGTCAAGTTTCAGCCACCCACAGCCCCAGGCAACTTAGTAACCTGTTCTCCTACTGGCCTCCCTTCTTCGTTTCTCTTCTGTTCCCCAGTCCTGCCCCCTGCAATCACATTCCCGAATGTACAGTGGGGAAGTTAGCCACTCGCTTTCATTATTGTACTGTTAACTGCACAATAATACTTCCTGACACTTGTTTCATACTTGCAGGTATTCCTTTTCATCGCCACAACAAACTTGAGAGACAGAGATCACGATTTCCGTGTGATAGGTGAGGAAACTGAGACTCAGAGAACGCAGTCACTTGACCAGGATCACAACAGCTAGAGAATGGCAGCCAGGAGTCAGCAAAGGTCCTCTGAGGGGAGGGGAGGGCTGGTTGTGTTATAACACAGCTGCCTCCTATCAAAATATTTGCAGAGGGCTTTGATCTCGGGGCCTACCACTCTGGAAAGTGCTCTTCCTCGCTTATCAGCTCTCTGCCACAACACTCACAGTGGTCCCAAACATGCCCACAATTTTTCCAGTCTCAGATATACTGCATATAGATAAATTTCATGGTGCACAAGTACAAAGGAACACAGCAGTAGGGAGGGGAGTTGAATAAGGGTTGAGATGACCCATGAATAAATCACTCCTCCATATCTTGCTATTTAAAATGGATAAATATACACATGAGGTCCAACAACACACACACACACACACACACACACACACACACACACAAGACTGACCAGATGTGGAGCCTCACCAGCAATATCTCAGCACAAAAGACATGGATGTAGTAGACAAAGAGCTCAAGGTGAAGGAAACACCAAGGAGGAATGAGATCCTTGGCTTGCACAGTGTGGCCCTGGAAGATGGGCATCCCATGCCTACTTCCACAGAATGAAGTCCTGTAGTAGTCTCCAAGTGCTACCCTTTCGAAGGAATGGGTTGGAGAATGTTCTGTAAGAAGAATCAAGCTATTTATAAATATACTTGAAATGGACTCATATAGGACCACTGAAAGCATTTAATCCTCTTGGGATTAAACATGAAAAAGACTCAAGAGAACCATAATAGCAATTTCCAAATATGTGAGACTGTGATCTTTCTAGTGCATTCTTTTCAAAAGTTCAAAGTCAAGCATGCTTTGAGCTCACTTGGACCTCGGATCAACTCATCTATGTCATTTGTGCTATCTCACTTCCCTTGTTCGCTGGGTCAGATTTATAGGCCAAGAGGGTGATCCGTTCCTCAATTGTATCCTCATATTTCCCTTACTCTCTCACCTAAATAATGCTTGACTGAGGACTGAAGGAGACTGGAGTGTCAAAGGGACAGTTATAGGGCAGGGTGGCCTCTCCAGATCCAAGGCTTCACTTTCCTTCGCAACCTTTAGGAGGGAGTTTTCCTTCCTTTTCCTGCTGTTTCTTCCCTATGGAATTCATGAACAAGTGTCTCTTCTACTTACCCTCCCAGCTCCATCCCCACCAGATGGAGATTCACTTGACTGGTAACTTTGGAAGAAGAAACGGACTGCACCAGCTGGGGACATCTTTCTTGCCTCTCTCCTCTTGGCAGGAGGCACTCGCTTTCTGCCTTTTCTCATGCTGTAAATTTTGCGCGAGGTCCCCTTGGAGAGGTCTCGGATGGTCCCTTGGACCTTGGGTCATGGTAGGTAGGCTTGTCTATTTCCAGGGTTAATACATGGAAGCTCATTTGGTTCTCAAATTGAAGCCACATTTTCTAGCCATTGCATCCCTTCCTTCTACACGGAGCTTGCCTCCCTTCAAGAACATTGATTTCCTTCTGTTTATAGGGGATGGAGACAAGAAAAAACAAAACAAAACAAAACAAAACTCCAGAGTCACCTTTTTTGTCTCTTTCTGTTTTCCTGGCCTGCCTCCCAGCCTGTCCCTGGACAGAACGTGCCCAGAGCTGCCTCTATTCCCCAGGGATTTGTTATTCACTATTTGTTAGATTGAATAAAATAATAGGATACGTTGTGTTTTAAAAGATACTGCATTTGAGGGGTGGAGGCAGAGGGAGGCCTGGAACTTGATGCTCTAAAGACCCCATAATAATATCAAATCTGCAATGACCCAAACCCTCCCTGCTGTCTGGCTCTCCCAGCAGCTTTCCTCAACCAACTCACTCTCTCATTCTCCTAAAAAGACCATCTTACTGATTATTTTCTGTCCGCAAGCCTCTTTGCTTTCATCTGCCGCGCTGCTTCCTGTTTTACTGAGAAAAATGCAAGTATAATGAGAATTTCCACTTATGTGCCTCTCACTACGTCTACCAAATTTCTGCAGCTGTCTCCTAATACACCACCTCCCTTTCTGTCACAAGGCTGCTTCTCTGAGTGTCCACAGTCCTCTCTGGTGCCGATCCCCGCCTATCTCCTGGACCTCCTCCCTCCTGCGAGAGCTTTGCTCTTCCGATTGTTACCTTGTCTGCATCATCAATTTCTCTTTCTTTCTACTGGGCTATTCGGATAAGCACGCAAATGTGCAGTGATATCGCCCACCCTTAACAAACAATAAACACCTTTCTCTTACTCGTATCTCCTTCCCCACCCAGCACCTCATTTCTCTACTTCTCATGATGACGAAATTCCTTGAAAAATTTGTTATGCTAGTTGTTTCTGCCTCCCTTTCCTCTCATTTTCGTTTGATCCTATTCCAGTCAAGCTTTCCTCTCAGTCCTTCCGCCTCCCCCTTGGTCTGTTTTCAAGATAGCCAGTGAACTCCATATTGCAAAATCCGGTGGTCAATCCTTGGTCCTCATTTCACTTGACCTATTACCATTGTATAAATCAGACTCCCTCCTCCTCCTCTTCTGTAAAGACTTTATTTATTCATTTACTTTTTAGCAGTTTTAGGTTCACACACACACACACACACACACAAAAAAAAAAATCAAGAGAAATAGAAATGTGTCCCGCCACCCTTCTGTTGGGTGTTTCAAGCTCAGCGGCCATCCTCAACCTCCTCAGCTTTGTTCACTGGTGGTGATGCGTGAGGCAGGCGATGAACTCCAGGGCTTGTGTCAGAGTGCAGATAGATATTTGGATTCACTGGACCCGGGAATCCATGATTCTGTTGGATTATGTTCCCAAGGTCATCAGTAGCTCCCTGAACACCAAACCAGGGTTCTTTCCTGATTATTATTCTTACAGACGAAGTTTCCTTTCTGCCCTGCTCTGGTTTAGGAGACAGCATAGAACTGTGCAGGTGTTTTGTCCCTTCCCAAGATATAAGATCCAGACCCCTTTGCTGGCTTCTTTTCTTCTTGCTGGTTCTTTGAACCACTCTAGGTATTATTCAATGCTGTTTTTGACCTGCTCTTTTGACATGCTCTCTAAAACTCCTGTTAATCATTATCCTTAGGTGATATCCACGATATGAGAAAGATTAACAAAAAATGCTGGAAGGAATAATTTTCTTGAAATCTACATATTTGCCTTTTTTAAACTTTTTTTTTTTTCAGACAGGATCTCACTATGTAGGTCAGGCTGGCCTTCAACTTACTATGTAGCCCAGGCTGATCTTGAATTCACAGTGATCCTCCTGCCTCAGCCTCCCAAGTGCTGGGATTACAGGTGTGTGCCACCACACTCAGCTTGCCTTTACATTTTGGTGAAGAGTCCTAATTTTGATTCAGAAGACCTGGATTTTAGCCAGCACTATCCCCTACCAGGTTTATGTATGTGGACTAGATTCCTAACTTCTCCGGACTTGTGTTTCTACATTTTTAAAGTGGGGATAGTAAAGCTGTACTTTATATACACTAACATATGGGTCTGAATGATGTATATATGGGAAAAAATTTTAAACTATCACCTGGTATACAAATTGTTTTAACAGACAGTAAAAGGGGTTTCTAAAACTCTGTCTGTTGGGGATGGTAATTGATACGGAAGGTCATCTTTTCTTATTGGTTTCTATATACTTGTTTGGAGAAGACTTTACTTGCCTTTCAGGCCGTATGTCCAGACCCGGTCAAATCAGTTTTCACTGTAACTTGCTCATGGATCCAGCTATAGTCCCCAAAATGTAAAAATTTACAAAGAACAGACCTGAGCTGAAATACTTTGTTATAGTTTATAGCTAGATGTCCCTCCAAAACCTAATGGCTCATAGGTGAGGCTTTGGGGAGATGGTTGGATCATAGGGATATGATATTCATCAGTAGAGTAGTCCACTGTTAAATTGCTTAAAGGTGATTTGGAGGTAAAGCCTGGTGGGAGGAGGTGAGCCCCTGGGGATGTGGCCTGTGAAGGTTTATTTCCCTTCTCTCTCTCTCTGCTGCCATGTCACGAAGGCACTTTTCCCCTGTCATCGTCCCCTGCCATGCCATCCTGCCTTGAAGCCAATGGACTATGAACTAGAATATCTGTAAACCGTGAGCCAAAATAAACCTTTCCTCCTTTAAATTGTGTCAGTGATTGCATCTCAGTGATGAGAAAGTAAGATGTACATCTTTTGGTCAAATTAGCCAGAGCCCCATTTCACACCTAGAAGTTAATAGTTTTCAAATCTTCATTGACTTCATTCGAGCCCTGCCTGTTTGCAGATGGTGACTGGAATTGGGCTGACTTGTCCTCCCCAGTAAAGGGGGCTCACTTGGAGTTTCACACAGGCGCGCCAGCAGAGTCCAATACAAGAGAGGGAAGGTTTCAACATGTTTCAAGCTGAGCTTCCTTTTAGCCATCCACCTTATTTTAATTTTATTTGTTTGTTGTCATCGTTCTGTGTTTTGGTGGTCTCCAGTCCATCATCCCCCACCTGCAATGACAGAAAAGTATGTACTTTAAGGGAGAAAAACAAATCCTGTTTTTACAGTTGATTCTAGGAAAACCAAGCTAGTTATTAAAAGTAGAAAATATTTTAAGTTGCTCAGCTGAGATTTTAACAGTTCTTGTCTAATCATTAACATAAAAACCTCCCTAACTAGAACATCTGTAGGGGATGACTTCTTAACAGGATCTAAAATCAACTGTTTCCCAAAAAGCCTGTTAAAAATTATATACTTGGAATTTTGTCCTAGTCTGACTCAGCGGCTGAAGTCCCTTTTGATATTTCCTGGAGGGAGGAGGGGATAAATAACCTTAACCTAGTACCTTTTTAAAATCCGGCATCAGATTTGAGTACTTGCTGAGGGCAGGTGACCAACCTAGGATTGAGAGGTTTCTGAGGATACAAGACGTTTTGTGACTTGACAAATTAGGCTGGATCGGTCACCCTAGAAAGGGAACCCTTGTCCATATCACCCACAGGATGGGAGGAAACTGAGGCCCAGCAAGGTGAAAGAATCTGCCCAAATATCCCATCTTTAGCGCAGACTACAGTGATGGGACTGGAACCCGATGTCCTAAGTCTTATCTCAGGATTTCCCTGACCCATCGTCCTTGTCTATAGCAGTGAGCTACAGGTTCACCCACGAGAAGGAACTTGTATTTGATTACTGGCTTGTATGCCTTTGACTGCTTTATTTAATTTACATTTGAGCCAAGGAAAGTAATAATCCAAGTACATTCTAATCCAAATGTTAGAATAATCCAAATTTTAGAATAAAGTTTAATAAGGTGACATAAAAATAATCTCTAATTTATACCTATGTTCCTAACAGCATTGTTAACAATAGCTAAAGTATGGAGGCACCCTAGTGTTTGCTGGTGGATGGATGAATGGATGGATGAATGCGTAAGTAAGTGTGGTGTATTCAGACCATAGAATATTATTTAGCTTTAAAAAGGAAGGAAGTTTTGACATTTGCTACTTCATAGATGAACCCCAAGAACATTGTACTGAATTAAATAAGACAACCACAAGACAAACACTGTATGATTCCATATATATGAGATATTCTGTAGGCATTAGGTACACCTACCATTGTAACTATATTACAAATCTAGGATACAAATACTCAGCAAAATCATAGAGAAAGAAAGCAGAACAGTGGTTCCCAGGAGCAAGAGGGGGTGGGAATGGAAGTTAGTGTTTAGTGGATACAGAGCGTTAGTTTCGCGAGATGAAAGGAATTCTAGAGATGGACGGCAGGGATGGTTGTGCAACATTATAAATGTACTTGATACCGCTGAACTGTACTCTTACAAAATGGCTAAGATAGTAAATATGGTGTGTTATTTTATCACAATTTTTAAATGGAAAAATAAAATAATAACCACAAATAGCTCATTAATAACCTCAAATAGCTCATCTAGTCCTTTGACATAGTGTGTCTGTTAAAGAGGTCTGCAAAGTGCTTGGCAGCCATTTATTAGCTCCGGGATGTTTTGTCAAATCAAGCCACATTCTTTAGATAAGAAGTTTGGTTTGCTTTGATATTTAATGACCTTCCCTTTGACTGGGGCGCAGAATTTCCAGATGTGCAACACACCCAACACCTAGCTGCGAGCTCCCTGCCTGGCACACAGTAAACGCTCCACACACATTTTTCAAATAAATAAATAAACAACAGAAAGAGCCAACATTTATTTTGAACATTTATGTAGAGACAGGTTTACCTTGAAGCTGATGAAATTTAAGTTTCTGAATCTCTCACTTTAACAAATTTTCTAAATCCTGAGAGAAGGCTTAGCAGTTTGTTCACATAGTCATACATTCAAATAAAACTTGCAAAAGTAAAATTTATTTTTTTATTAAAGAAGACTTTAAAAGGCATATGATCTTTGGTCCAATAAAATCTAGATCTGCTTCTGTACTTACAGCCTTTCCAACCACTCTGCTTTTCATGGTTGCTACGCAGAAACCACGCCACAACCCTGCGAGGCAAGTGCCATTGCTATCTCCCCTTCCTGGATGGACAACCTGGGTAATCGGCCACGGCCACCCTGTAAGGAAGCAACATGCAAGGATTTGCACCTGGGCATTTGCGGCCACCTCTACAACACCACTGAACAAGAGAGGTGGACAAGGCTAATGGTGTGTATCAAATTAAGTGTGTGGTTGGTAAATACTATCATTTCACCTGATGTAACTGTAAAAACAACAAGGATGACGGCTGGTCTATTAATATAACCTATGATTTGGGAAAAGCATTCATTATATAGGCTTTCCTGTCCCCTGCCCCCATTAGCATTTTCGTTTAGTAGAAGGGAGGAAATTTAGAAAAAGGAGGGAATGGGAGAGGGTGAGGCTGATGAGGGCAGAGAAAGGAACAGAGATGTCATTCTACGTTGAGGAAGATTATTTTGAAGGCAGAGCAAGGTGATTTGCCTCTTGGGAAGTTCCACTTTGGTTTTATCTTTTCTGTGTATCTGAGATGACCCCCAAAGACTTCTACAATGGGGTCCCTATTTCTAGTCTAAGTGCTCTACAAGTCAAAGAACAGAAAAGAATCTTTCCTGTAAACATCCTCTGGGCCACTCCCGGAAAAGGTGAGCAGCAACCACTGCATCCTGTCTTTATTCCCAATCCTGCAGCAAATAACACAATTTTCTGTTCCTCTAAGATTTCTTGGGGCCAACAGGAGAACAGAACTGAAAATGTTGCAGGATTGAAAACATCCTCCCAGTAAGGCTGCTTCTGTCTTCAGATTCAGAGTCTCTGGTTTAGAAAACTCATTCTCAACCTGCCCTGCATCGAGATTTGAGGGCAGATATACACTTAGCGCTTAGGAAGTGCTGCTGACTGACTCCCACCCTCTCAGAGAGGTGCTGCCCTTAACCCAAAGGCAAGCCTGCCCGATTTTCTATCTCCTTGCTCAAAATTTCCTGTCTTGATTTCCCTATTTCTGAATTTAGTGCAATTACACCCAGCTGGCAAAACCTCAAGGTCACCTCTACTGATCTCGCCTTCACCTCTGATCCCATCAATCCTCAAATACCAAGAGATTTCCTTCCTGTCCGTGCCCACATTCGTTCTGCATTTTTCATTTTCTTTACTGATACTTTGTTCTAGGCCCTTCTCATCTTGGGTTTGGGACATTATAATTGCTTCCTGGCTGAGTTCCTTGCCTTCAGACTTGGTTCCTTCCAGACACGGATTTGTTATTTACCTGATAAATCATAAGCCTTGATTGCAGAGACGGGACCCTTTCAAGTGCTCCTACCTAAGTTTATAATTGCAACTTTATATTCTCAATCTGATTCACCCCTTGTCCATTTTGCACTCAGCTGCCAGATAAATCTGTTTTTAAAAATAGACTTTATATTTTTAGGCAGTTTTAGGATCATGATAAAACTGAACGGCAAGTACAGAGTCCCTGTGCACCTCCTTCCCCCACAGTGCACAACCTTCCCACTAAGAACACCTGGCCCCGGAGGGATACGTTTGTTACAATCGACAAACCTGTAGTAAGACTTCATTATTATCCAAAGCTCAGAGTTTATAGTAAGATATTTTTCAAAAAATACTGGTCTTTTGTGTCATGTTTCTGTTTTAAAACTGCCTGTTAAAATGTTGCCCATTTCTCTACAACCTAATTCCATATTTGGATTTAAGGCTTTCTATATCTGCCCCAATTTTCTTTTACAACCTTATTTCCCAATAATCATCCATCCACACTGCCCACTGACTGACGCCCAAGCAGGCAGTCACCACTGTCACATCCCTGTCAGTGGCTTTCCTCACACCATCTCCACAAAAAGTGTGATTGAATTCAACTCAGAAAAATATGTTGAGGATTAACAGTCTGACCTTGAGAAATCTTTCCCAGTTTATCCCACCTGGTCAGCAGACGCCTCCTAGCTGCAACCCTGCTTGCCTCAACAGCAGCAGTTTCTAGTTAGGGGATTTAAATGAACCAGCAACTTTTTTTTAATGGTCATGAAGTCCCGTATAGGATTGCCTACTCAAAAAGCATAAAAGGCACAATCTCAGAACGATGCTCGGTTCTTTCAATGCAATTCACCAGCTTTAGAAACACTCACTGTATGGCCGGGCGTTGTATGACTTCTGAGGCAGTGAGAACTACGGTACTCAGGCGGGCATTCAGGAGCGAGTGCACAGCACCTTCTGGTTTCCACCACCTGCTTAGCACTGATCACAAGCACCTCGAGCCACATTTTGCAGTGTTGACTCTTCATTTAACTTATTGTGCACATATGTTATTTCTTTAACTAAAAGGTAAGCTTCATAAGGAACTGGTAAGAGGACCACACCTCCTACTCTCCAGCAAGGTCACACACATAGAAAATGTTCCATAAATATTTGCTGAATGAATGAATCAGCCCACAGTAGGCTTTCCAAGGCTGTGGTAACCAAGAAATCTCTTGATGGTGTGTAAGCACCCCATCCTGAGGCGATTTCTTTCAACAGACTTCTAAAAGCGTTAACTAATACAAATTGCTTTGCTTTTGAGTGAAACCTGAATTTTTTTAAAAAAAGAATATGACATGAAAAGTAAATCCTTTCTTCCTCAAGGCAGTAGCAAGCCCAAACAAAGAGAAATGAGACACAAACATCTCTTATAGCTTGTCATTTAATTGATCTCAGTCATTTTTGGCTTTGTTGGTAGTCACGCGCACAATTTGTGCCTCTGGCTTGGCTTAGCTTGGTCAGGTGGTTGGCTCTCACCCATGTACCTAAAGCCTCCATAATACTCATGTTGTTTCTTTCCTCCACCTGGGTGATTCAGAAAGGGAAGGAAAGAGAAAGGGAGGGGAGACTCGGGGATGGGAGGGGAGAGAGGGGAGGGGAGGGAAGGGAAGAAATTTAACATCTTCCTGATCAACTTTTGGTTTTAGATTCTGCAGTTGATGTAGAGCAATGCAGAAAAGTGTCTTCATATTTAAAACATTGTTTTCACTCAATATCCAGAGTCATCTCCCAAAAGTGTATAATGAGGCCACCTCCTTGCTTAACGCATTTATTCAGTGCAGCTTCATTCAAAAACTATTGATTGAAGACTCAAAGAACGCCTGACCTTGTTCTAGATGTTGAGAACGTATCAGGAAACAAAACTGACCAGAAACCCTGGCTTCCTGAAGCTTATGCCCTAGAAAGACCAACAAGAAGCATACTAAATTGCGTATTATCAGGATATTAGAAGGCGATAGACGCAATGGAAACTAAGTGGCGCCAGGGGGATGTTACAGTTTGGATGAGATGGTCAGAGGGAGCTTCCCTGGGAAGCAGCTGGAGGAAAGGCCTTCAGGAGGTAGAAGGCGTGACTGTGAGATTGACTGGGAGAAGAGGAAATGCCTTTCTACGGCATGACCTCGCCTGAGTTCCTTGTCACCTCCTTGGGTGCACATTGGTCTTCCCTCACTGCTCTTCAGCCACCTGGTCATCTCTTCCCCGAGATTTGCACACACCATTTCATCGATTCAGTATTCTCTTTTCCTATTTCTAGACCAATTCCTCATCCTTCCGGTTTCAATCTAAACACCACCTTCTCAGGTGCCTTGCTTTGCCCCCTATCTTAAATTAGGGACCCACCCACAGTCATTCTTACAGCCCTCCCTTCAGATACTCAGTAAATACTGTTTCAGTGAATGAACACACCAAAGGGCTCAAAAGGGGTGAGCTTTTCAAGGACAAGGATGCTGACGCGTTCACTTATTGCCAGTGCTAGACACATTATTGAATATATCTGATAGGCGTTATTTTAAGCCTTATAATCAAGGGCGACAGAATGATCAAGTTATGCTTTACCTAAATTTAAGTGTAATATTACTATAAACAAGATGAAAAACTGGGTATGATGTGTTATCCTGTGTTATGGGAATGGAATCCTCTCTCCACGCTTCACTTTTCCAGCAGTTTCCTCTAGAGGAAGAGGACTTGGTTTCGAATGGATCCTTTTCAGGACTGTGCTCCACCCAGGAAAGGTCAGATGGGGCCATCCTTACTTCACGCGAACCCTGGTTTTCTAGCAGGAGAGTGCTAGCCAAGACAGTGTTTTTACTTTTATTCCTTGAGTCTAAGGCCAACATTTCCTTCAATTTCTTTTGTGCCTCTGTCAAATTCATTAAAAATAGCTTTGTTTTGAGGGTTTGTTAATTGAAGTGTCATTGCATATCAAATTCTCAATTATGTGGATTAATTAAAACATCCTCCACTCTGCCATCCATATGTTTGTTAGTATCTTCTGATGGAGTTCAAAATGTGGCACGATGGCATTTGGGAAAATGGTCAAAACAGAAAGGTTACCTTCATCTGCCCCTTACGCTTCTCCTCTGAAGCTGGCCATAAAATCCTTCATTCTAGAGTTGCCCATGCTGTACCCTCAGAAAAGGAACACTCTTGTCTTTGAAGACACAGAGAATCCAAACAAACAGGCCTTGCTGAGTTCCCCCAGTTTATTAGCATCAGATCATACCACTTTGTCCAATCATGATTTGACATGACTATCTGGTGTTTTGGTATTCACTTCCAAATGTTCTCATGCCATGTAAACTTTTATTAAGTAAATTTGTATGCTTTTCTCTTATCAACCTGCCTGTTGTTATAGGGGTATCAGCTGTGAACCCAGTGATGGGTGAGAAAAATAGTTTTTTCTTCCCCAAAGCTTCTTTCTTATTTGCTTAGGAAATACCATCAGAATGATTTTATTAATGTAAAATATCTGTTTCAATCACTGCCTCATTGCACAGTCCATCTTCAGTAACTTTAATGAATCACGCAACATGATTGAAACAAAAGAAACACAACAGAACAAAGCAGGGAAGAGCCAGAAGGTGAAGTTAAGTAAGAAATACAGCCTCTACAAGGAAATTCCAACCATGAGGACTCAAGCAGTTACCCAAGAGAGGCCACGATTCGGCTCAGAGACAAAGGAAATAGATGAGTTATGAGATTCACGATGGTAAGATACATCCAGAAGTTCAGGAGCCTTGGGAGGTGAGAAACATTTCTCCCAGGCAGCCTCCAAAGGGACAGTGATACCAGAGTAACATTTAAAGCAAGTGACTTAACTTAGTGCCAGATACCAAAGTCAAGTCCTCTACAACTCAGTCCATGAAGAGACAAAATGATGCAGTTCAAGTATGAAGTGTTAATTATCTGACTTGATCCAGAGATAAAGTTTAAAATATCTAAAAGAAACGACGGATCACATTCCTGTCTAAATGGTGTTTTTCTCCTGTCAAGCTTTCTAAGAATCAAGCAGCAGAAATACCAGGAATGAATTGCCCGGCAGTCACTTAAGATGCAGAAACTACATTTCTGATTAGACGCAGGTCTACACCTAAGAATGTGGCATCCAATGGTGAAAAAGAAGGTTCCTAACCAACCCAGCAAAAAGGCTGCCTAAGCGGACCCGTGGGCATGGGCCAAATGCCTTCAGAAAACAGTCCACGTTTGGTCTAACACAACAACAAATGGGCAGCCAGGACCCATGGAGCGTGGCCACCGTGTGCGGCATAAATAAAAACCTTCCCACAGACGTATCATCCATTCCACGGTCAAACATAAATTTAGTTTTCTATTATCCTGTTTTGGTTTTTTCACTGTACAGCTCTCCACCCATTCAGTCAGATAATTGAGAACTGACTTGTTAAAAATGAAATCAACCTGCAGAGAAAAAGTCATTTTTGGATCCATGACCGGCGCCCGAGGGTGCCAGCTTAGCGTTTAGTTTGGCTCCTTCCCAGTGCAGACCTGTGTCAGTCACCCCTTGCAGCTTCCTCCAGCAGCAGGATGATTTTGATTTTAGAAAATATGTTCAATCGGTGAGCTGTCAAAGTGAGTTGTACCGAAGGTTTGTGTTGTTCAGGGCGAGAAAATATTCTCAACACTACGTGGAATCTTGATGCTTAACCACACAGTAAGAATGCAGCCCAGTAATCTTATTGTTTTAGCTGTTGCTTTTACTATTACTCATGCAATACGACTGGGAAAAAAAACTAGTGATGATTTTTCTAGCCCTCCAGTATTTTATGTGTGTGATTAAAAAAAAAAAACTTTTAGTTTGGGATGAATGCGCTGAACAACTCACCATCTGGTGTACAAATATTTTTCTAGACTGGAATCCAAATACCACAAAAGCACTGCCATGGCTCAGGTTCTGTCAGCCTTTTCTCAGGCGGACTTTTTTATTAAATCTGATTCTTCTTGAACTATGAGAATCTCGGCAGGAACATTAAGATTTAGCCTGGAGAAGAAAGCTTGAGTGTTGACATAATATTAAAAAAAAAAAAAAGATGGAAAGGAGAACTCCCTTTGAGCCTAATTTCAAGAGGGGAAAAAAAGAACTTTTTGTTTTTGTTTTTGTTAATATACTAAGCAGTATACAAATGGAATAAAAGTGACAACTGCTAGGTTACTGCTCCAAGTGGTCGTTGGAAGAAGATAAGGTGCAGGGAGGCAATGTAGGGGTCAGGTTTCAGCGATGTCAGGTGTAATCAGAATCTGGTCTTACAACAAAGGCCACTGCTCCGCCGCCTCAGTCCGAGGACACTCCAGTCCCCAGCCCCAGGCACCAACAGGAGAAAGATCAATTCTGCGCAAGCAAAATAAAACACAATAGCAACGTCGAGCTTGGGCGACAGCTTCCTCTCTTTCCACTGGATGTTAAGTGGTCTATGTTTAATATAAGATCTCCCCTTTTCCCAGTGTAATTATAGTAAAAGAGTTTTTAAGACCATGGTTTGCGGTAGTGGAAAATTAAGTGTCCCCTCTTAATCCAGTGTAAAGGAAATCGGTGAGTCTGTGCATTAGAATGAAATTCCTAAATCACCCCTGTCCTAAAGATGAGGTGAAAGAACTTTTATTTTTCCTGAAAGAAAAGAGAGAGTACATTTGCTCCAAAATGTCACTCTACTGTTTGGGGTGAACATGTCACACAGAGAAAACTAGAGAGTTTATTGCTATCTTCCCTTGCAAAGATTAAAAAACAAAATCAGGGTAAACAAATGTAAAAGGCCGTTTGGGAGAATGAAGTGATCTGGGGCATAGAAGGATGACATGTCCCTTTACCCTCCAGCTTTCCTGGTGGAACCAAGTGAATGTCTGCTAAAATAGTCACAGAACTCAGCGTGTCCAGAGCTCTTTATTAATAAGAGTCCTAGAATGACTGGATTTTGATGTGGCTGCCTTGGGAGGAGTGGGAGAAGCAACTTCCCACTTCAGCAATCGGCAAACTAAGGGACAGTGGAAATGAAGCAGCGGTGCTGGGGTCACAGAAAGTCAACTGAATGGAGATGTGTCAGAAAGAACCGAGGAAGTGTAGACATTGGTGATAAGGCCATAAAGTGAGGAAATTAAAACCTGTAGTGTGGGAAAAGGACAATTAGCCAAGACAGAGGCGCAGGAAGGAATACAGAATGAATTACAATCAGAGGAAACTAGCCAGCAACAAAAGAGGCCTGGCTGGTGGGGAGGGGGCCGAGAGGAGTCGGGAGAAATGACTGAGGAATGCTGGCTTTCTGTCGGGTCCTGTCAGTGCCTTATTGTTTGGTTGCTGTGGCTCATAATTTAACCCCTTTATACTTCAGAGTGTCTCACTCTGAGGCAGATTATCTTTATTCATGAGGCTCTTTGAGATTGGTTGTGACTATTATGAATTTCAGATAAGAACGACTGCATAATTACTGTAGAAAAACCTCCTACCTTTCCCTTCCACCCAGGAAAAGACGAAAGTTTAAGCTTGGTTTGGCCGGCAAAATATTTCCACCAGAAATGTAAGAACACTTAAGGCACACTGTTACTACGTGCAGATGGTTTACCAAGAAGAAAATGAAACCGAAATAACTTTAAAAAGGAAAACATGTAAAGGTGTTTAAAAATAATTTTGATGACTATCAAGCTTACCTAAAGGATGAAATGTTTTTATAGGCTAACAGTAGATGGGAAAAGTAAGATTGTTTTATGAAAATAAGAACTGGCTTTTTAAAAAAATTTGTGTGTTTAATGCACCTCAATATTGACACAAGATAAAAAAATTTGCTATGAACCCAACAGTCATTTTTTTTTTCCTCAAATCTAAGAATCAAAGGGCAGGAAGCTAAGAGAAAGTTCTAGTTTAAACATCTGAGATTCTAAAATCATGGAGAGAAAGACAAGAAGGATGAACTGTGGCAACTAAGTCACTCCAGAGAAGGGGGAGAGGAGATTATAAAGCAGAATGAAGATGCTAAATAGGATTAGAAGAACCAGATACTATTACAAAGGGTTGATTGAGGGGGCAAAGTGGATAAGAAGGCAATTTAAGGATTCTTAAAAATCCTCTGTGTCCAGGAAATGAATTAACTGCTCAGACAAACTAATGAATGAAGAAGCATCACATGAAGAGAATGAAGAGAACAACAGAAAGTTACCATGGAAAAAACAGAAGGCTTCACATTTATAAACCATCATACTTAAAAAGAAGAGAAAGAGAGGAGGCATTTGAAACAATACTAAGAGGGCTTAAAAGTGAAGGGAGACAATCTAAAGTAGACAGTGATGGAAGGAGGACCTTGGAAAAAGCCACAACAATAAAAGATTCTGTAAATACTTTAAAGTGGTTGTGGGTAAGGGGAAACATCCAGGAACTAGAAAAATTCAACTAGGTTTTATTTTAATGCATTTTAGTTTAATTTTTTGGTCTTAACTCCGACAGGCTGGTAAAATATATCAGAAATGGTAATAGCATCGGGAGAGTGATAAATTAAGAGTGATTAGGAATTCCCCTCCAATATATTAAACTGACTCAAGAGGAGTGAACCCTGAGTGGAAAGCAAAGCTGGAGAGGTCAATACCACCTTCCTGCAGCATTTGGATGGCTCTTGAACAGATAGAGATACTCGGGGAAATCAGAGCCGAGTTAATCTGCTACATTTCAAGAAATAGACCAGAAGGAAGCAGAAAATGGCAAGCCTTTCCCTGGTTACCCAGGAGCAATGTAAAATTTAAAGAGTATGTAAAGCAATCAGGATGAAACAACTGAATACCTACACATACATGAGTTTAGCAGACAAAACAATCAAATTTTAGGAAAAGTGACCTCTTAATTAAAATCCTCAAGAGGTTTTCAGACTTTCACATTTTGGCTGCTATGCTAGGATTTGTGGAGAAGGCTTATGATGGGTTTTTATTAACTAACACAATGGAATAAAGACTGAGAAGAAAGAATCAGGAGTAGATTCCACTGTTCACTCCTTCCTGAAGGTTCTAACATTCTCAAAGAGCTGACATCAAAGAGACACACAGATACCCCCAAGCTAGGATGCCCAATGATAGCAAGCTAATAACATCCTCCACACATACAGTGTACAGTGTGGGCACAAGCTAGAGACTCTCGGTCTGGATTCATCCGGAAGGAGAAGTCAGCCCTGAAAAGATACACATGAAGACAACCTTGAGAGGTGGTGGAATGAAGAGTTTGCCAGGCGGACATGGTCTTGGTGATACAGGAAGATCCCCTGAGAAGGTCCAGAGCCAGGAAGGAGGAGTCAGCTTAGGAATCAGGAGCAGAGAGAACATAAGCTTGTTAAGAAGCAAGGAGAAAGATAGGCTATTTTTGAGTGGGAGTCAGTTTGAGACTGGGCTTTGGAGCGAGGCAGTATGGGTCTGAAATCCAGCTTCACAGTCGCGGCTGTGGAGAAACAGATTGTACAGCCTTTTCTTTTCTAAAACCTCTCTGCTTTGGTAGCCTCATCTCAAAATTGGAATTTTAGTAAACCTTCCTTAAGGGTTGTTCTAAGGGTTAAATGAGATAATATGTATGTAAGCACTTAGAAAATAAGAACTCCAATATTAGCTTTTGTGGTGAATGCACTGGGGATAGTATGAGGATGGGAACACACACCCTCCTAGCCTTCTTGGGCTCATCCCTGCCTGCCTTTCTGCTGTCTTTTCAAACCTTTACACTCTCCAAGGACTGTGGCCCCACCTGGCTCTCTTGCTCTGGGAGATGGTAGAAAGGCCAATCTCACTCTTGATTTCCCTTTTCTGCACTCGGAACAAACTCCATTTCTTCTTAGTCCGGCCACCTCTTCCAGTTCCGAAACGCAGGGCCTCCACTGCTCGCCAAGGCTGGCACCCTCTGACACTCTGGCGTCTGCACAGGCCTGGGTCTCCGGCAGGGTGAGGTTTCATCGTCGGCCCACGCCTGCCGCCCAGCCGCGGCCGCTCCTCCTCCTCCTCGTCTCCTTCCTGTCAATCTCTAGCTATGCTCAAGTCATCTCCAGTTTTGCGCTTATCTTCCTCCGGGGTGCAGACTGGCACCACCAACTCCCCATCTTCTCCGTGTGAACCCCACTCTATCTGAATTTTATTCCCCCCGCCCCGCCGCCCACCCATTCTGTTGCTGGGGGTTGAAGCCACAGCGTCCCTCGCGCTAGGCAAACACCTTACCACTGAGCTACATCCCTAGCCCATTCTCATTTCTTTCTAGTTTCTCATGATTCTGACTTGACTTTTGGTAACAGGCTGTTTTCTCTTTCCTGACTGCTCCTTTTCAGGCCTCGTTTCTGCTCGGGTGGTTCCTTTTAAACATCTCTAAGGATTCTAGATCCAGCCTGCTCTGTTTTCACCGTCCTTCCTCCGAGCAGAGGAACTCAGCCCATTCGTGATTATCATTTCCTTGCAGGTCATTCTTTGACTACCCTCCTGATGCTGAAACTTCCAACTGCCTTTTGAAAATCTCACGTCTTTGTCTTTTCATTCATTTATTCGTCCACTAATATTTAATTGAGTGCCTCTGTAATATGTATAAAACCTCTATCTGTTTCCATCCTCATTCCCATCTGCATTTTGTCCTATCTCTGAATAAATGGCATCTCAATCTAGTCACTGCAATGAGGATCCTGGACATTTTCATGGCTTCCTCACCTAGATAGCTGATCAGCCACGGAGTCAGAAGTGCAGTGTACACCGGATCCTGTTCCTTTTGTCTCAAGAAGCTGAAAGCTAAGCAGGGTGTGGTGGTGCACCCTTATTGTTATATACCTATAATCCCAGCCCTGGGGAAGCTGAGGCAGGAGGATCACCAGGAGTTCAAGGCCAGCCTGGGATACATAGAAATCTTAAACCCAGCATGGAATACATAGTGAGACCCTGTCAAATAAAACAAAACCCCCCTGAAATTTAGATTTTTCTTAGTGGTAGAATCTAATTTTATTTCTCTTTATAATCTCCCAACGTCACTTGTATGGTTTCTAGGAGAGAGTAGAACCCCATAAATATTGTTGAATTATATTGAGCTAAAATCATATATGAAGTTATTGACAGTTACAGTAAAGATCTTAGATGACATATCTATTCATTCTTTGGCGAAACCAAAAATTGACTCTGTAATCAAATTAATACCTCTCCTGTACCAATTTTAATTTTAGAATTAAGAATCTAAAATTCTATACAAATAGTGCAGAAAATAATTGTAATAGACCCAAAAACATTAATTTTAAAGATAGAAGAAGAATTGCTCAGAGAAAGTTCTGACAAAAGACCTTGGATATGAAAGATGAGATTCCCCAAGGACAAAGTAATTTATGTGAGAGAAATATCAAGAATTGAAGGCTGGCAGCCAGAAAGGAAGAGAGGGGAGAAAAAGGGGTGCCAAGGGCAGGGAAGTGAGGTGGGAATGTTGTCAGGGACTCCCACATAGATGGCCAGTGAGTTGTTAAGAATGACTGAGTGAACTTTAAACCCAAGAACGCCTAATACTTGGCTTTAAATTGTGGGCTGTCCTGTGCTACAACTGAAGTAACTCTTATCTTATATCAAACTGTGTTTATACAACAAAGAGAGTCAACGTGATTTTTCCTGATGAAAAGTCTGCTTCATGTTCGAGTATACATTTTCAAGCAACTCTTAAATGCCCTATTACCCAACAGTGTCAGATGACTTTCATCAACCAATGAGCAGTCTTGTGGTGAGATGTTAAAAAAAGATTCTAGTGGGGATTATAAAGGCGGCTGCAGAAGCGTGTCATGTGAGAACCATCAGGTGTCTGTTTAAAGTGGGTGTCTGATCCTACGAAAATGCACAGGCCCAGGTCCTGCTCAGCGGTGGATGATGCCTAGCATGGGGAAGGCCTCGGCTTCCATTCGCAGCGTCCCACGCACAAAACTTGAACTGTCCATGCTCTTCCTTCTGAACTGCCTTTTGGAAACTTCCTGTCCTTGCTTCCCTGCTCTGAGCTAAAAGTGTGCTGTTTGGTATCTTCCTGTTCCTGCTCTGCATTTGGGTTTGACAGCACCCCATTTTCCCTCATCTGTGGCTGTGGCTCCTCTCAGCAGGCCCCGACGCGCCCCTCCCAGAGCTGCAGCCACCTCTCAGGTGAACACGTGGGGCCTTCTAAACTGTGGGGACCTCTCAGTGGGGGCTCCGCCCTGTGGGCAGGACACCTGGCAAGTTCGGCCCTGGAACTGGACAATAGGAAGGTGTGAGCCAACGTCATCCTGACCTCAAATATTTGGAAAAGGAATTTTTTAAATTCTCTATGGCACAGAATGAGAAATAGTAGGACATTGAAGGGACAGTGTACAGCTTAAACAAAAACAAAAGGGCACTCGGTGGAGGTCAGAGCTGCCACAGCTATCACTTTCTCCTCCCTGAAAGGGCTCAAGCAAGCTCTGGGTAAGCATCACATAGAAATGTGCTGGAAATGTGTGCAAAGGGGCCACATGTCCTACAGAGCTTGTCCGTCGCGGACACACAGGCTCCTCCAGTGCAGAGGATCTCACCTTTCAAACCTTCATAATTTTCTGAGTGCAAAAACAAAGAAGCTGAATGCTGGACTAGAAGGGACGGTCTGGAATGAGAATCACCGAAGGGTCACTGGCATATAGTTGTCGCCAAGAAGGAAATTAAAAATCGAGATGAGAAGCAGGCGAGGTTCAGTGTAAGTGGGGTGGGGGAACCCCACCCTCAGAAGGGATCCATTCGACTGTCTATGCCAAGCAGAGCTCCGTAGACCTAAAGAAGGTCCACCATCTTCGTCCTCCCACATGGCTGCCCTAGAATAATTATTTTACTACTTCTTTCACAAGCTGTTACTTTAATTATTTTAATTAGATTGTTCATACACTCAAGCTGTTTTAAGCACTTTCCTTTTTATGGCATCTCAATAAACAGGACAGGGAAACTAGCACCTTGGAGGAAGCCAGGCAGTTTCTACCTGACACGCCAAGGCACCTTCCACCCTGAGCGGGGGACCATCGGGCACCTGGGAGCCCCTTAGAGAGTGGGCGTCCCCACCCCGGGAAGAGCCCATGTGCCGTGGCGACTTCTGTGGTCATTGCCCCTTCGGTCAAAATCACCAGAGCAAATAACCTGTCTTGGATATGTTCCTCTCACAGTGACCACACAGAGTAAATATTAAAGGTTAACGATGGTTATTTGTCAGCTTTTATTAAAATTCCACATACTCTGTATTTCTTAGACATCTGGTTGACTCCTGTTTCCTCCCTTACTAGTTGTGTCACCTTGAAAAAATTACGTAATGTCTCAGTTTATCTATCTGTCAAACGAAGGTAAAAGCACCAAACTGGCAGCGTTATTTTGAGAATTACAGGAGTGCAGGTGGGAGGGTGGTAAGGCCTGGCCTGACAAAGGTGTTCAATCGTTATTGCCTCCTCCTCTCTTGCACCCTCTTTCTCCTCCTCCTCTCTCTTCTATGCCAGGCGGCTGGGCAATGTGGATGGGCCAAAATTGGGATGCTCACATTCCAGACTTCAAGTAGAAGAAACAATTTCCAAAGGAATTATCACTGTTCAAATGGACCTATTAGGACATCTGAAAGACTCCAAGTTCCTTTTCTCCATGGCTGTTATATTCTCAAAAATTCAAGCCCATGTGCTGCTTTGGATCTCCTCCACCTGTGGAAAGTGCATGCTCCTCCCTCAGGCTTTGGCTCCCTCAGAGGATCAGCCCCAGGGTAGGAGACAATGGCAGAGCCCAGAGGTTTTATTAATCCGCTGTCCTACAAGTCATTTATTTTGGTTGTCTAAAATCATGTTTTGAAGTTGGACATCATGGTACACACCTGTAATCCCAGCACTCAGGAGGCTGAGGCAGGAGGATTGGGAATTCAAGAGCAGCCTGGGCTACATAGTAAGAAATTATCTCAAAAAAACCCAAAACCGTACATAGGTACATACATACATAGAATAAAATCATGTTCTGAGCTCTCTCTGGACAAAGCCCAGGACTGTAGAGAAGCTCAGCTTTCAGTGTGGTCTCTCATTTGCTTAGATGTAAACTTCTAAGAGAAAAAAAGCCAGGACTCGCCAAGGCAGCTTTTTCTTCGCAGTAATCCCACAAAACAAGGCTCTTCATAGCAGATCCCAAGAGCCCCATCCTTTGCTAACTCAATACCAGGGAAGTGTCATCAAAATGTTTTTTCACTGAAAGTTTACTTGATTAATAAGAGACAGAAATTTTCTCTCCAAGACCTTTTTGAAGATTAGATCTAGAACAGAGACAAGTTGTTTTATCTATGTTAAATCAAAATGTTTGCACTTGAGCTCACAAATCTTACTGTTCCGATAGATATACCAATTTAATAATTACTTTTGGTATAAATTAAACCACCAAGCCAAGAACAGCCCAGTTAGGTTTTCAAAAGAATACTTTGGTGCCATCTTGTGACTATTGTGGTACAATATTAGAAACAAAATCTTCAGCCTGTTGCTTAAATTTTCAAAAGGCATCTTCTGGCGCCCTCTCGGGGCACATTGCAGCACTAAGCGAAAAATGGCTACATAAAACCTTAAAGCTGGCCCTGCCAAACAATTGCTGTAGTGTACTATTAATTTAGGATAAACTTGGCAGGTTTTCTCAACTTGGCACTGTTGACATTTAGGGCCAGATAAATCTTTGTTGCTGGGCTCTGTCTTATGTACTGTATGATGTTTAGCAGTGTCTCCACCCAGTAGATGCCAGCGGCATTCCTCCAGTTGCTGATAGTCAAAATTGTCTGCAGAAATTGCCAAATGATTTGGGGCAGGGGACTGGTGCAGGGCAAGCAGCAGAGAGGCCCAGAATTCTTCTATGTTGAGAACCATTGAAAAAGAGCATACAATGCAATCGTTGAGGTAAAGTGAAATTAGATAACTTTAATTTTCCCGAATCGTCCTAAAGCATGGTAAGAAGAATTCAAACTATGAAAACTTGCCACTGGCTGGATTACAAGATCATCCCTCAGACAAATGGCATAGAACCCCTAAGAATGCAGCACCCACCTTTACTTTACATTGATTCCCATGGAAAAATCAATCTTGTGTACATAAGATTTTCATAATTGTACTGTATGATTGCATCATAAAATGACAGCGAATTTCTAGAAAATCCGAAAGACTTAGTGTCACAGCTCCCTGACCTTCATGTACCCTGTTGCTCAAACTTTCAACCTTTTCTAAAATTTCACCTATTTTTCTTCTAGAGTTAGCTGGAGTTGTCAGTTGCAATTCCTGCACATATTTGATATTAGTTTAAAGATTTAGAGCACCTTCTAATAGATACAGCACCTGTAGGAGTTTCCAAAGATAATCTCATTTTATCCACCAATATCAATGACTGTCTCAGTTATTCTAACTTACATATTGCAAAATTTTGCCCTTTCCGCTATCTCTTTTACCCTATACCCTTTCCCATCATCAGTATTTCTTTCATCACTCATTTCATAATTACCTATCTGATTTCAGGCACAATGCTAATTGCCAGGGATACAAAAACAAACAAGCAAGCAAAAACTGGCATCTAAGAAGCTCCCCCACAGTCCAGTAGGACAAGCAGAACAGAGAGATTACAACACATTGTGTGTGGCGAGTGATAGAACGCAGGTGTCGGTGAAGGGCCGAGGGGAGTTTAAAGAGGAACCGAGTCAGAGAAAGCTTCACAGAGAAGCTTTGCAACTAATCTGGGAATGGAAGATGAAAGGGAGTTCACCAGGGAGAGGAAATGGCAAAGAGCATTCAGGACAGAATGAGTAACATATGCAGGTCAGAGCCTTTTCTGTCCGCCGTGTCGCACAGATCCATGGTCTCAGAGAACTCATTTCTCTACCCACACTGCTGCTTGTCCCAGGCTGTGCCATCCTCCCATCACCTCGTCCTTGGCTTCCCTTCACTCTCCCTTTCTGTTCAGATTCCTCGATTCCATCTCTGTTCTTGTTCACTCGTCTAACCCCCATCTCTCACCCTACAACCATTTCTCCTTTTGGACAGAGCCTACATCTGTCCTAGAATCTGGCCGGGGCCTTCTGTCTGCTCTCATCCACAGCCTCTCTCCTTGCCAACGTATCCGAGTGTGGGCTACATCTTACGGATCAGGAATCACTCCCTCCCGTCCCAGCAGCAGGCAGGCAGGGAAAGCAACTATGATATTTTCAACCTTTGCTGGGAGCTGAGCTCTGTAGCCAGGAAGAAGTGGGCATGGGGAGTGGTGGCCACATAGCAACCAATTGTGCAGCCTTAGCTTGAAAGTCAGGCTCTGCCCTCAGGAGATCTGGTTGATTTCTCCTTCGCTCCCATCCTTACTACCCTTGCCACACAGCCTGTGGGCTTGGCCCTTCTCCTGGTGGCCATTCCCCGGCTCTGCTCCTTGTTTCTCGCCTCCAGCACACTCTGCTCAGAGTACTTGCTTAGTGCCCACTCTGCATCCCTCACCCTCTTATCTGCAGGGTTCCCTCTCGGTTTCCTCTAGCCACATCTCAAATGTCACCTTTCCTGAGAGGTCTCCCCACAACCTTCTGTAGAATGGGAGTTCCCCATCATTCCCACTGGCTCTTATCCTACCTGACTTACATATGTGTTTGCTTATTTGCTGTCTCTTCTCCATGAGGATTTTGTCCACTCTGTTCTCTGTTATTTTCCTGGGGACTTGGAGAAAGCCCGGCACACAGTGCCTGGTAAACACTGGCTGAATGAATGATGGAAGAGTAAGTCCCCTTTCCAGTCTCCCCGACAGGACTCGTATTTCCTAGCCACGAGGTTTGGGGTGGTTTTCCACCTCTAGGTGCCGGGATAGAGAGAAAGGCAGGATCCGATGGGCTGGAAACTCTCTCCTCTTAGTTAATGGCTCAGGGTGGTCACTTCCCCTGCTCAAGCTGAACGGCACAGACAGTGGTTGATTTGGGGCCAGGCAGTCTGATGTCACTAAAGCTGGTATTCAGGGAAAGGGAAGCTCTCTGTGAGTGGGAAGGGTGAAGCCTGGTAAGAGTGGGATGGCTGCATGCACTTTGTGAACAGAAAAAAACCTCAGCCTGAGGACTAGGTCAGGAGCCGAGCCAAGAACTTCATAAACAGACCCACAGCCCGACCACAGGCTTCCCTTCCAACCCTCCTAGGTCTTTAAACTTCCCACTTTTTGTTTGATGAACTAACGGATTTCGTTGTTGTTTAGGTCAGCTTGAGGGAGGGTCTTCTGAGCATCCTACTGATACACTGTCTTTGAAGTACTACCAGGCTCTGGAGGGTGTTTTAAGGACATTCATAAATTAGAATATCTGTTCATCATCAAGATACAGAGTACCACGTAAGTAATTTAAACAGTGAACAAAGTGGTGAAAGATAGAAACTCCACCTTATTTGAAGGAAAGTGATGAAAAATGGAGAGTACTTAGCTTTAAGGAGAGAAAACTCAGGCTATAATGATGTCTTCATGAAAAAGGTAGTTTCATAAAGTGGATGACATGTTGAGATGTGGATTTAACTCGGACCTGCTGGAATGCACAATTCTCTTAATTCTGTGTTAATACCAACCCTTTCTCCTCAAGTACTAGAAGGAAAGACTTTCAGAGAGAACTCAGCAAGACAAAGTTAAACTTGACAGCTCCAAAACTGTGTTCCCTGTCTAGAAGAGAAGAATTCCTTTCCTGAGTTAGACCGAGCTGAAGGCGCTAGGGATCAAAGCAGGACAGAAGGGCCTCCTCTGGGTTTTTCTCCCCTGATGTCCAAACCATGGACATGGATGGTGCCACTCAAATAGGAGGAGAGGCTGCCCACCAGCCTGAACCACACAAGAGAGACCAACGCAGGAAGAAAAGATGCATATGTTTATCTCCATCTGTCTGTTGCCCTCCCCCTGCTGAGCCTTCAGCTGAGATCACAGCCTCAGTCAACCCAATGAGAGATGTTGAGCCAGAGGCACCTAGCTAAGGCAAGCAGGAATTCCTGACCCATACAAATGGTGCAATAATAAATTGTTTTTAAGCTACCAAGGTTGGCGTATGTGTATGTGTATGTGTGTATGTATGCGTGTGTGTATATGTATGTGTGTGATTTATTACACAACAATAGATAACCAACATAAATGGGTACACAGAATTTGATTACATAAATTTATTTCAACTTTTCCCAATTGTAATCTAGCATCATTGTTCATACAGTCTTGGGTATTACTGAAAGTAACTGTGTAGGATAAATTATTAGACATGGAATCATTTACCCCTATTTTTAATTATAGTAAATATGATCAAATTATTCCCCCACAAGATTATATACTATTCATACTCCCATTAAAGTATTTTTGAGAGACTAGGGGTTTAGTTCAGTGGTAGAACATATGCTTGGAATAGTGAAGCCCTGGGTTCAATGATCACTCCAAAACAAAACAAAACCCAAAAAACTAAAAAAAGTTCCTGAGAATGTCTTTTGCCCCCAAACCTTGCCAATACCAAGTATTATAGAACTTTATTGCATAACGATTCAAGAGAAAAATGGTATCATATATTGATTGTTTACCCCACACCCCAAGTATAACCCAAGGCTATCTGCGTCTTTTGCCTTTTGATCCTTGCAACAACCCTTGGATGTAGGGACTAATATTGCCCCATTTTACAAATGTTGAGAAAAGTCTTGACCAACTAATGTAATTATCAAGTAGTCAAACAGGTAGACTTATGCAATCTGACTTCAGAATCTGAGCTTTAATGGCTGGGCAGATCGAGCCCAGTCTCCAGTGAATGATAAGCCGGTTCCTTTCTCCTCCTCTGTGATTTGCATATTACTCTTCTTTCCTCCTGAGCTGCATACCTTCTGTCTGAGCTTCCCATTCACTCCTTTCTCCACCCAGCTCTGGGACCTCTGTGGGCTTCATCAGCATAGCATTTGTGCCCTTTGGCTCCCAGCTGGGCTTAGCAGGTAAAAAACTTGGCACAAGATTGGAGGTGAGATGAAACAAAACTCAAGCTATTTATTTCCTTGGTTCCTCCCTATGAGGTTGTATCTGACTAGCTGTCTTTAAAACAAAGTCCATTGCTCTTCTAACCTGATCTGTAGCCTTCCCCCACTCGGGTCTTCTCAGAGGGAGAAGTAACAACTAGTGCTGTAAATAGCTGTGGATAATTACACCATCCTGTGCAGTTCCCTATGTAAATAAACACTCCTAAATCCTTTTTGGGGTGAATTATCTTTTTCACTTTATTATTATATTGCATTTTCTCACTGGATTGTAAGCACTCTTTCTGTGTTAGAGCTACAACCCTTTGTTAATCACGTTGTGAGTTAGTTGTTTTGCCTAGTTGTTGCCTTGCAGTTTTGTTTAACGTGGGTTTTGGATAGGTTCTCTACATGACCCCTCAAGGCTCCACTCAGGGAAATGTGGCCTTGATCTTAGGGTTAGGGCTAGGGTTAGGGAGACTCCTTTCCTCTCCCTTCCTCTTTGAGGTGGAGTAAAAGGTACAAATCTGGTCCACTTGTGGCCCAAATGTCAGCATCTCCTTGAAAGGTTACACTCCTCTTTAGATATTTGGGAAGCTTTTGTCTTCTGTTCCAGAGTTGTCTATCAGGAGCTTTTTTTAGTTGCAAATGCTTCCCTGACCTCCCACTCTGCTGTAGGCCGAAGCATAGTCCCCTCCCTACAAGGGGTTCCACTACCTGGCATCAGCTGAGGTGGGAGTGTCGGGGAGACCACACTTTTAGATTATAGGCTCATTTTATTTTCTAAATTACTATGATTTTCTGGACCTGTACTTAGGCTGTGAAATTATTTCATAGGGAGTTCCTCATGGTGTCCCCTAGTTGCTAACATTATTCCTATTTTCAGAATTTCTAATTTTCTTCTAACCTCCTTCCTATGGATTCATCTCCTCACTACTCAGTGAAACCCTGCTGCCTGTCCACAAGGGTCATTCTTACCTGAGGATTATGTCATTGCCTCTAGCAGGACAAGGTCTTCTTGAAGAATACTGAAGGGGAAGCGGGGCCCTAACAGTACACACTGGGAAGTGATATGTTGCGTTTGCAAGTCCCCCAGAGGCGCATGGGGAGGGATTCGGTACCCCAAACCCTACACTGGAGTCTGTAGTAGGCAGTCTGAATCCAGTCTTCTAGGAGACACCCTGGCCTGGCCTAATCCATCTTCTAGGAGATGGATTAGCTCCATTTTCCTGTTATTGATTGTATTAATTTCTTTCCTTAACCTCATACTCTAAATATTGTCCCTTCAGACCGTGTAGAGTAAGAAAGAGTCTCTAAATGGCCACTCTTTTTATCTATACAACACCTAGCAATTGTGTGGTTTTTCATGAGAAAAGTTGGCATTTTATTTTTATCCAAGAACCATTCTTGGTTTGGGTAAAAGTAAGGAAGTGTCAGAAGAGAATGAAGAGGGGATGGAAAGGGAGAGATGCAATTTTATTTCCTTGCCTGAAATGATGACCAAGTCAACAAGTCAGACTCTAAATTACTGATAAGCAACTGTGGAAGAAGATATTTTGGAAGATGTTTGTACTTATCTTTCATGGCATGTTATTAGAGAAATGTCATAGAAAGGATGACATTTAAAAAAGGATTCTTGTCTATTTAAAAGAAAACAAAAAGTCTCTCTTTTTACTTGACAGTCTATCCCATTTAAAAATACAGTATAAGAACAAAGTCCATGTTCGACTTAACTGAACTGTTGAAGGGGGGAAATGTTAAGAGAAAGAGAATTAGGTATCTGGTTCTGGTGGTTATGGTGGGATATGTGTGTGTGTGTGTGTGTGTGTGTGTGTGTGTGTGTTATGTTTCTGGCCTAGCCTGACTAAAAGATTCACTGGGACATTGTTAGATGGAAAAAGGGAAGGGGTGCCTTGATGTTAGGATGAGCATTAAAGAGTAAGTCTTTGGACAACCTGGGAAACTACGTGTGTGTCTAGGCCAGCGATGGCGAACCTTTTAGAGACCAAGTGCCCAAACTGCAAGCCCAAACCCACTTATTTATCACAAAGTGCCAACACTAAAATTAAACCTGAGTATCCAATGCTTGGCTGCTGGGGAGATGCCGGGGTAGCTTGGCTCACATGCCAACAGAGAGGGCTCTGCATGCCTGCTGTGGAGTGTGTGCCACAGGTTTGCTTCCACTGGTCTAGACTGTGGATGTTCGGGAAAAGAAAAGTGACTGCCAGGGGCCTGGACTGACAGGTAGAGTAGCACAGAGGAAGGTCCGAAGGAGTTATACAGTCAAAGGTTATAAAAATGACCTTAACTAATGCAAGGATATTTATCACAGGGACTGAATGGAGATGGTAAACTTTTAAAATCATTTTTAAATTTTTAATTTTTATTAATACATGTTTGCAGTACATAATGATTACATTCATCATGGGGAGTCCATATAGGTACATAACACATCTTAATTCTTTTTATGTCCCTTTCCCCTCCCCTTCCTTCTCACTCCATCTCTAGGTCTTCCTCCCACTTGCAAAAGATTTCTGTTTCCTATTATCCACTTTTTATTTTGCTCTTTATTTAATTTATGCTTTGGGTTTCTCATATAAGAGGTACTATGCAATATTTATGCTTGTGTGTCTGATTTACTTCTCTTAACATTATGATCTCAAGGTGCATCCATTTTCCTACAAATGACCCAGATCTTTTACAACAGAGTAGGACTCCATTGTGTATAAATAACACATAGGCCACTTTCAAGATTTAGCTATTGTGAGTTGTGCTGCTATAAACATGGGTATGCATGTACCACTGCAATATGATGTCTTTAAGTCTTTCAGAAAGATACCTAAAAGGGGAATAGCTGGATGAAATGGAATTTCTGTTTTTAATATTTTGAGGAATCTCCATACTGATTTATATAGTGGTTGTACCAGTTTGCATTCCCACCAACAATGTAAAGTGTACCTTTCCCCATAGCCTTGCCTGTATTTGTTATCATTTGATTTATTGATGATAACCATTCATTCTGGAGTAAGATGAAATCTTGATATTGTTTTAATTTGCATTTCTCTAATGGCCACTGAGAACATTTGAGATGTTGAACATTTTTTATTGGCCATTTGCATTTCTTCTTCTGAGAAGTGTCTATTCATTTCAGTTGCCTATTTTTTGTTTGGCTCTTTTATTTTGGATGGTTCTAATTTTTTGAATGTTTATATATTCTAGATATTAGTCCTCTGTACAAGGTATAGCTAGAAAAAGAAATTTTCCCATCCTGTAGGTTTGTCTCTTCACCCTGTTGCTTGTTTTCTTTGCTATGCAGAAGACTTTTAATTTGATGTAATACCATTTGTTGATTTTTGTGCTTAGTTCTTGTGCATCTGGGGTTCTGTTCAGGAAGTCCTTGCCTATTCCTGTGTCTTCAAGACTTTTACCTGTTTTAACTTCAGCAGATTGTTTCTGTTTTTAATATTTAGATCTTTGATCCATTTTTATTTTAGTTGCATACATGGTGAGAGATATGGACTAAATTCAACCTTATACATGTGTATAATCCGTTTTCCCAGCATCACTTGTTAAAGGGGTAGTTTTCCTCCAATACATGTTTTTAGCTACTTTGTTAAAGATCAGATGACTGAATGTGCTTGGGTTTGTTTCTCTGCCCTCTATTCTGTTCCGTCGATGCACATGTCTTTTTTTTTTTTTTTGTCACAGTACCATGCTGTTTCGCTCACTATAGCTTTGTAACATAACTTCAAATCTGGCTTTATGATGCCTCCTGCTTTGCTCTTGTTGTGCAGGATTGCTTTTATTGTTCTAGGTGTCTTCTGGTTCCACATGAATTTTAGGATTGTTCTCTCGAGTTCTGTGAGGAACACTTTTGGCATTTTAATTGGGATTGCAGTAAATCCATACATCAGTTTTGGCAGTATGGCCATTTTACAATATTCATTCCGCCTATCCAGGAACAGGAGACATCTTTCCATTTTCTGAGGTCCTCTTCAATTTCCTTTTTCAGAATACTGTAGTTTTTGTTGTAAATATCTTTTACTTCCTTTGTTAGGTTGATTCCTAAGTAGTTTTTCTTGAAGCTACTGTGAATGGTATCGTTTTCCTTATTTCCTTCTTGGTGGGTTCATTAGTTTTGTACGGAAACACTGATTTTTGTGTGATTTTGTATCCTGCTACCTGGGGGTAAACCAAATAATAGCATACAAACATCCAATTAATAGTAACAACTATGTCACCCTGGAAATAGCAATAAAATCAGGCACAATGAGAGAGTGAAAGACAAATTGAATATTGACATACCGTAAGAACCAATTAAATCTACCACTTTACAAGCCTTAACACTAGAAAGGAGATCTATAATGATAATGTAGGCACAAACACAAACCACATTTTGACATACAGTAAATTTGTATTAAATGCAACAACTATACGTGGGCACGATGTATCTTTCTTTTCCCCTAACTCCAGGCCATCCTGGCTGGTACACACTCTAGATGGCATCCCAACCAAAACAGAGGCTAGGAGATTCAAACCGAATTCTAGTCCAGCCACCTGGATTCTCTAGCTGGATCGACACGGTCCTGGACCATCAAAATAACAGCAACTTGGTTGAGCTTACACTCTCCACATCCTCCTGCAGAAGCCCACACAGACAAATATGGGGACCAAAATTGGCCTGTCAGAGTTTATAAAAATGTGACCTGAATAAAATATCTAGATGCGATTAGGGCACAATCGCAAAAAAGGTGAATGATAGCTACTGGGGATAGACATAATGAATTTTTAAGCAGCAGAGGGCAAGCAACAATAGCACTGGAATACAGCGATATTATGATGTATATTTTTTGGTTTTTGTCACAGTTTCTTGTTCATAGCTTCCTCCCCAAGTAGGCCATAGAAAACAGACTTTCTCTTCCCCACAATGAGTCATAGAAGTTCTTCCTCTGCCTTTCAGTCTTGGTGCTGACCATAAAGAAATTCTCTGGCCCGCTCTGATGTAAGGTAGTTTGTAAGACCCTCTTCCTAGAGAGGTCCTGACTCATAGCAGGAAGGAAGAATGCTGCACAGATCGGCCAGGAAGAATGCTGAAGCAGACAGGCCTTGCTAGGCTTGCTAGGTTCCCCCCCCCCGGGTCCATCAACAGTCCTGCCTAGACAGTAACGGTTCCACAAAACCCCCAAAGGACTGAGTTCACAGTGTTTCTGGGAGAAACTCTCAGAGAGCTCCTGGAGAGTGCAAAACTCAGAGAAGTCATGGAAGTTTCACGTCCTTTCTCCTATGTCTTGACTTCTGCACTTTTTTCCTCGATATTCTTTGTAATATCCTTTATAATAAACCAGTAAGTGTAAGTGCTCCTCTGGTCCTAAGAACTGCTCAAGCTATTTAATTGAATTGGAGGAAGGGATTGTGGGAACCCTGATTTATAGCCAACCGGTTAGAAACACAGGTAAAATGACCTGGGGCTTGCAGCTGGCATCAGGAGGAAGCAGAGTTGTGCACTGTGCACCCAATCTGTACGATTTGTCGACATTATCTCTAGGTATGTGGAGTAAGAACTAAACGGGATTAGAGGACACCCGGCCGGATTCTATTGCACGATTGTTTGCTGGCTTACTTGCTTGCTTGTTTGCTTGGTATGTGGGTGGACCACATTCCACACTCCTAAATCTGGTAGCAGAAGTCTTCCTTGTTGATTGCTGTAGTGTGACAGCAGAGGAAAAAACAGGTACTTTGTTTGTCCTAACAATCTCAGACCTTGAGCGACACAGGGAGAGAGGGATTTGAATGCTGTTTATCTTCTAGCATCCCCCCTCCAGCCTTTCTCGCCAAGGAAACCTCCCCAATGAGACTTGCCCAAACTGTTGTAAAGGGCTTAGGCTTAACTATCCGGTGCATCTGCAGTCCTCCGACCATGTTTATTTGCCCTGTCCTTTAACCCTACTGGGAGGTTTGTCAGAAATAGTAGAGGACAGCCCCAGCTCTTGCATGTCTCACAGAAACGACTTTTAAGACTCTAGATGTTCTCCCTCCCACTATGCTCATACCTGTTGCTCAGTCATTCCCTTTGGTGGACAAATGCCACCCGGGTGTTTGTGTTGACAAACAGGACTGGCCGCTTTCTGCAGTCCTTTTAAAACCAAACACTGAACTTATTTAAAATGAATTAGAGTTTTAAGCTTTACCAGCTGGCCGAGAAGTCATGTTGGTGGCTCTGTCACTCTCTTCTTCTGGACCATGTCGTTTCCACTCAGGGATCCCCAACAACTCTAACCAACACTTCCTTTCCAAGGGGTGATGCATATGTGGGGCTGTACTTCTTTCGTGGAACCCTGGCATTAACTTCCCTGCCTTCTGAAACACAATGTCTTGCAACTTAGCAGTTTTCACAAGAAATCTTCAAGTGTTGGGGCTGGGGATTTAGCTCAGTGATTAGAGTGCTTGCCTTGTAAGCACAAGGGCCTGAGTTTGATCCCCGGCACCACCAAAAAAAAAAAGGAAATCTTCAAGTGTTTATGAATGCACCACCAGTAGATGATGTGGTCCTCGTTACTACAGCTATCTGTCCTGAATGAGGCTACCTTGGTCACTTGGAAGGCATTTCCAGAGGGAATCTGACTGGTTATTTACAAGATCCCTGTATGCAGTCTCCCCATATTAGGAGTCATTCAATTAGAAAAGATGATGCAAAATTAGTGCCGATATTAGCTGAAGTGGTCAACAGTACCACTCATGGGTTTGACCTCAATTCACTGCTCAGCATTGTTATGGATATAATCGCCCTAGCTTTTCATTTTAAGGGTCAAAATCGTGCCTGTGAAGTTGCTTACATATCTTGCTGATCTCGGATCATTATCTCGGGGCAAGTGGAAAAATCAGCACAGAAATTTAAGGAGAAAGCCTGTCTCTCTAAGGTAGACTCTCGTGATTGATGGGATTTGCAAGGTTATTTGTTGTTCAACTTCCTGGGCCTGGGATTCTCAGAAGCATGGTTGAAATCAACACTGCAGTTTGCTGTCCTCCTACTGTGATTGGATTTCTATGCTCCATGAGACAAATTGAACAGATTCGGTTTCGGCCTCTATTGGTCCAATTAATCAGAATGGCCAACAGAGAATCTCACTCATAGAAAAATTTGCTGGACTCCAAGACAGTACAGATAGACAAACTTACTATTAAGTATAATAAAGATATTGCAAGCAGACTTGTATGCCATTATAAAACACTGGGTTCCTCTAAACTTGGATTTCCTCCTTCTGTGATGGAATCTACTGTATCTGCAGATGTCATCTGGCTCTTCTTACACTGTCGCGTGGGTTTCAGGGCTTGGGAACCAGCATACACACTCACACTTTGGCTACTGCTGTTGCTTTGTGTAATAAAGTCCTTTGCCACCCTGGGAGTCTCAGGTCTTCTGCCAGAATCTATGAAACTGTGGCAGCCTAACCTGTTAGCTTGCAAGCAGTGTAAAAGCTCAGGCCCTTCACAGCTTTTCATTTCATTCAAGAACTTGTTTGTAATGCTTTTAATGGGTTAGAGGTTTTCCCCTTCCTACCCACAAAAGGGGATAAGAGGGAATCAGGTGACATTCGCTGTCCTTCATAGCTTTCTCCCTTTTAGGGGGCTTATTCAGGCTCTTTAAATAGCCCTCTCCAAGAGGTGGAAATTACCTCAGTGGATCTCTCCAGGCTCTATTTCCTATACTTTTTGTTCCATCCTGCCTCACCCAACAGGCAGTTCTTGGTCTTTAGCCACCCTAGTTGTAATGGACACTGTGAATTGGCCAGTCAATATCCATTCTCTACCATTCCCTCACCCCATTCAAGGTGAGTTCTTGTTGGAACCCAAACACTATTCGGACATTCACTTATTTCCAAGCATCCAGAGAAAGCTGGCCCATCTCCAGCTTCTGAGGTGGAATTAATTGGTCTAAGACTAACCCACCCGTTCCCTTTGTCAAAAGACCAATTCTGGTCAATGATATTTTAGATGGCTGAGAAGGATCTTTCTCTCTTAAAGGCAAGTCACAAAAATAAACATATCCTTTCTCTAGATGTGATGTTTGGAACATCTGTAACCATCTTACTCTCAGTCTGAAAATGAAGCCACCATTCTGAATGGCAGAACAAAGAAACGATGACAATATTGTGCTGCTCAATTAATCAACTGTACTATCCTCTCCACCTCTGGGCATCCTGTTAAGTGAGAAAACATGTTTCCTAAATGTTTAAGTCAGTTTGAGTAGGTCAGTTGACTACTTGTTAGCACTATTAAGCAGGTCCTGGGAACCCTTCTAATATTTTAAATGAACTCATGTCTTTAAGGCTCATTATTGACATTGTTGTCGCTGTTGTTATTGTTTTGATGCTGCAGATTGAACCCAGGGTCTTGAGCACGCTAAGCTGTGCTCTGCCGCTGAGCTACACCACAGGCCCTCTGTATTTAAGGCTTACAACCAACCTATCAGGTTTATGATTCCCTCATTGTGTACATAAGGAAACTAAAATACAGGACCTTGAATATCTGTACAATCACACAGCTAGTTAAGTGACAAAGCTGGGGTTCAATTCCAGATCTGGTTCAGAACCCACAGAATTAATCACTGCTTTATTACTTCACACTAGGCTGCCTCTCGAAGCCTACAGCATTCCAACCGATATCCACTACATTTCTCAGGGCTTCCTCAGGGGACTTAGGCTCTGGACTCCCTTGATCCACAGAGTCATGCCTGCAGGCCAGCTTCACTCTCTCGTGCCCACCTCCAGGGCCCACTGCTTGCCAAGGACAGGAGGTCAGACATAAACATCGAACGTCATGTCCTATTTGAACACTGAAAGAAGGCAGCCCAAGGTTCCTATGTGAACTTTTGTTTCACAATCCATGTATTTCAAGCACCCTGACCCGATGAACCTTTTCGAAGGGAGTCTATAGTGTAGTCAAATCTCACCTTTCAGGAAAGACCTTCTGCTCTTAGTATCTAGCTGGCTGCCAGCAACTGGAAGCTTTTACGATTGTTCTTTTGTGCCATCAAGAAAATAAACAAGCAGCTCTCAAGCCTGTCTTGGAAATTATATGTAGTGTACAAGCTTTGTATATCTATATAAATTTTCTACATATAAGCTTACGTAATCATACAAAAACATCTGCCCTTGCACAACATTATTATATATTCTCTGGGTAATCAGCACAGTTACCCAACATCATATGATATGGGAGTGGAAAGGCGAATAACCGTCAGACAGGATCAACAGATTTACCTCTGCTTCTCCTGCCCTTTGCCCTGGGAAGTCCCTTCCCCTGTCTTCATCACTAGGTCTTGTCTACTGATCTCATTTTTTCTAACCCGTGATTAATAGAAAATCTGGACTTTGCATAGGAACAAAAATGTCCTGCCAACCCTCCCATCCTCCACCCTTACCACTACTATCAGCAAATTTTCAATTACTTTTCCAGAATTATTTTTTAAAACAATCAGTACAACCAGGGGAAAGGTGACAGGCGTTCTCCACTGGGGTAGAGGTTACCAGTGGGTGGCTCTGTTTGATTAGGTCAGGCGCGTCTATTGTGTCACCCTGGGGTAACATCCCTTTGACACTGACCTCTTTGAGGTCACCTTGTAGGAAACAGGAATAACGGTGTGTAAATCATTTCCAGTTCTCTAAACCAGAAAGTTTTTTGTCTGAATGAAATGAAGATGGGAAGACTTCATATTTGAGATATTTTAAGGTGTCATAGGATCTCCTTAGATTTAAAAATAGATTTCTTTTGTTTTCCCGTAAAATCTTTTGTATTATAAGCATCTGAAGCTTTCTTTTAAGCAGATTGAAATGAAGTAGATGGTCCAAACTTATCTGAATTTAGAGCTCAAAAAATATGAAGTCTTTTTTTTTTTTCTAACTCACACTGGGCTTTTAAGACAAAGCTCAGAGCTTTGTAAGGTCTCATTTTTCTGTGGATAGTTGTAGAAGAGGATACTCAGAGAAAGTTGTATGCATGCTGGAAAAATTATCTATTTATTTTACATTTGAAGATTTCAAAATATATGTTCTCTAGGAAAAAATACAGAAAAATGGTAATAAGGATGGGGAAAAAGTTAGAGAAACCACAATTAGGAAAGGAACAATTAGGAACAATTTCTATGTTCTGTTAAAATGTTTTTGTTTCTGAGAGTCCTCCTGGTTTCTTAATGAAATAGTTCAATACCAAGGAAATGGTGAGAGTGATATGTTTATCTTTTGGAAATAAAATACCAGTCCTCATTTTACAGATAACAAGGATTTATTTAGTTATGCTATATGGTGTACTACAGTGTGCTATACGGTATACTACAGTGTAGTATAATATTCTTTTTTTCTGATTTTAAAAACAACATATACTTACTATAGAGAAATTTAAAAACACTCCTTCATTCAAACAATATTTCGAGTTCCCACTAGATGTAGGCAATAGGAACGTAATCAATATCAACCCAAAACTGACATAATCTCTGTTCTCATGGAGTTTAGAATTGAATATAAAGCACCCAGAAGAAAAGTTGTTCATTTATTCATTCAATATTGAACATATTTTTTGTAGTCAAGTGAAAATTGCCTATAATTCAGAATTTAAAGTTCAATGCTATATTTTGATAGTAAGTTAGACAGTAGGCAGGAAAATCTACTAACTAGTTAGTTGGGTAGAGACAGAACTGTATCTTGAGCACTTCTCGAATGAATGAATTATTGGATGCTTACAACTAACTTCATTAAACTCAGTCATTTTTTTTCCCCAAGAAATTGCCTAAAAACTCACCTGCTAGGTAAGCAGGAAACCTCATAGCTTGCCCTGAAGTTTCTTTCTCTTGTTGAGAAGTACGCAAAACCAGGTCCTCCCAAGCCCTCAAATTGTGGCAAAGGCCAGTTTCTAGGGCACCACACAGCTGTGGCACAATATCCTCCAACACAGAGCGAGCCCTGCATGACCCCACGGTAATGTTTGTCCACCCCGAGCTGGTGCTCACCTGACCCACGTGTCCTCATGGTTTGCTCAGGTCTTGCAGAGAGCACGATCCCATGGCCTCGGAGCCAAGGACAGTCCGTGCTCCCCCAATCCCTGCACTCTGAGTGCTGTGTTATGTACATGGATGGCAAACACCTCCCGATTGTATGGACATCCACTTTCTGGGGCATTAGCTAGTCCCGGAAGAGCTGAGTCAGACCTGAGCCCCGAACTTATTGCTTTCCCTCAGATTCACCTAGAAGAATTCTCAACTACCAGTAAGATACATACTTACTCAACCCAATACACAAATGCGTACATTTATGTATAAATTTGAAATAAAAATTTTATGAAACTTACCCTTCCTATGTATGATCCATACTGCTGCATTCTTTTTCTAGTCTATCATTCTATTAAAACATACTCATTGTGGCAGGACGTGGTAGTGTATACCTGAAGTCCCAGGGAGGCTAAGGCAAGACGATCACAAGTCTGAGGCCATCCTGGGTGATGTAACCACACCCTGTCTCCTAAAACAAAACAAAACAAAAATTGATGGTGATTCATTAATGATTCAAGACCCATAGTTTGAAAAATACTGACCTAAACTTTGACCAAGTTTTTTACTTAGGTCTCCAGGTCACAAAGGTTATGATTATGCCTCATTTACTTGAACAACAGAAATAAAAGTAAGCTTTTTTAAGGTGGCTACCCTAACACCCCCAAGCCACTTCAGTGGTTTCAAGCGATTGATTCTTCAGCAAGGACTGGACCTTACCCTCGTACAAATGATTGCGAGGCACTAATAATGTCTCACCTGGACAATTAAGATCTATTTTCATTGACTGGAAATTATTTTCTGGTACAAGCTGCTAGTGAAGAGAAAACATAACTTCAACAGCAGAAACAGCAATGACTAACAATTAGGCAATACTTTAAAAAATAATACGGAGGCTGGGGCTGTAGCTCAGGAGTAGAGTGCTTTCCCCAGCACTTACTAGACCCTGTGTTCAATCCGCAGCACTACAAAACAACAACAACAACAACTATTATATATAGATAATATTCGAGATCAAGTTAGTTACTCTAGGGGCATACTGACTGGAAGGGACCATGAGAAGACTTCTATTTCTTGACCCAGGTACTGGTTATGTGAGAGAGTCCAGTTTGTGAAAGTTCAGTATATACTAATCAATCTTCAAAATGACACTAGAACCTAAATGCCCATAAAGGATCGAATGGATAAATACACTGTGGATTAGTTACACAATAGAACACTGAATAGTAAGATGAAGGACAATTTATAATTATATGTAACAAATGAATCTTAGAACACAAAGTTGAGGAAAGATGCGAGATATAAAACAGTACACATTACATGATTCATCGACATTAGGTACAAAGTAGGCAAAGCTAATCCATGTCTGGGTCATAGTTACAGGAGGGAAGTACAAGAAGGTCTGGAGCCAGGAAATGATCGAGGCTGATTACATGGGCGTATTCAGTTTGTTCAAGATAGTTTAAAGCTGCCACAACTTTATGAGAAAATGATTATTGCTACTTCCATTTGCAGCTGGGGACTCCGAGGTTCAAATAAGGTGACAGCTTGGTTAAGGTTGCACATTTCTTAAGTGACAGGGCTGTGATGGGAACCGTCATCTCTGCCTCCTTCAGGAGGGGAGCTGCTCACCCGGTAGCAGCCAGGGAGGAGAGAGAGTGAAGAGCCAGACAGCCTGTGGGAGTGAGCTTCAGCTTCCTATTTTGTCTCCTCTACGCCCCACCCTCCTGGATGGGCTGTGCACATTGATGGTGGATCTCCCACATCAATTTGCTGTCCTGCATATGGATACGCGGGGCGCTCTGGAGACACCCTCACCAACACACCTGCAAGTGTGTTTTACTAATTTCACAGGCATTTCCCAATCCCGTCAGGTTGACAACGAAGATTAATTGTCACAGAGATTTCCTTCTTAACTTTGTATTTTTGCTTTCTACTTTGACCTCATTGTTTTTGGAGAACACACTTGCATGATTTCAACTCTTTAAAAAAGTTCTAGGTGTGTCTGTGGTGTAGGATCTAGTTTATTCCTGTACAGATCCTGTGTGTACTTGAAAAGAGTATGTAGCCTCCTGTTTTTAAGTGTAGTGCTCTATTAATGTTTTTAGACTTTGTTGGTTGATGGTGTTGAGTTCTTCTACACCTTTGATGATTTTTTTAATCTAATTGTTCTATCCATTTTCAAGAAAGGTATGTTGATGTCACCACAGTAATTGTAGGTCTGTCTATTTCTCCTTTAAGATCTATTGATTTCTATTTCAACATTTTGTAGCTGTTATGTTTGTGCATATATTTGTTTTAAGGGACTGACATGAGAAGAGACTTTGCTATACTAAAGGGTGAAAGAGGTTTCAACAAAATAAAAGGATGAACCTTGTCCCATGAGGTGACAAGCTGAAGTGACTATGTGAGGCACTGCAAGTACAAAGGGCAGTGCTTGCCTTCCTGGACAAATCATCGCTCACCAGGCACTTCCCAACTTCATGTGTTTGGAGTGAAACTCTGAAATGGATATTATAATAGAAGCTTCCAAATACTCAAATGTTGCTTATTGTCGTGACTCTCTTAAACTGGAGTCAGCCCCAAGGTTCTCCATAAGAACTCTTAAAAGTGAGTTTTTAAATGTGAACTGATTGACTTAACTCTTACAATTTAAAAAAAATCTATTTAAAAATCTGTATTCCCAACCCTACTTTCACATAAGAGTACTGGCACATTAAAAACATGAAATCCTACACGTGTAGTCTACAATTTTAAAAGGGTGACTTTCCTTCCCTTTCACAATAATGACACAATCCATGTTTTTAATACAAATGTGCAGGTACAATGTGCTGTCCTTGTGACTTTTCTGCTTTTTCATGTATTATGAGATTTTTAAGGAAATGAGCTTAAACCAGACAGTGTATTGAAGTAAAAAGAAAAACCTAAATAGTAGGAGTTGAGGGTCTTGGTGTATAATAATGGGGTCTCTCCCTAACCTTCATTTAAAGAATTTACCTCAGTAGGTGCTTGACTAGAATAGGAGGGACAGACATCACTATTTCAAACAATCTTACACGTGGCTTAGGTGCTCCTGGCTCACTACTCTACCCGTGTGCCCTGGTCAAAGTCTCCCAGCTGCAGCCTGCTCTTCCAGGGCTTCTGTGACGCTGGCACTTGCCCCTCAAGGGGTAGCTAAATCTCCCAGTGGCACCCTTTGTCCACAGGAGGAAAGGTGTCTATGGATAAATGCTTTCCTCTTTCTTCCTCTGAGTAGATAGTTTTGAGGCAAGATTTTTAAAAGTAACTGGTCATGATAGGAATAACCACACTATAGGGGTAATACTTGCTTGAGTTGGTTTTCTTTCCTTCCCTTTTCACTCTGCCCCTCATTCTGTACTCCCAAGCAATACATTCCAACTCAACCAACCACACACAACCCTTGTCTCAGGCTCTACTCATGAGGGAATGGAACATGGCACTCTTTCACCTTCCAGCACTCTCTTTTACCCTTAGAGAGTGGCTGTTTGTTTGGTGATAGTAATGACTGTTACGGGTATTACTAAAACTGTCTATCAAAGTAATCTTTGATATTTTTTTTCCAATCCACACATCCTGTTCTCAGCAAAGCTTCCAATAGATTATTATTGACAATCATTCATTTTTCTTGTACTTCTTTGCATTGCGGTTTGAATATCTCTCAAACAGAAAACACCCCTTCAAATTAAGTAATATAAAAGATATCTGTGTAATGCCTACTATGTTGAGTTGTCTTTGCAGGGATATTGTGCATGTAAATCCATGAACATCCTATCAGGACACATGAAATTGGCATCCCTGAATGGTGCAGAGATCACGCTAGGAAGAGCAGGCTATTAGGGATGGCACTGCAGGGCTTTTCTCTGCTAACTCAACTACTCTTCATTGACTGCTCCTTTTGGGGTCTAGCTACATCAGTAACTGATCTGTTTTTGTCCCTTCTTTCCTTGTTTCCTCCCTTCCTCCTTCCCTCCCTTCACTTTCTTTTTTCCTCTCTCCCTCTTTCCTTCCTCCTTTCTCCCTTTCTCTCTCTTTCTTTCTTTTTTTTTCTTTCTTTCTTTCTCTCCTCCCTCCTTCCTTCCTCTCTTTCTTCTGTTAAATTTTCTGTGATAGGAACATTCACAGCACATTTTTAAAGCAGCACCCTCAGATATATGCTTTTAAAACATCTATGTAAACTCTAAGCTTTTAAATGCAATAGTAAGAAAGGGAGGAAACAAAATATGAAGAAAACCATTCATTACAGAGGTGACAGTTTGGTAAACAGTACTGGAACAGTTCACAGCACATTTTTAAAAGATTATTTATTTATACTTTTAATTGATACATAAGAATTTTACTTATTCATAAGCCACAATATAATTTGATACATGTACACAATGTGTAATGCTCAAATCAGAGTAATTAGCATGTTTACCTCTTTCAACATGTATTTCTTTATGTTGAGAATCTAATTCTCTCCTAGTTACTTATAAAATAAATAACAAATTACTGTAAATTATAGTCACCCTACTGTGCTGTAGTACACTAGAACTTATTCCTTCTATGTAATTGTCCTTCCTTTATCTCTCCTTTCTCCTTTATTTCTAGCATATGCTTCCCTAGAGGTATTTTTTTAATGGGGGGATCCTGGGGAATCGAACTCAGGGCCTTGTGCTTTCTAGGCAAGTGCTTTACCACTGAGCTAAATCTTCAACCCTTGCACATAGGTTTTATTTTCACAATAACTCAGGGTTGTTCTGACTCCTCAAGGCCTCTACCCTGATTTTCTCCCTCACTGGCCTGACAGCAACTACATCGTGATGGTTCCATGTGCCCTTCCAATTTCCACTTCTGCTGGGCTCACAACCTTAATTCACTATTTTCCCACCAGATTTGAGGAAAAGATCGTGGTGGTGGGGAGACAGAGAAACTGTGCATATGTATGGCCTGTTTCACCTTTTTGTGCCATGTCATGCCATAAATTGCCCAATATGCCCCTGGATAAGCCCTTTACACTTTTATTTTTATTTATTTACTTTGTGGCACTGGGGCTTGAACCCAGGGCCTCATACATGCTAGGCCAGTGTTCTACCCCTGAGCTATATCCCTGGCCCAACAAGCTCTCCTTGACGAAGCTTAGAAAATCCATTCTGGGTTTTTTGCAGGGGGCGCTGCCGGGAACCGAACTCAGGACCTTGCGCCTGCTAGGTAAGCGCTCTACCCTGAGTCAAATCCCCAACCCTCTCATGCTGTTTTATTTGTAACCCTTATCTTGGCCCCAAAGGATTTAGAAAACACATAAAATTATTATAGGCATCCCATAGCAATTTTTAATTATGATGAAATATAAAATTTGCCATTTTTAAATGCACAGTTCAACAACAGTAAGTTCATTCGCATTATTATACATCCATCACCATTATCTGTTTCCTCCCAGACTGAAATCCTACGCCCACTGAACAATAACTCCCTATTTTCCCCATCCCATAGTGTTTTGCTGCCTTTGCTGAGTTTATTATCCTCTAACTCAGGGAGGCAATAGTCAGTCATTGACCTTCTTTTGATGTGGTTCCCAGAATATTCTTCCTTCAGTATCTAGAAGTTAGGAATACAGTGAAACACCATCAACGGCAATGGGTTGGGGTGTAAGTTTCTCATTAGATGAGTAGGTAGCTCTGTCAGGCAAAAATATCTAAGCTGAAGAGTCACAGGCTGAGAAAGGAAGAGGAAGTAAACGGGCATTATGATTTCTAAAATGTAAGTAATTTGCTGGTTGTTATACTGCCATAATGCTCAAGCTGTTTTTTTCTCATTCCCAACAGTCCTGCCTTTTGGTTCCCCGCCATTCAGGAGAACACAGTTTCAAGCATTGGGTGGCTATTTAGGGTTAGGTTTCAAGAGACTTGAGATTTTAAAAAGAGAGAGAGAGAGAAAGAGGGAGAGAGAGACTTCCTTTCGAGGAGCTCAGAGAGGGGTTAGAGAGCTACCATTTGCACACTAGTGAATCTAGGCAATGTCTGAACTGTTCGTATTGCTCCACCTACTCAGACCTCAGCAGAAAGCATCACAGTAGGAGGCAACACAGTGAAAAAACAGATTTTGATGAGATGGACTTGGTCAATGATGCAGTGACATAGAAAGTGGAGAAACAGGAACAGCCTGTAATCCATACCATGTAAAATGAAATAATATATTTATCTAAATAGCCAGAACTCTGAGGGCACTTAAAAGTCTCTTTTAATTAAAAAGTTAAGTGTACAGGCAGAGGGAAATGTGTGTTCAGTTTTCAAAATCTTTTCGGTCTGCCGTGCCCAGTGGCTCATTTTAAAGAAGCACAGGCTTGACGAAGCTGTTTCCTGCCAGGCAGGCTGTGGGGAGGTGCTTGGACAACTGCTTGCCTTACTTTTTCTAAGCACATGCTTGTGCTTGGCACATGCTCTCCATTGTGGGAGATGGTTGCTCCTGTAGGCCCTTACAGAACCCTTCTTCTCAAAGCCAGTTTGGTCCCCTCCCACTCACATGTTGGCTGTTAAGACACAGACTTGAGTCAGCCTCTGTGAAGAGCTCCTACTTGAACCTAACCAGCGAGGACTTTCTCATTGTTACTATAGATGGGATTTAACTTCCTTTAGCTCTCACTTAAAAATACAAGGCTAGCAGAGCATAATGGTTAAGATATCAGGCTCTAGTCTACTTCTTATTGGACCAGTTCTTTCATCTACCTCGGCCTCTGTTTCTTTACCTGAAAAGATAAACAGAACTGTATATGATATATGACATTTGCTTTATCCATTCAGCCACTGTGAATTTGTGTGTGTGTGTGCTGGGGATCAAACCCAGGGCCTAGGGCCCATGCTAGGCAAGAAGCACTGTGCTACTGAGCTACATCTCTAGTTTGATGAATTCCTTCTTAAAAAGAAATTCTTTTCCAAAAAGGAATGAAATTCTAACATATGCTACAACGTGGATGATACTTGAAGACATTATGCCAAGTCAGAAACAAAAGGATGCACGTTCTATGATTCTACTTATGTCGTGTATCTACAATAGCCAAATGCATAGAGACAGGACATAGAACACCGGCTAGCAGATCCTAAGAAAGAGGAAACTGGGAGTTATTGTTGAATCTGGTACAGCGTTTCAGTATGAGATGATAAAAAAAAATTCTACAGACAGTGGTATGGTCACACAACAATGTGAATATACTTGATGTCGTCGAACTTTATACTTACAAGTAGTGAATTTAATGTTATGTATTTTTAATAGAATAAAAATTTAAAAAATGCTCAGAGCAGAGGCTGGTATATAGTACATTACCTGTGTTATTTGTTGTGCCTTCTGCACTGTCACCTAATGGTTTTTAACTCTCAGATTTTTATTTAGCATTCACTTTGCTATCATCTTTCCAACTTCAAGACAAGGACCATATCACACTTCAGCTTGTCCTTCACTGACTTGTCAGTGTACCTTGCACTTAGTTGGGGCCTGTAAATCATTGGCTGGTTAGTGCAGATTCCAAATAACCTGTTTTAAAATGTGCAGTTTGTACTGCAGTGGCATGGAGTTAGTATCTCGGTGCTTTGTCTCTGTATGGCTGTTAGCATGGAGATTAAGAGCCAGAGTTGGATTAAAAAAAAAAAAACCAACGAGTGGTTTGAATTTTAGTTTTACTATTTATTAACCACATACCATTGGCAAAGTCTATTAGTCTGTCTCAACTTCTGTTTACCTGTGATTAGGATAAATAATATCTGCTTTTGCATGGTTACTGTAATCACCAAGATGAAATAGTCATATTCCATCCTGGAGGCTTAGTACATGATAGCTAATGAAACTTTTTTAAATTAAAAAAAAGAATTCTAAGCAAAACTCCTACCTTCATCACTCCATAAGTCAGTTTCTGAAACCAGCATTTACCTTAAAGTAGGTGCCAATCTCTGCAGTACTGAGGATATTTCTGCAACAAAGGACAATTTTTAAGACATACTTTCTCAAGAGGACTGTTGGGCTTACGCTGCTTCCCATGCCCAGCTGACCCAAATGCACCAGGGAGATTCTAAAAGCCCCCGCAGGGTCAGAGAGAGTTTCTGCACGATGCATGCACCACACTTAGGTGTGGGTGGCTGTTCAGAGTCCTTACTGCTAGGGGAAGCAATGCCGAGCAAAGCTGACCCCACATGCCTGAGTCTTTCTCCAAAGATCCCCATATATGGAGAGAGGAGCCAAGGAACTTCTGGCTCACACAGCTGCGGAGCAGCGAATCCATGAAGACCAGGTAGACTGCTTTGAGACTGTTCGAAAAACAAAGTGTTTAAAAAATGATTGCTACTAGGGGTGACTTTGAGGGCATCCAGAAACAGGAAGCAGAGTGCTAGCCCTGTTCATCTCAGAGATGAACACCTGAGAGATGAGTTTTCCATAGCAGGAGCCAGACCTGGGCAGATTAAATATTTCTCTCTCTGATCATCTCAGGGGAATGCACTTCAGAGCAGAGCAATGAGGCATCCTTTTAGCCCCAGAAAGGACAAGCGGCCACAATTCAAAGTGTCAGACAACAAGAGATGCTCTTGGAATGGGCAATCCAGGAAATCTATAAAGAGGCCTTATGCAGACAAAATGAAATCATGCATTAGATAAAACCTTAGATTTTACAACACCCACAGTAATTGCAGAATACAAAGTGGGGGGGGAAGCAAACACGCCAAGAGAACACTTGACATGGAGCGGTCAGGAAGAAAAATGTGGGAACTGTAATCAGGATGTTACACAAGGCAGTTATACCCAGTGGGCAGCCACTGTCAGCCATCTCTTGCCACCTGTTGTCATTTCTTTAGACGTCATATATCTGGCGGCACAAAAGTATTCTGTATTTATCAGTCAGTGCCTCAAACATAGGTAAATTCTATTTTCCTGCCCATGGCAAATATGTGTAAGTAATCTTCCAAGGAGCTTTATACTCAAGCTCCCCATGTCTAACATATGAATCTGCCTATAACCCACAATTTGAGAAATGTTACCATATTCTGTCACTCAGGAATAGCCTTGGGTTCTCATTTATGGTGAGAAATGCATCCAGGTATATGCCGTATAGCAGAATCTAAAGTAGAGTGTACAATGTGTGATCTTAATTATGAAAAAGTGCTCAGGAAAAATAGACTAAAAGAATATTCACTGAAGTGTTTATATTGACTTTCTACTTCATATTTAATATATACCTGCAGTTTCCAAATGTTTAGAATATTCTTCTAACTCCTACATTCTAGGCAAGATTAGCAGCCCAAAATCTCTCTCTCTGGATTTGGTAGAAGGTTTATGGGATTGGCAGTGGCCATTTATTCCCTTAAATGGTGGCCTTGAAGGCTATAGCAAACAATAGACTCCTAAGAAGAAAGATGAGCTATCAGTATAGGTCATTCTACATTATGTTTAAATTTCATAATATGAACAAATAAGTCTGGAGTTTCATAAATTCACTGTCACCATAAATCTTAAATTACCAAAATGACAGGTTTTATTTTCTGTCTATTTTACATCATTAATTCCAGGTCAACTATCAGTTCAACCCAGCTTATATTAACTACATACTATTTACAGGGTTGTTAGAAAGTACGCAAAGCCAAACTTTACCGGAAGGGGACATACAAGCACATAGATAATATTATCGTTGGTCATTGTATACAGTGTACTCAGCAAAACCCAATCAAAATGTTATAAGATTCCCAGAATAACATTTCATACTTTCTGAATTCTTGGGGGTTAATATGAGGATCATAAATAAAAGAATTTGGGTTTTCTAAGCAGTCAATCAAATATTTGATGACCAAAGAATAGCGGGGTCAATTAAGATTTTCATTGAGCAAAATTTTTGTACTGTTTCACTTATACCTCAAGTGGCTATAAGAAGTTTAACTAGCTCTTTGATTTGCTTTTTCTTTTCAATAGATACACCCAGAGTATTTACCACCAGTTCTGTGTTTGTAAATTTTCTTTCTGTGTGAAACAGCCATGATATGCTGCCCGAGATACGCTTGACCCTGTTTTCCACTTTAAGAACAGCCTGGCGTCGCCCTGGTCTTCTGTCTAGTGCTGCCGTAGGAAAGCCCGGGGGGAGGGGGGGTGTTCTGACTGTGCCGCTTGACACAGGTCGTGGTGGGTAGCTCACTTCACCTTTCTGATTATTAGACAACAGGGCTTGCGTAGTTTGAGACAATCTATGTCATCTGTTACTCGCTCTTGCTTTCTTTGGTGGAGACCAGAAGCAGCAGTGGTGGATTTGCTGGGACCTTTTCTTTTTTTAAAAAATCCTGAAAGTCAAGCATTTTTACCCCTGCGTTCTTGGAGCTCTCCGCCCTCTCCTCGGCTGCACCAGGCTGCTCAGCGGCTCCCGCTTTCCTGCTCCTCCCATTTCTCCTTCCCGCCCCTCCCCTCCCCTCTGGAGGCCGGAAGAGCTTCGACTCTTCTGCTCTGAAGAACAATTTCGTTTCCTTGGACCCTTTTCACAAACTCAGTTTCGGGTTTACCTCTACAAAACCAAACCCACGTGATACTTAACAGAAGAAAAATATTCAAACACAGGACCTGCCATTCCTAAAGCATATTTGTGGGAGAAAAATTAGCAACTTACTCGGCATGAATGCAAGTTGTCAAGTGGATATTGTCATTGTTATGTAATACTGATTTGTTACAGGTAATACATGTTCATATAAGTATATCTGCAAAATAATTTGTAAACTACTTATTCTAGAAGTCCCTAAATTTTCCAAAGATTTCTTCATTTAAAAATAATTTTATAAAAAGAATTTATTACTAATAGGTCCTTTTTTGTTAGGCGTATACTGATATATATTTTTCTACAAAACTTTCCCCAGATTTTTGTGAGGAAACAATGAGTGAAATGACTTTACCTCACTTCACCTCTTACAGTTGAACATGTTCTTTTGAAAATATCGTTTATACACTGAACCAGAATTTGATTTCAGGTGTCATTCAATTTACAATTCCTCATTTGATCACCTGGGTTTCTAGCTGATGAATGTATTCCCACACTTCCAATTGCATCTTCCATCTGAATCAGATACAAATACATATTCATCACCTTGATATATAATCTCCAGTGCCTCCTGCATATGGCTGCCTAGATTTCACGATGTGACCCGTATGTTTGCACTCCTCAGATGGCTTCCTATTGCACACAGAAACCCACCTACGTTCTCAGTTCTTTAAATCTTGACTCAACCATATTGGATCACCTTTGGTTAATTGATTGAACAAATATTCATAAGTCTGTGTGTGCCAGGTGCTGGACTGCACCCAGAGGGTACAGAGGTGAACTGGCCTCATGGACTCAGGCTGGAACACACTCTCTCGCTTCTCTGGATTCCAGAGCCTCAAACTACTCATCGCTCTCCAGATATGCATTGTGCTTTCTTTCTAATCTTATCCTCTATCTGGAACGTTTTTCCTTTCCTTTCCTTTCCTTTCCTTTCTTTTCCTTTCCTTTCCTTTCCTTCTTTCTTTTTTTGCTGTGTTTCTTTTTTCTTTTTGCATTTTTTAAGAGACCTGAACTGATTTTACTTTTATTTCCTTCACTTTAAGCCAATCATGAAATTTCACAGTGATTTCTGGGGCGGGGCAGAAGAAAGGTCGTGATCTGGATCATGGGGGCTGTGGCCCAGCTGGGCTCAGGAGATGCAAGCAAGCTGGCTGGCTGGAGGAAATTGCCTCGACCGAGAGCTTCGAGAGCACGGGAGCTGGGACCTGGTGTCTTCTGTGAGTTGGTGATTTGGCGTGGCTACCTCGGAACTGCCCTCGGCGGAGAAGAGGCTGCCTTCTGCTGCTCGGCCTTTTCCACCACAAATCTGACCCTGTGTGCCTCCTGCTGAGGCGGCCGTGTGTCTTTCAGTGCTTCAGTGAACCCCTCCTCCAGGTCAGACGCCTCGGGGACGCATCACGCAGGGTGAACCCAAAGGTCACAGCTGGCTGGGTTAGGTCCTCACCTGCCTGGAGACCAGCATGTTCTCCACTGGAATGTTTTTGTTTCTTCATACTCTGCTTTGAATTCTTCTAAAGGCCAAAACTCGATTTTGCTTCTTTCCAAAGGTTTGCCAGATTTCCCCAGTTAGCATTAACTTGTTTGTACTTTAGAGGCCCTCTGTACTTTGTTAGAATTTACTGTGGAACAGAAGAAAGATCATGAACCTTGAAGTTAAAATGAGTTTGAAACCTCTTATTGCAACTTACTGAGTATGGACACTAAAGAAAAATCACATAGTTTTTAAATGCTTTTTTCTCTCTTTGTAAAATGGAGATAATAACATCTATCTCTTAATAACTTTATGTACATTAAGATAATATGGATAAAAATTCAATGGCACAAAAATGATCTTTTATATGTTCATAAAAATGGATGATTATTTGAGGTCTGTAGAATTGTGAAAGGTAAATTATAATATAGTCTTTCACCACAACAATGTCACTTTATCTGCTTTTTAAAAAAATTGTGTATTGTTGTCATGCATTTAATCCCTACTCTGTGCCACCATTGGACTTAATCACATCTAACCATCCCTCAGCCTATGAAACATGCGTTATCTCCTGTGTTATTGGCAATCAACATTTATCTCCACTTCCCGCTACACTTTTCCTTGTAAAAAGGACTTGAAGCTAGAGATCACATTCCTAGATACAGTTTAAATTCTGCCAATAAGACAGAGTCAAGATACTTAAAAGAGGGAGGAGAAGGTGAGAGCATCCTTCCGGGAAAGATGGGTTTGGCAAGTATGAAGTTTTGCATGTTTGGCCAGACTTTGTGCTCAGACGGTAACGCTCAGTGGGAAGATGCAGACCAGCTCTGATCTACAAACGTCTCGGAAGTTTCCTGATTTTTGAATAGCAGCAGCGGCGGCGGCAGCAGTTTAACGTGATAGCAAGTGGTGGTTTGCCTGATTTTTATTCCTCCTATTCACATAACAACTTGGGATGTATCCAATTAATTACGCTAAATACCTCTCTGCTTGAAATACCCTTCACCGAGCACTGATGAAACAAATGTGGAAACTAAGGCCCTGGTAGGTTAAGTCACTTGCTCAAAGATACACAATGTAGAAATGATGGCTATTTAATAGCCAGGCCCACACCGCTTCCCAACTGTGTGTGTTTCTTAATCATACTTTTCAGACATAGCTGTACTTGTCAAATAAAATTATTTCACTGAAGGTAAAGACATACAGGAAGTTGATTTTTTAAATGAAACATAATCCCCACGAAGTACTATGTATTATTGATGGGTATATAGACTTTGTTCAAGTTGCAAGTAAAATAAATTCAATTTAAACTCGCTTAACAATGACAATAAAACAACAAATAGAAACTTACTGCAATATACACATAGATGTATGGTTGAAAGACAAATAAAGGGGCAACAGGCAGATTAGACCTGAGTAAACAAACTGAGTAAACTGAAAACCAGGATTTGGATAAGCTAAAGATAAGCCTTGAAAACCTGGACTGCCAAGGAAAAAGAAGTAATAGCCCGCTCTCCAGACACCAGCAGCCTCGTAACAATGACGGCAGCAACGACTGCACACCCACGTTCTTGCATGTCCTTTGCCCGTCTCTGCTCTTTCACCTATCAAAAAAGCTGTATACAAACTTCTAGATGCAGGCACCTCCTCGACACACACGCCCCCCCATCTAATGAGAGCTTTTCTTTGTTCTTTCTAATAAACTACCCCTAGTTCCTTTCCCACTGTCCTGTTGATCATTCTTCTAGTGCCCACAGGATGAGAGTCCGGGGAGACAAAACTGATTACAGTTGTGTGACTATAAAGGGTACGAAGAGCTATATTAAGGGATGATTGATGCAGAGTATTCTGGGACTTTCATTTTATCTCCTGCCCCAAATTTCTCTCAGAAACTTGCCAGCTTCATTCTCTCAGACCAATTTATTCAAGTGGTAGGGGACATGCCTGTGAGTAGCTGAAAACCTACACAGTTAAAGTTCTATGACTAGAAAGGCTGTGTCTTCCAATAGCTCCAGCTACAGAACATCTGTGGAAGTACTGTGCTTGGCACATTTTGTGTCCCCTGTCCATCCCTGAACACATACCATGGTCGAGGAGACGAAGTTACCTAAGAATATGGTGATAGTGATTCATATCATGTGGCTGCAGAAGATGGCATTTCCCCAAATAAGTGGAGTAACACAGACAAGGTCAACGGAAAACTATCTCAGTCTGTTCTCCACCACCACCACCTCATCAGAGTCTTGAGTGTAGGTAGCGTATTTAAGAAGCGATCTAGGGAGCAGGATTGAGAAATAAAGTAGGAAAACCCCCCAAAGCAATGAATGATTTGGTAGCTACTGTGTATAGCTGGTGACCGGCCCCACCAAGACATCCTGAGAAGCCAGCTTATGAAATGCATCTTAAAATTGCTCATTGAGGGAGGAAAGAGGGGAGCATTTATCCTTTGGCCTTTAACCATATCACGACAAGCCTTGCCACTTGCCTATCAACTATCTTCCATTTCTATTTTGTTTAAGGGTAGCAGTTCATCATTGAGGACTCCCCAGGGCTGGAAGCAACAGTTACAGAGTATGTTCTGTCTTCTACAAAGGTTAAGAGCTAGTGAGCAGAAGGCCGATGCCCATTGTCACTATTAGAAAAAAACAAAACAAAACAAAACTGTCCCTCTCACTTATTATAGATCTGTGAAAAAGTAGTTCTGCTCTAATGGACTGACATTGACATAAGCATCCTATATCCTCCTTCTTCTTCTTAAGGTTTAATGCTACAGGATGTTAATTAAAGAATGTAAAATTTTAACAAAGCAAAGTAAATATATACAGTAAGGCTTATTAAATGTTTCAGAAAAAGAAGATGCTAATTGGATTAAAATATACCTTGGAACAGTGTCCACGCTGGTCACATTTTATTCAAATTTGCTGTAGGCTGGAGTCAGGACACAAAACATGTAGTCAAGGAGTAAGTTCTGAGTAAACTGAAGAGCTTGAATGCACTTTTAAAATTTTAGTTGAAAAAAAATAACCCTTGGAAATAGATCTTTAACACTACTTTAAAATTATAGTTAAGGTTGCCTTCTGTCCACACAACAATCCCAGAAGTGATTCCCTTGAATAAGCCTCCAACCTACAATAACTCCCACCCCCGTGGAGGAGGCAAATGATTATGGATGTCTAAGTATAAAGTGTAAATAGGTGAGAACTGTTAATAAAATTTATCAAATTTAGGTTTCTATGTACTTAGCGATTTGTTAAAGTCTTATTTAAAATCTAGTTTAAGGAAGAAAAGCATCAATTATATTTTAATTAAAAGCATTCATGACCAAAGAATTTTGCTGAATTTGCCCCAAAACATTCTTTCCAAAAATTTAGTACCTGTGCTGTAAGGAGTTTAAGAAAAGCTACTTGGGATTATAATAAATATTAAGGATGTTTATGCCCTCTATGGAAAAGAATCCAGTACTGTGATCCATCTTGAGCATTTTCCTGATGAAAGGGAAGCAAGTCCACAGTGTGTGACATTGGGATAGGGTTCTTCAATAACTTAAGGACTGGGGTGACACAAGCTTTAAATTGGAGAATAGAGTAGGAAGCCAAGGAGTGTACATAGGTAGGTTTAAGAACTAAAGAAAAGAGCTACATATGAACATGCACTAAGGGAGCAATCTCACAGCTGGGAAAGGAGGGTGTGTTAAGAAAGCCATTCGGATTGGAAATAAATATTTGTCTTTCAAGAAAGCACTTTCCTAGGAAAACAATCAAGGTATCTAACCACTGGCAGCTACAGAAGGTGAAGAGTTCAGGGATAGAAATCAGCATTTGCCCTGAAGTCTTAAATGTTTTTACAATACACTTTACAGGTATTTCTCATTGTTCATAAATATACAACTTGTTTCCCCACTACTCTATTAAGTCTCTCAAAGGGAACGGCCAAGGTACTGATTTTTCATTAACCAACACAGTGTCTATTAATACATCTTTTTTATGAAGCAGTCTTTTGAATAAGCAGCTTCCATAATTCAGAATATTTTAAGAATGTTCTACTTTTACTCTGGAGAGGAAATTTGATTCTGTTCCTAAAAATTTTAATAGATAATTGGCACTGAAATATATTTGCTTAAATAGTTCAAAGTGTACCTTGACTATGGAGCAGAGAGGCCATGGCATTTTCTTGCTTATTAGGCATGTAAATTCAGTCCCTATATGATCATTTTAAATGAACAAAGAGAACAATGTCATCTACCCTGAAGAATTATCATGTCCATTCAATAACGTGAATTCTGATTAGCAAGTATTTCTTAAGCATCTACTGCTTATCGTATAATAAGATCATCATGCTGGGCACTGGGGCCAGAAAGAGGGGAACAATTTGTAAGATAGACTACATTACGTAGCACAGAGATGTAGGGCCCTGTGCCTCACATGGCCTGCAGAATTTTAGAGCTCGCAGGGAATAAATGTCATCTTGTTCGACATCTTCACTTCTCAGATTAGTAAACAAGGCAACAGAGGTAAACTAAATTGAACAAAAATCACATAATAGGTTAGCTGTAGGGTCAGAATTACAGCGTAAGACTTCTTGTTTCTGGTATTCTTTTTTCTGTTATGACCTGGCAGAATGTGTCCCCTCCTCAGTTGTAGAACATGCATGGTTTGCTAGAAATAAAAACAGAAGTTGAAACTAGAATTTCCTCCATACCCCTTCCACTATTCCTAACAAAAGCTTTTTATTACTATCTACACCTTTTACATTTCACATTTTGTAGTTTTAAAATTCATTAATATATAGCCATTCTAATATCTATTTCTTTTGCTCCTGGCTGTAGATGCATATATCAACATAGATGCACTTTTCAATACTGATCTTTTTGCTTAATGATAAATATCTTTTCTATGTTAGTCTCATAAATATACTTTAAGGAATTATATTTATTGATGTTTTTATTTTGAAGGTGCTACTTGGTCATGCTAGAAATTTATAATTCTGTGAAGCCAAAAATTAGAGGAAATAAGCAGCTATAGCCTCACCACATAAACACAAAGCACTATCAACACTTTGGAATCATTGTTATATTATTAAATAATTGAACAAACTTTTATTGTATTTAGGTGTTTTGGGTGACTATATAAGAATTTCTAGGGAGGAGTGATTAAATGGGGTAGTAGAATCAGTTTGTGACAGTGATTAGCTGTTCAACAATGTATCTGTTTCTCTCTTAAACAATATAGTGGTCTTGTTCCTTCCTTCCCACTTCAAATCAACTATGGCTTTAACTAATAGAATGAGAGTTGAACTAACCTATATGAGTTGCAGTTAGAAGCCTTTAAAACCAGTGCACACTCACAAGACCCCGAGTTCGATCCCTGGCACCCCAACAAATAAATAAACAAATAAACAAACCCAGTGCACAATCTACCATGTTTCCTTTCTCCTCCATAATGTTGTGAAAGGTTCCAGGTCAAATTCCATCTGCCTGAGTCTTTGTAAGAAAATGTGTGTTGTTTTGGGCCAGTGAGAATTCAGAGTTATTTCTGCAGTGTAACTCTAGTCTACCAGTTTGCTTTAATTTTTGACATTCTATCCATCCATTATGACTTATATCTAGGATGTCCCTCCAAAACCTCATGCGCTCCTAGGTGGGGCTTTTTGGAGGTGGTTGGATCTAGAAGGTATGAGAATGGATTAAGGGTGTGTGTCAACTAAATTAGTCCACAGACTGATTTAGCATAGTTCTGGGTGTGGAAAATGGGAAGGCCCACCCTGGGTGTGGATGGCACCACCCAAAAGCCTTTTGCCTGGGTAGGATAAAAGGGAAAGTGAGGCTCACGGCTGCTTGTTCCTCTGCCTTCTGCCTGCCACACCATCAACTGTTTCTGCTCTGTGATGCCCCTCTGCCATGCCACCCTGCCTTATAGTCAGTCAGTTGAAACCTCTACAAATTATGAGCTGAAGTAAATCTGTCTTCCTTTAACTTATGAGTGTCAGAAACAAGAAAAGTAACTAACACACCATCATACATTGAAATGATCACTGGTTTTAGGGGTGTTCTGACCAACATTACCCATCCTATCTATCACCAGAGGTCATGTAAATTTACCTTCCTCTTCTTCCTATTCTGTATATATGCTGCATCCTTCCCAAAGAGGGAGAACTGTGGAAGAGGATAATCCTTTCAGAAGAGGACCATTTTTAGTTGAAATGATAAAAAAAATTTTTTCCTTAAAATCTGAAAACAAAGCAAATTTGGGTTTCTCTAAAGACATGTGTGCCTCATTTTGATCAAAAAATTTGTCTAGAAAAGTCTTATTGTTGCAGTAATTCCTTGACTAAAGAATTCAAAGAAGAGAATGCTCTACACAATGCCTGGGGTGTAACAGATGTTCAATATACAGTTATTCAGAGAAAGGAAGAATAAAGTAAAGGAGGAGGAGAGAGAGGAGAAGGAAGAGGAGGAAAAGAAAAGGAAAGGCAGAAGGAGGAGGATGAGAAGAAGGCTGAAGAAACACACAGACATTCAAACACATTCAGTTGAATATGCATATTTAATCAGAACCATTTAAATTACAGAAATAACTTAATAATTTGAACTCTTCTTATAACATCTCTGTTTGACAGAGATAGTCTCAGTACAATGGAGCCCATAAAATCATAAGGTCAAGCCTGTGGGTCATAAGGCCTGTACCTGATGTAGAGCCTTTTCTTGCTGTAGATACCACTCAAAATTGGATGCATTGTGTGTTACTTACTTAAAGGGTCGGAGAAGTGTGTCCAAATATGGTATATATGGCTTCCAAAATCAAAGAGTTCTTATCTTTGTGATAGGAGTTGCCAATATAACAACTTGTTTCTGACTTTTAGAGATGGTATTTTAACATGTCTTGACCATCAGACCCACAGAAACTTGACTGGTGTGTCAGATCCCTGAATTTCCTCAGAATTTGTTGTCGACCATTTAGCATACATGTGTTAATACTAAGGCATTTAGAATGCTTGCTTCTTCCTACCTTCCAGATCAACTGGCATAATATACCAGTGAAATGGACCAGTGTGATAATCTGTGAAATATTAAAATAAGCATTTCCTCTGAATTCTGAAAGAGAACAGATGACATATCCCTGAAATAAGATGATGTTTGTTGGTGTGCTACATTCCCTGCCATGCATAGGTAAACTGCTCCTGATTATTTTTGCCAATAGACAATAAGAAAAGGCATTTTCTAGGTCAATATCTGCATATCAGGTGCCAGAGTGCAAACAGCATCATCACACTTAGGCTTTTACAAGCTCACATTCATTCCTTAAGAGCAGTTTGGTTTTAGCCATTTCCCAAATGGACAAGTTAAATGGGAAAGTCTGACTATCCCTAGTCTTTGTTCAGGGGGAGTCTGGTTCCCTCAGAGCAGCGGGAGGGAAATATTTGTGCTGGCAAGGAGTATTCAGAGAATGTGGGGATTCAAAGTGCTTGCCCCCATCTCTTTTGCTCAGATGTCCTCACTGCATATTTTAGGTTCTTACTCCTTCCCTATCGATGCCTTAACTTAGCACAAGAGACCCGATGATGTGCATTTAATTGACACTGCAACTTGTGTAATCGGGCTCTGTTCTTCATTCTCAACTACATTTGCCCTGGACCTATAGTATCTAAAGTACTTCTTTTAAAATGTGACAAAGAAGTATCTAAAGGACTTCTTTTAAAATTTTCCAGAAGTGCACTGAGTTGGCCATTCAACACTCTGAATTTGTCCTTTTCTCTACATATGCTCTCCAGGGTTGAGACATGGCCATCTCAAGCAATTTAATCTTTCTACTTACTGTTGTTTGCATAGTCACTAAGTACCATCGTCATTTTCCAGAACCTCGCTTTTCCTCTGCATTCCGTCTCATGCCATGAGTAATCGAAGTCCCAGTATTCTCCCTAGCAAGATTTTCTATTTCTGTTCCCTACAGCCAACCAGCTCTCTTTTAAATTGCTCTATTAGTTGAGAGTCTTGGCAGTTGTGGTGGACTTACTGTGGTCAATTTGAGCAAGAATGCCCAGCTGAACTGAGTTATTGTGGTTCTAGGCATAAAGATCCACCTGAAGATTATTGCTGACACAGCATAAAGGAGAACGGGAGCAGAAGATAGCAGCCAGCTGCTTCCCAGGAGAAGCTCTGTTTTGGATGGTTCTCCTGAAGGGGACTAGGCTGTTCTCATCACAGAAGGAGCTTGGGACCTCGCTGTCATCAGGGATGGCTGCTATTCACTTTGTGGAGCTCTGGTCTTCATCTCTGTTGCAAGCATCATATCCTGGTTCCAGTAGAGATTTCTTCAGCCTTTTAGTGCAGACATGTGCATACACAGGGCATTGCCGTGGGCTCCCAGCCCTTGATTGGAGTTTTCAGGTTTCCAGTGCATGGACAGACATTTTGCACTTGCATGTGTGAATATTGTAATTTGTAAATGTCCTGTATTAAATCTGCTCTCTTGCAAACCATTACTCTAGAAAATTAACTAAGATAGCAGTAAAGAGATATACTCTAAAGAGGTGATTAAAGGAAGTTCAATGAAAATACTATTTATAGACATGTGACAAGATACAGCATAGGGAAATCATGAGAGACCACAGAACTAGCAACAGCAGGAAGTCATTACCATTTCAAAACTGGAAAACCACAAAAAAAAAAAAAAAAAAAAAAAGGAGAGGCAGGGCTAAGTGAAACCAGGGGAGCAGTAACACCAGGAGAGGACTTCCTGGAAAGAGCTGTAGCCTTCTGCATAGGAATGTCACTAATGAAAGAGGCACCGAGGAAATTATTTCATCAGTCTTTTTGCTGTACTCCCGTTTTCCAGTCTCTTGTTAGTGCTTTCCTTTGGCCAGACCCATCTGGAAATCTATTAATCCTGTTGATAGAAGTTAAGATGTTGGGGCCAGAGCAGAGTAAAACTGTGGTGAAAGGGCACCCAATCACTGCTGTACCAGGCATGTTTCTGCCGTGCTCCAGGCCGGCCCAGGACAGAGCCAAGCAGAAGGCTGGCATCTCGAGGAGACTAACTACATCTCTGGGCATGTGTGCTTACCTGTGGTGACCCCATTGCCATTTCCTCTCCGAGTCTGGGATCTCTGTCTCTCTCTCTCTCCCCCTCTCTGCATGTGAGAGAGAGAGAGAGAGAGAGAGAGAGAGAGAGAGAGGACACTTTTATATTCTTATCTCCATTAGTATTTCTTTGTTTGCTCCAGCCTTTAAGCTTGAACTCCAATCCCAGAAGATATTAAAAGTGGGCCTCAGATTCTTGAGACAAAAGCTCAGCTCTCTCATATTATGCGTGCCCCTGCATCTGCTCAGCTTTTGACTGTTTTACTGTGGTAAAGAACTCAAACTTTGAGGTCACCTAACCTTAGGCTCCGATCCTGGCTTCCCCAATCACTAGCTGGGTGACACAGGTGAGTTTCTTAGCTTCAATTTTCCCATTTATAAAGGAGGATAATCATAGGACCTGCTTCATAGGCTATTGTGAGAATAAATGGAACATATCACTATAAATGGAAGCTCCAATTATTATTCACTTTTCCATTTTCACACTGTGGACCTGACAATAAAATCCCACTACTGAATTTAACACTCATCATTCACTAGCACAGTTACTCTCAGCTGCTTCTCACTATGTTTCCTTCACACCTACACCTCATGCAGCCTTATTCTCTAGGAACCTCCGTGAGGATCGGCAATCAAGTCAATGCCCACCTGAGGGTACAGCCCACCAAGTATTCTCATCTCCCTCTCTCCTTTCTGTCTCATTCCATAAACTGTCACTAACGTGCTCAGAAGGGTTTTTTTTTGGGGGGGTAGATTTTTGCATTTATGGAACAATTTTATGTAAACTCTTCATTTTAAAGTCACAAGAATGTAACATTACATCTTCTGTCTCTGAAAACAAACAAAAAAAGGTATTTATATTAATGCTAATGTTTTTCTATGGGTCCGTGGGCCTAGATGGGAACAGAATGTTTCCCCAGGCTGGAACTATGAGATATCTTGAGGTTCTTCTACAAATACACAAAACAAGTTGAATGACAAAATAATGAGTTTTAGTCTCACATGAGTTGAAGCTATGTTCCCAGGCTTTATTGATAGGTATGAGATAACACGTGGTTGCTATTTCAAGACAAAGGAGTGTAGTGGTCTATATGTCTTTATATTTTCAATTTTTAAATAATTTATCTTAGTTTCTTCATTGGTTTTTTGATCTAACACCAATCTCATGACTACGGTGATTTTTTTATTGTGACACTGCAGGCATTTTTGATATAACACTTCTCCAAACTTATATTGAAACAATTTTAGATTTTACAGACGAGTTGGGAAGATAGTACAAAGAATTCTTGTGCACTGCTCTGCCATCTTCTCCTAATGTTACCATTTTGTACCAGTGGGTGAAACGTTTATCAAACTTGTATCAGTTAGTATTTACTAGAGAAACAGATATAAGATATACAAATATATAAGAACTTACAGATTGGCTTATGAGGTCCGCCCAAAGGGTCAGATGTGGAAGAGTGCAGAGTGTCTGTCTGCGTCCTGAGATCCCAAGGATCCAGTTGATGGTCTGGAGCTCACTGCAGTGTCCTGCGTGAGTCCTTATTAGTTGGCGGATGGGTCTGTGATGGCTGGCTGAGGAGTCTGCCCCGGAAGGCTGAAAGGTGTGCGCCGGAGGCTGCAGAGTCTACACTGGAAGCCGAAGAGTCTACACTGGAAGCCAGGAGATTACATCCAAGGTGAAGGTGAAGACTGGCGCTCCTCTGAAGAAACCACAGCAGATCTGAACTTCTTCATTTCCCCTTTATACAGTCCCAGAGACAACCCGCCCTAGGGCGGGTCTTCCACACCCAGGGTGTGGAATTGCTGAGCCAATTAAATTGAGCTTCTCTCACTCAAATTGACACACTCAATCAACCATCACAAAAACCTAAGAAATCAACATTGGTACAGCATTAGTAAGTAAGCCACAGACTTTATTTGAATATCCCCAGTTTTTCCACTTAGTGTCCTTTTTTCTGCTCTGGGACTCAGTGCACATAGTCACCCTGACTGCTTAGTCTCCTTCAATCTGTGATATTTTCTCAGGCTTTTACCTGTTTTCATTATCTTGACACTTTTGAAATTGCTAGTAAGATACTTTGTAGAAAGTCCTTCAGCTTGGATCTATCTGATGTTTTCTCATGATTCATTTGGAATTACAGATTTTTAAAGAACAATACTATAGAGATGAAGTACCCTTCTCATTGCATCTTATTAGGGACACATGATAGCAATAACTCATTGCTAATGATGATAACCTTCATTATTTGGTAAAGGTAATGCTTGTCAGGTTTCTCTACTGCAAAAATACTAACTTTTGTCCTTTTTGTATTCTATTCATTAGAAGCAAGTCAACAAGTTCATTTAACACTCAAGGACTAGGGAAACTAGTTTCACCTTCTAGAATAAGGATCATCAGAGAATATGGAGACGTGTGTTACAACCATCAAATCATTGAATATATATTTTGGGGAATATACTTCGAGGCTGTGCAAATATTCCTTCTTGTTAAAGTTCCACCCACTAATTTCAAATTGTTCATTCATTCATTCTTGAATCTTGCCCACAATAATTATTACTAAGATATTCGAAGGATGATTTTCTATTGCTCTCATTCATTCTAAATTTTTTATTTGGAATTTTAGAATTTTTCTGTGAGAAAGAATTTTCCCATGTCTCCCACTGATTTATTTATTCAATCATTATTTATATCAGTAGAGATTAATGGATTTTTTTTTTCCTTTGGGTTATAATCAAATACTGTTGTTTACTTTGTTGCTCCCAGTTTGACCATTGAAATCTCTTTATGCATTTGTATTATCTATCCATCAATCACCAATCTACTTGCATTCATACTGATCTCTTAGACTTTGTTCTAGCATCACAGATTCCTTCTAGTATTTTGTCCTTTTGCTGATTTGTAACTTATTTTCTCTGATACTGAAAACATGATTTCCATGATACACAATTTGCTTGCTGCTGTTGTTCAAGCCTAGGATACCTGGAAAGTGGTTTAGTTCTAAAATGTCTCCCAAGCATCTCACATTGGGAGGAGGGGCCTGGTTGGAAAGGATGAATCACTAGCAGTGTGATTTGGAAGGATGTATTTCCCCTGGCTCTTCCCTTCTCTCTCTGTTTCCTGGCTGCCAGGATGTGAGAAGTTTTCTTTTGCTATGACCCTCATTCATGCTGTTTCTGCCTTGAAGCCAGTTAACCATAGACTGAAACCATGGGCAAATACTAACCCCTCTTGGGTTGGGGATTTAGCTCAAGTGGTAGAGTGCTTGCCTAGTGAGCACAAGGCCCTAAGTTCTTTCCCCAGCAACCCCTGCAAAAAAAAAGAAAAAAATTAACCTCTTTTCTTTTAAATTGCAAGTGCCAGATATTTTGTCCTGGTAATGGAAAGGTCACTAATACAGTGGTATTGAAATTGCTAACCAACCACAATTGCTCAACTGCACTGTTCATTGAAATCCAAGTAGAATACAAGGGTTGTGTATAATTCTTTTTCTCATTAGTCTTAGAGTTTCCAATATAATACACTCTTTTCCAAAATTACATAAATCAGCTCCTCTCCTGCACCCACACAGTGTGGTATACAGTTCGATTCAATTGTCATAGTCTGCATTCCATCTTGAGATTCCTGACTGCCTGATTTCTTTTTTTAAATTCTCCTATGGTAAAATTTACTCTTTGTAGTACAATAGCTCAGTGGGTTTTACCAAGTTTTCAGTGTTATGCTCGCCACCACAGTACCAGACAGAATGGTTCCATCACCTTAAAATTCCTTGTGCAGTACCTTTGGAGTGAACTTTTTCCCTTGCCCCAACACCTTCTAATAATATTTTCAAGTATCAAAGACTATTAGGAATCAAAACTTTTATATTTTACATTTTTTATATTTTTAAAATGTATGAAAGTAATATATACACATTTTTTATTTAATCATCCAGAAACCTGTAATATGAAAAACAAATCTCCCTCTATTGCGTTTGTGAATATGTAAGAGCTTGTCTATATCTGTGGCTCTTTGATCTCCATTGGTACGTACTTGTTTGTCCCCGTCTCAGCCCTTTAACTCTGGAAGTCTCTCCCAGTAGACAAAGATTCCAAGCCCCATTCCTGGAGATAACCAGTACTTTTATTTCATATCTGAGCAAGATGAACGCCAGAGAATAAGGTCATGCAGTTGCTTGTAGCAAACACTGAGACTCAGAACTCAGACCCAGGATTGCCATGGTTCTTTCTACCTCCTGGTGTTCATAGGCATGTGCTTAGAACCAGTCTGCAGCCCAACGTGGATAACATCTAAAATACTCATGAGGTAGTAATTATGCTGCTGTTATTACCCTGCCCAAATCTTGTACTGCCTGTTTGACTTAACTGTACTTTTACCTTGCCCTAATCTTTATCTTTGAGGACAGGATTCCTGTAGGCCAGAAGTCCCTCTGTTGGTGAACTAGCCAAAACCAGGTGCATCTAAATTGGCTGTCAGAGTGGCCACCAGACAAAGTAGCTTCATTATAATCCCATCTGCATGGCAAATGACATGTCCACAAATGCTATGACAGTTGACAGTTGCTATTCTGATGACTGGAAAGGACCAGAAAATGACAAAAAAAAAAAAAAAAAGAGTTGATACTTGAGTTCCCAGAAAATCTCTGTCCACTCCAGAAAAAACAAACAAACATAAAGACTCATGAATATTCCCTTTATCCCTTCTCCTCATTTATTTTACCTTATATCTACTATTCTCAATCACAAAGGGTTGAGGAGTTGATTTATTAGTTTTATCTCCCTATAATGGTTTGTGTTTAGATGTCCCCCCCAATCTGGAGTGTGTGATGCTGGAATCAAGGGTGTGTGCTTACTAAATTAGACCACTGATTAGTTTGGCATAGCTCCAGGCAGGATTAAGGATACTCCACCCAGGGCATGAGTGCTTTCTGCTGTAAGGGTGAGTAGGCTGGATAAGATATAAGGGATAGGAAGAGTTTTGCTTGTCACCATTTGTCATTTGCTGCTTGCTGCTTTTGCTGTCTTCTGCCTGCCACAAACTGTTTCTCCTGTGTGATGCCCCTCTGTCAAGGCACTCTGCCTTGGAGCCAGCCAGTTTTGGACTGAAACCTCTACGGATTGTGCACCGAAATAAACCTTTCCTCCACTAACTCTGGGTGTTGAATATTTTGTCTCAGCAGTGAGAAAAGTAACTAAAATACTCCCACTTCTATTCTTAGCCCAAAATGAGTCTTCTTTACTGCTCAACTGCTTGTCTTGTTATCGATGCCACAATTCTGAGAGATAAAAATGGCCCAGTTTGGCATCAAAAATTGGTAACAGATTTGGCATCCCCAATGAGACATGGCCTGATCAGCTGCATTCCCCAGCTGAGAACCATTTCTTCTGAATAAGAAAACTACCAGTCAGCAGTAAGGAACATTATGCAGGTAGCGGTAAGCAATGGTGTTTTTGGTTCCTCGTAACTGCTGTTCATAGGGCGAAGATGCTTACCTGAAGATGTGGACCGTAGGGGCGTCTGACCCCTGGAGAAACTCTCTTCTGGGAGATTGAAAATTATCTCAAATGAGATGTAAGCCCCTTTAATGTTTGGGATCTTGCTTCTGGGAGGTTGAGCTATATCTCCATTGTGACAGTGTCACCAGCTAGTGTAGATCTTTTTAATGGAAATTAAAACTAAAGCAACAGTATTAATTTACAGGCAAAGCTTTAATTGAAAAGTAAGAGAAAATGGCAAGGGACTTCAGCTTAAGGACCTGACAAATATCAAGCTTGTCTTTAACCAAGGAAAGTAAGAGAAAATAGGGAAAGGACTCCAACTTGAGTAGCTGGAGAGGGCATACTCTGATGGAGAGGGCCAGACTGGCCAACTCCAAAAAGCATGAAGCTAGCATTTAAGGATTAGCTGATGTGGGCCAGGGTCCAGCTGATAAGTGCAGTACTTTAGTTCTGGTTTCCATTGCTCCAGAGAAATCCTTATGGCTTGAGGGGTAATTTGGTTTCCATGGGATGATTATTTCTGTATAGGTGGGTGATCTTACCACAGAATGGTCTGTGAGGCTCTGTTTTTCCTGGGACTCAGGTGACTACAAATTTATGACTACAAATAATAACTGGGGACTTCTAGGTGTTGCTTAAAAGGGTGTTGTCTGTAACTGGACCTCATAAAAGATGGCAGTTGGATGTCCCTATGAATTCCAGGAATTCTTTAGTTACTCTTATTTTGGTGTCTCCAGTCTTGAAGCGGGATGAAATAGGCTAGATAAATTTAGGACTAATAAGTCATCTTTTACCAATTTTTCCTAAATAATTAACATACTATATCCAAAGTTTTAAGGTATTAAAAACTATAAAATGCAGATCAAGCTTTGTTTTAGTGTTAATTACCTATTGAGCAACTGTAGACACAAGGGAAGAGTTAAATGGTTTTTTTTGTTTTGTTTTGTTTTGTTTTGTTTTTAGCAAAAACCCATGTAAATCCCTATCTCAGAAGAAAACAAAAATCATGCTTTTAATGAGTAATACATTGAGAGCCCAGGAGGTTGTTTGTCCTTTGTTGCTGTGGTGGTCTTTGTGTTGAGAACAATCTCCCTACCTGTGATTTGGGCTTGGTATTGTATATATTCAGGTTATTGTGTTTATCTACATATCCTGTCTTAGCCAAGGTATTTTCCTTTGTTTAAGAAATTTCTCCCTCTTATCCTTGACAAAGTTCTTCTAAGAACATTCACTCTTGTTGTTTATTCCCTCAGTCTGGGCAGTAAGTTTCAAGATTCTAGGACTCTGCCTTTCTGATTAAAAAAAAAGAGGGGCAGAAGGGTGTCTTTGAATGGATTTTTGTGGCTTACAAGCCTGTAGTAGATACTTAGGCTGAAGAGACTCTTTGTATCATACGTCTGCCAGTCTTTGGATCTACAAGACCACATCTGACCTGGTGGATTCTTACATACTTCAGGGGATATTTGTTCTGGCTCTGATGCACCCTGGTTTAATGGAATTGTTTTATGTGCACTTTTCTCTATTAGTCTGGTTTTATGTTTGTAATAAATGTTAAGTGATTAATTTGATAGCTACAGCAACATTTCTATTAGAAATTTATTTCACTGACTGTTGCTCTGGACAAGCCTTTCGCAAAATGAATCTGAAAACAACACTGGGCAAAATTTAACTGAGGAAGCATCAGAAATCTCAGGGGAGGTTTTTCCAGGTTAGTTGGACATAGAAAATACTCTTTATCCTACTCGCTGAAGGGCTATATTTGATTAGAAAACAAGCTAGATTAACAGGATTTATCAAAATAATGTGTTTCCAAAGTGTGACTTTCTGACATTCTACTTGACCATTTGAAAACTCTGTAAAATTGCCATTTCTAAGAAAATCAACTGCTGACTAAAAACATAGAAAAAGACATTAATTTAAATCTGCATACCAATCCTCAGTTTTAAACCTTTGCCTTCTCTGGGCCTTTAATTATGCCTTTTTTTCAGTGGTGTTTAGGTACATTTTTGCATCTTTGAAATGTAAAATTTCTAACATAATGTTATTTTAAAATTTTTTATATGATCAAAATTTAATTTATTAGGCCAGGTGTAATGCCAGCACTTTTTGGGCTAAGGCTGGAGGATCATGAGTTCAGGACAAGCCTATGATAGATAGCAAGTGTGCAAGCAGTATGGGTTATACAACAAGACTTTGTCTCAAAAAATATTTTGTAATGTACTAATATAAAACCAGAATCTATTTCCCTATTTTTAAAGCAACAAGGTTTTCTTCAAATATCAATCTGCTTTTAGTAATATTTTCAAAGACCCGGCTTAAAGAAAAAGAATTTTTCAGTTACTCAGGACAATTCCTTATGCTTTCGGCTAGCTATTGGGTTTTCTTATTTAGGAAAACCAAGCCTTAAAAGAATCAAAGTTTAGGGAGCCAAGATGACAAATTAGGAGCAGGCAGCATTTTCTAGTTTCCCTGCAACTTGCTGAATAGCTACTCAGAGAGGCTGGTGAGGGAAGGAATGTACTCAAATTCAATATTGGGCAGAGAGAGAGCTGGAAAGAACCAGAGAGTCCAGTGATTGGAACAGAGGACCAGAAGGTGCACATCGGCTCTGAGCGCATGACAGTGGTGGCAGTGACACGGCGGAGCCAGCAAGGCAGCACAACAGAGTGGGTAGGAAAGACACGAAGAAGAAGATGCAGAAACATAGTGGACCACACTTCCATGGACACTGATCTGGAGCATAGAGAGCCTGAATTCACCTGATCTGGGAGCTACATGGTGTGCTAGTGTTTGAGAAATGTTCAGCACGTTTCAACATACAAGCATTGAGGTGGGAGATTAGGGCTAGGGCAAACTAGTTAAACATGTGGGCAAACTCTTTCAAAATCATTGAGACCTGAGGACACGTGCAGAATACATGACTCAGGATGACTTTGCAGTTCTGAAGCACTGTTTGGACTATCAATCACAAAAATTCTATTTTCAAATCTTCACTTATATCTGGCATAAAACCAAGCGAGTCTTTGGTAGGACAGTTTAAATCTAGCGACAGGCCAAGTGAGTTTTTGATAGGACAACAGTCTCAATACCTTATTCATATAAGGAAGAAGCCAGTCCAAAAATTCCCTTATTCTTGTGTCTGCTGTCTGTTCACTGGCCCACTCTCATTCTGCAGAGTGTACATCTTTTCCATCTTCAGTAAACGAAAATCTCTACTATCTTTTCTGTGTGTGTTGTCCAATTCTTTGTTCAGGACACCATAAACCTGGAAAGAATTTCTTCAGGACTCATTAACCAGTAACATTTCTTGGCAAGCCAGTCAAGAGATAAGACCCCTTTGCAGAAAGACTGTTTTTTTGTTTTTTGTTTTTTTCTCAATTTTCATTTTCTCTCGTCTCTTTTCCATTTTTGGCCACCCACTGTGGGCATGAGTCCGACAGTTTAAACTATCTAGGGCATTTGCCACTAATCTGGTCATGGAATCGACCATTTTAGGTTCCATCAGGTGCAAGAAAACTATACACCATGCAGGTTCCTTGTGTGTGTGACCTAAACTTTAATATGTCTTTTACTTCTACATCTGTGTTCTTCCCAATACTTTATTCAGCTTTCTTATTCTTTTTTTGTGGGGGAGGGGGACAGCTATCAGTAACTTTGTCTCCTTCTTGAGTGGCCGCCTACCCCAGCTTGCCCCTTTCTGTGCTCACAGTGATCAAAGTCTCATTTGAACTTTACCCTAGATCACCTTTTATCTATAGCTGTCCTTAATGAGTCACTTGCTTCAGGGCCTCATTTCCTAAAACTTCAGGGAGCCATCCTAATTAACCTTTCTGCCACACTTCCCAATTGTCCTCATGGACACCAGGAAATCTTGCCCTTGTAGGTAAGAGCTGTGGTCTCCACTGTAGAGGAACATATGGGCCTCCTCCCCTCTTCCCTTCTAAATCTCAGTGGATTCCCTCCCTGTTTCTTCTAACAGAAATTCAGGTAATTAAAAATTAGCTGAAGGCCTGAGCAGAACAAAGAGAATAGACAATGAAGGTCAGCCTGACTGGCTGTGAGTATGTGAAAGTAGAGCTGGAATATTTTAGTCAATGGGTAATGGACCCTATCTTTGTGTTTGGAACTTTCCAAGCCTTTTTTCTTAATATGCTGAGGATTAGGCTTCTATCTCTATTGCTGTTTTTAAAAAAAATTACCAAAGATTTTTATTATTCGGGTAAATGGAGGGCATGCAGTTTCTCAAATAGTTAGATGGTCTTTATGGAGTCACAGAGGACTGCAGGCTATGGGGAGACCTAAGGGGAAAAAGAGATACTAGTGCCGCTCACTTTACCAGAAACACTGAGTAATGCAATTTGAATTTCATGTGTGATGCCCCAGATCTCAATGGGTCTTTATCCTTCTGCATGGACATCCTCACAAGGACCCCAGACCTAATCTTCTCTCTCTCTCCCCATAGGTCCCATGAAGCATCGTGGGAAACACGCTGCAGATCCCAGCAATCTCATAATGAGGCTGTATCCTTAAAAATTGGAAAGAATTTGACCCCGACAATCTGAGAAAAAAAATAACTTATCTTTTGTTGCAATACGATTTGGATCCAGTATGAACTAGGAAATGGCAAAAGATGGCAGCCTAACTTACAATACTATTTATCAGTTAGGTCTTTTCTGTAAAAGGCAAGGAAACTGGTGTGGAATTCCTTACATTCAGGTTTTTATGGCTCTTTATCAGAAACCATCCCTTTGCAAAGGCCCAAGAGATACGGTGCTTAAAGAAGTCCATAAAGAGGAGGTTAATATCATTGATTAGCCCATCCTCACACCCCCACCTGTCTCTCGGGGGATATAGGACTCCTTCGCCTTTTTAATGAAAGAAACCACACTGGGAAGTCTCCTCAGCCTCCTCCTTAAAATCCTCAGGCCAATAAATCAGTTCCACCCTCTCGAAACGACTCAGGAACTCCATCAGCAGCTAGCTCCCCAAAGAGACGCGGTACTCTCCAGGCATTTCCTCATGCTCCTCAGACCATTTAAAGCCCTATAGGACATACTAGGAGTGGAGTTTCTTACTCTTCCAACTCCCAACTCATATTTTCCTTAAGAGAGGTCCTAGTAGTAGAGGAGACTACTCAAGTCTGGAGTTCTTTTTCAGTAGCAGATATCCAACAGTGCAAAGAGTGTTTAGACTGGTTTTCAGAAGATCCGAGCAGGTTTGCAGATGGGTTTCCGATTTGACCAAAATTTTCCTTTAACCTCTCATGGTGAGATGTCTAATTTCTCTTGGCTACTTGCTGTATCCTAGATGAACAATACAAATAGAGCTGAGAGTCACTCCAGAGAGGCTCCTGTCCCTCTGACAAAACTATAATATGGGGGATGGCCTAAACATGAGGTCTAAACAGATAACTATTCTTATCATGGGAGTTAAAAAAAATGCATTAAGAAACCTGTTAATTATAACATGGTGAGAGAGGAAAGAAGACAGGGCAAAGAGGAAAATCCAGCAATCTTTCATAGCTGATTAGGGGAAGCTTTCCATAAATACACTAACTTAGATCCAATTTCCAAGGAAAGACAGGCACTAATGAGACAGAATTTCATTAGTCAATCAAAGCCAGATATTCAGTGCAAATTACAAAAACTTCAGATGGGCCCCAAACCTCTATGACCCAATTGCTGGGCATAGCATTTTTTGTGTTCAACAGTTAGAATCTAGAGGACAATGAAAAGGAGAGAAACCCAGAAAAAAGGCAGGACAAAATTATGGCTGTTGCAATTGGCAATACTTCAAGCACACCGAAGTCATTCAAGGGAAAACCCAAAGGCAATCAAGGAAAGAATTCCTATTTTAAATGCAAGGAATCTGATCAGTAGGCATGTGACTGTTCTAGGCCACTGCCCAGACCCTGCTCCATGTGTTAGTTGGCTGATGTGCTTGATTCACGGAACTGGAGGATTAACTGTCCATGTTCCAACAGAGGGCTTAGGTCAGCCAAAATCCTCACCTCATACGCTGATGAAGAGGACTAAAAGGGCCTGGGGCAAAGTGTAAAGACCCTGTTCTCAGACATCTGCATCTTCTGAGAGGACCCCCAGATAACCCTGGATGTTATGGGTAAGCAGATTCAATTTCTTTTGGATATAGGGGTAGCTTACTCTGTTTTAACTTCCTTTCCTGGAAAACCCTTTTCTAGATCTGTAGTCATAATTGAGGTTAAGGGGAGCCCTAGTCAGAACTTCTTTACTCCTGCTTTAATGTGTAAATTCAAAGGTCAAATAGTCAACATAAGTTTTTAACTGTCCCATGTGTTCTACTTCCTTATTAGAAAAAGATTTACTGATAGAATTAGGGGCAGTTTTCAAATTCCAGCAAAGGCCAGAGAGGATTTTACTCGATGAGGATTTTACCTGATGAGACTACACCTCACCTAATTAACCAACAGGTAGATTCTGCCACTTGGTATAATGGAATATAGTACCTGGAAGGACAAGTTCAGCAATGCTGGTAGCTGCAGCACTAAAAGATCCCAGCCAATTTCTCAACTGAAAACAATATCCAACCAAAGAAGAAGACCATAAAGACCTCCAGGCAGTCCTAGACAAGTTCCTCAAACATGGCCTTCTGTGGCCTTGTCAGTTTCCTAGCAATACTCCCATCTTCAAACTCTCAATTTTCTAGCTGAAAAGGGATATAACATCTCAGAGGGAAATGCTCAGATGTCACTTCAGAGTTCCGATACTTGGGACATTCTTAAAAATAGGAAATGACAATTGTCTAGGTATGGGATTCAGGCTATCTATGATCTCAGACCCCCTGCCACCAAACAATAACCTGTTCCTTCCTGAGAATGGACAGCTTCTGCCAAATCTGGACACCTAATTTTGGACTAATATCAAAACCTCTATAGGAGGCTGTCAAAGGTCCTGGGTCTGAGCTCTTAAAATGGACAAAAGTGACTGACAATGATTTTCAAGGAATAAAACATGCCCTCACTCAGGCTCCAGGACTAGGAATACTGACTTAAGAAAACCTTTCTTCTCCTGTGTATCAGAGAAGAGAAGAATTACTTTGAGTGTCTTGACCCAAAAGCTGGGACAGAAACCATTCCCAGTTGCATACTTTTCAAAAAAGTTAGATGGGATGGCAACTGGATGGCCACCCTACCTTAGGGCAATAGTGGCTATAGCTATGCTAAAATAAAAAGCCACACAACTAACTTTGAGACAAAAACTTGAAGTCTCGACTCCCCATCAGGTCAGGGCTATTCTTAATACAAGGTTACTTATGGTTGATAGGGGAACAGCTTACCAAGTACTAGGCTGTGTTTCTACACACCCCTGAGGTTACCATAAAGACTTGCACTAATATTAATCTTTACTCACTGATGCCTACAAGATCAGAAGTGAACAGATGGTTTTGCAGACCTATGAAAGGAGGCGGGGCATCAGTGACCTGCACCTCCAAGACCCAGAGGAGGAATGTTTCACTAATAGAACTAGTTTTGTGCAATAAGGACATCCAAAGGCATGCTATGCAGTTGTCAGTTCACAACAGATCAGTGAAGTTAAATTCCTTCTCCCAGGGACTTTCACTCAAAAGACAGATCCCATAGACCTTACTTGGGCATTGATATTAGGAAAAGGCAAGAAGATTAATATTTACTCAGATTCCAAATATGCCTTTCTTGTGCGCTTGTAACAGTCTAAAAAGAAAGGAGCTTGCTAACTAATAAACAATCATCTATAAAATACAAACGAGAAATTCTACAACTCCTGGAGGTAGTCTTATCTTCCCAGGTCAGTTGCTGTCATCCATTGCAAATGACACAATCAATGCAAGGGACATGTCTAAAGTCTCCTACAGAAATTAAAAGGTTGATAGAGAGACACGAAGGGCAGTCTTGCAGCCCCCCAAGACCCTAGCATTATTCCCAGTCCTGAGGAACTATTACAATTTGTCTACACCGCCCCCCCCCATAAGTGGGCCTTAGGACAAGGAAAAATTAAAAACGGGCTTTGGTGGTATTTGAAAAACAAACTAGTTCTTCCACCAGAGACACAGTGAAAAGCTATAAAAACCCTTCATAATTCTTTCCATATGGAAAGAGATGCTACATGGAAAATGATCACTTGAATTTTCACAGGACTAGGACTTGTGGTGACCACCTGAGAAGTCTGCAAAGCGGGCCCACTCTTTGCCTACAGTAACCCTAGCAAGCCCAGATCACCTCCTTTGTTAAAACCTGTACAGAGGAGAGGGACACATCCTGGAGAGAACTGGAAATTAGACTTTACTCAATTAGATGCCACAAACACTGCTTCTAATTGACACTTTTACAGGTTGAATCAAGGGCTTCTCTACTTGTTCAAAAAAGGCTACAAAGGTATTCAGTTCCTCAAAGAAATTTCCCTTCAGTTTGGACCACCCAGTCCCTTCAGAGTGACAAATGAGCCTTCTTTTACTTCTAAAATAACTCAGAGGGTAGAAAAAGCTCTAAAAATAAAATACCATCTCCATTCTGCATGTAGACCTCAGTCCTGCAGAAATGTTAAAAGAGCCAACCAGATCCTAAAGCAAACTCTGGCAAAACATTGCCGAGAGACTTCTGAGTCTTGGCTCTGATTATTGCCAGTGGCCCTCATGAAGGTTCAAAATACCCTCAAAACTGGGTTAAATATGAGTACATTTGATATGCTACATGAAAGGCATTTTCTGTCTTCTTACATGGTACTTGACCCAGAAGCCATAAGGCTCTTATTAATCTGGGCCAAATACACAAGCTATCTAACTACACGGGAACAACGTCCTGCCAGCTTTGCCACAGGTAGACCATCTAGTGTCTAAGCTGGAGATCAAGTACTCTTTAAAATTTAGAAAAAGAGATTACTAAAGACCAATTAACCAAAATGCAAGGGCCCCTTTTCAGTGATCTTGCAATAAAGGTGGCAGAGATAGATAGCTGGATTTACCCTTGCAGGGTAAAGCCAGCCCCACCTGAACTGTCTGAGAAAAAAAGACCACCCAAAAGAAAAAAGTTACTCTTATGAACCTCTGGAAGATCTGAGGCTCCTCTTCAAAAAGCAAGGCTCCAGTTTTGCTCCAGGTTCAGATAAGTAAAGTCACTAATGACCCATAATCCACTACACCTTAAATGGGCACCTGTATTGGGATTCCTTTTCAAAATTGGATCTATAATATGAATAATCTTGCTAGGGCTATACCTCTCAGGTCTTTGATAGTTTATATAATATCTCTTTTCCTCATGTTTTCCTCTCCAGAGCAAGCACGAAAATAAAACTTCTTAGAAAACTTCTCCCAAATGATAACACAGAAAAATAATGTCTTTAATTGCTGGGTATGTCAAAATCCATTTTTGAAGACAGACTAGGAAATATTATGACCTGTGCCTTTTCATATTTAGACTCCATCCACACCCTCAACATAATAGTAAAGTTTATCCGTTCAAGGCTTCAGATGGTGATCCAGACTATAGTCTGACTTTCCTGACAAATTCATCAAGTTTCCTCCCATTGAACAGGCAGCTCAACTATTTTTGACAAATATTCCTTTATCATTGTCTTCTGAGATATGTTTTTTTTCTCCAGTCCATCCAGGGAGCTCTAACCTTGGAACTGGAGAGCACATCATCTCCAATGGGTAGAGCCTATAACCCCTTTTAACTGGAATTAGCTTTATGAAGACAGGAACCTCCATACCCTCATCAACTCCTAAAGAATTGCGGGGATTTATATCTCTCAGGAGGAAATGAGGTAGGAGATTAGGGCATGGCCAGCTGGCTAAGCGGGCATGACCTGTCAATCATGGAGTTTTAAGACATATAGGGAAAACATAGTTCCCAAGCCCTGAACCTGGGACTAATGAGAAAGTGCTATTTTCAATTCTTCTGGCAAAAAATCAAGCATGTTTTTGATAAGACGGCCTAGATCTGACGTCAGCCTGAAGAGTGAGGGATACAGAGGACTTCCACCATTGAACTGATGGCCAGTGTAAACTCTCTCGGTGGCCTGCTCCCACTGTATTGAGCATACTTCTTTTTCTACCTTCAATAAATGTAAAACCGTGCTACCTTTTTCACATGTCTTGTCCAATTCTTTGTTCAGGACACCAAGAATCTGAAAAGAGTCTGCAGGACCCCAGAATCAGGTAACACCTCTTCTTCATTTCTTTCCCCATACGTCTGTAACCTCCCAACTCCCAACAAGTTGATAATTTCATTTGCTAGTTTTACCTCCCATTTCTCTTATTCTTGACCAAGAATAAAAGTCTTTGCCACTCAACTGGTGTTTGGTCTTGTTATTGGTTCCACAATTCTGAGAGGAGAAAAGGACCCTGTTTGGGGTCAAATTTGGCAACATTTTGTCCAGGCATTATGGCTCACACCTGTAATTCCAGCACCTGAGTAAGGCTGAAGCAGGAAGATCACAAATTCCTACTCTCACCTCAGCACTTTAGTGACACCCTATTGGAGAAAATACTTTAGTTAGTTTATAAGTAAGGCAGCTAGCTAGGGGAAGGTCTTATGATAGAGTCAGGTGATGAGCCATTTCGATAAGAATTAAAATAAGAATAGGCAGTGAGCCAGGACTTTGGACCAATTATGAACTTCCTCAGGCCATGTGGAATGTAGCCCCCTCCCTACTAAAAGCAGTTGCAGCCACTCCTGAGTTGTGAGGAATTTAATATGCAAAATAAAAATTTTTTTTCTCTAAAATCCCAGTTTCCTTTAAATTCTACATGCTGAGGAACTGGATTAGAAAGTCTGAGTTCCAATTGGTCATTTTAACTTCACAGAGTCACCTGTGATAGCTGGCCACTAAACGACTGAGCAATTCTCACGTTCCACTTCTCCAAAACAGTTCTAGGCTGAGGTGCCATGAGGAATCCCCTTCCTTGAGAAACCAGGAGCCTTTTTTCCCCTTTTCCTTGAGACATGAAGGTAGAGCATGGCTAAAACTGGCTGGGAAAGGAGGCAGGACAAGATCCTGGAACACATGCGCAGAAGAGTTCCCAAAGCTCTGCACATGGACTTCTCGCCAGCACTGGAGCAGGGTTTCAGTAGGATGGCCTAGACCTGATGTCAGACTGAGGAGTGGGTGATACAAAAAGGACAGCACACACTGAGTTTTTGGCACTGTGTTCTCTCTTGCATCGTGGCCTACCCTCATGCTGTAGGGTATACTTCTTTTTGTACTTTTACTTGGTACTAATGAGCCTATTTCTTTTCTGACCTTTAATAAAGCTTTGCTACTATTTGTGCTTGTCCTGACTAATTTTTTGCTCAGGACAGAAAGAACCTAGAAATCACCTCCAAAAGAAGTCCCCAACACCCCCAGACCTGGTAACATCCTTATTTCCAATTAAAAACTCCCCTAACTTCCTCTTTTTGGTTCTCAACTTCATTCCTCAACCTTGTGAGCCCATGAGCTTGGTTTGTACAGAATTAACTGTATCACTGTCTCAAACAAAAAATTTTAAAAAGCTGGGAATATAGCTCAGTGCAAAGTTCCTGGGTTCAATTCCCAGTACAATTCATCAATTGACCAGTCTATTAGCAGGCAACATTATGACCTCAACTACTGCAGTTACAGAGGAAACGGAGTTTTGTGATGGTAGGGTCTCAATCCAGGTGACTTTGACTTTCCACGTTATGCCATAGATGGCTATTTACAACCACAAAACAAAACAAAAGCCCATTTCCACTCTGACTGCATCAGGAATTTTGCAGGGATTCATACAAACAGTGACAGACTTAAGGGCACAGAAAGGATTTTCCTATGGAAGTCCCCAATTTTCAAAGATTTGAGCAGTAGCAAATAGAAACATGACATTCTAGAATCTTTGAAAAGATATGTGCCCTTAAAACTGAACTTTGGGAAACTGAAGGGAATAAGAAACTCCCAAATTAATTTGCTGTCATAAATTAAGTGGCCCCCACACTACACCAGTGTGGCTCTCAGAAACAAAAAAGGTACACAGAGGCAGCTGTCGCAGATGGAGAGTTAGAGTCCAGAACCAGGCAGGGCTGCCTCTCTCCCCGCCCCTGCCAGGGCCTAACAGCTCAAGTCTTCACAGCATCTAGAGAAGGAGCCACGGCTGCTTACTCTGACAGTAGGGTATGCCGGCAGCTGAGAGTAAATATGGCACAAATCGAAACTTACATTATTACTTTTGTGCAATGTTTTTCCTGAACTGATCCTTTGATTGCTTGAATAAAACGAACTCCTTCATGTACTACTTAAGAATGACACCAGAGTGGGGTGGAACTTGTTAACATGTGTAGTCACAATCCTAGGCAGCGTGGGCAGACCAGGATAACACGCCCAGAACAGAATGGTGCCCACGTAGGCTCCAGTTCTATGGAAATGTGCCACTCCTTAGCATGTATGAAACAAAAACCCTCTCCAGCAAGATCCAGAAATTCTTCCAAATGCAACATTACAGGTGTTTTTCTTCATTAAAAACTGGATGGTTGTATTTTGAAATTAACTGTATATCCCACAGGGTATTCTTTACTATTGTAAAGGTCATTTGAGGAAATTCAAGATGAATTATTTTCTTCTGTGTTTTCAGGTAATCTAGGTCTTAAAGCATTATTTCCCTTTCATATTTTTAGATACTCCAGATCTTCCTCAGAACATAGTGTGTATGTAAATGGCCCTATTGCTGAATTCCAGGGATGCTTAAGTGGCTGCGACTTCTCTGTCAACCCGAGAAGCAGGTTTACCTTAAGCACTTTCCTTGAAAAAAAAAAAAAAAGATTAATTACATTGTGAAGACAATAGTGTGGAGAAAAAATGAGTAGTTAGCTTGTTTGCTCATTCATTCACTTAGGTGAGATTAAAATGCACATACCATACAAGGCATATATGTTAAGTGTTTAGTTTGATGACTTGACGTTTATTAAATACCCCCTAACCACTGCCCCAAAGTAGTGAACATTTTCATCAGCCCAGAAAGTTCCCCCATGCTACCACCCAGTGGAGTTTACACCACTCCCAAATGCAACCACTTTCTGACTTCCTGAGAGCTTGTTTGGAGGTTCTAGCAGGGGAGCACAGCTACTCATACAGCCTTGATGGAAGAAACGATCCTACTTTATCCAGGGTGGTTGTCCTCTTAGACCAAATGTGCAGCTTTGGGAGGGACGCGCAGGGAGCAGTGAGGGAGGAAGGGGACATCCACATCCAGATCAGCCGAATCAACCCTGGGTGTCAATGGGGGTGACAGACATTGCAGCCGGATTGTCTTCACATCCACTTTCTGACTTCTATTATCCAATGTTGCCTGTTCTTCTACTTAATCACTGAATCGAATAGTGTGCGTCTGACTGTCTGCCTTCCTTCTTTCACTCAATATTTTTGAGGTTCATTCACACTGTTGTACAGGTCAGTTCTTTTTCTTTTTTTGTTGATCAATAATGTTTAATTGTATGGATGTAGTGTAACCTTTTTCTCATTCTTTTTTGATGCATATTAGGAGAGTCTCATTTTTAGGCTGTTTGGCTAAGGCTGCTATAGATGTTGTTGAGTAAGTTTACATTTTCTGTATTTTAAAGAAAGCTTTTTATTTTGAAATAATTTCTAATTATCAAAAGTTGCAAAAATGAAAACGGTGTGGGTGCACACACATGCACATACACAACCACTCATATATCTTTTACTTGCATTTATCTATTGTAAATATTTAACCTTTGCTTTATCATTTAACTATGTACTTTCTCTTTTTATGTATGTATGGATTTTGTTCCCTGAAGGCCCTTTACTCTAAAATTGTAATCTTTACTCCTAAAAAGTTCAGTGTATATTTGCTCAGAATATGAATATCTCTAATATGATCACAGTATACTCATTGATTTTGGCAAGTTTAACATCGATATGATATTCCAATCTACCAATAGTATTCCAGTTTTTTTGGTTATTGACTCAATAATGTCCTCAGCTCCCTACCCCATGACTCAAAATGCAATTTAGAGTCAACCATTGCTGTTAACTGTCATCTCTCTTTCGCCTCCTTTAATCTGGACTGTTTCCTCAACTTTTCTCTTTTATGAGATTGATATTTTTGATGACTACTGTACCCTCTTCCCTTTTCAACAAAATGTTCCTCATTTTAGGTTCTTTTGATGTTTCTTCATGACTAGATCCAGATTATACTTTCAAGGCTGAAATACGGCATGGGAAGTGTGTTCTCAGGGAAACACATTTCAAGACATGAGGTATCCATCTGTCCTATATTAGTTATGTTAATTTGCATAAGCTAGTCAAGATTTTGCCCAATTCATCCACTGTAAAATTACTATTTGTCCTTAATTGCAACCGATAAGCAACCGAAAATTAGTAATATGAAAACGTCCTATCACTCATCAATTTCTCTCTAGATATCACGTTCACTGATGATTCTTGCCTGATAAAGTCTTCACTATGATTGCTGCAAAACTGTAATTTTCCCACATGTACATTCCTCTGCATTTACCAGCTAACCCTCAGCATTCGAGTATAATCAGGAACCCTGTCTTTACTATAATTATTTTTTGTTTACTATGCGTATAAAGTCATTAATTTCTATTTATTTAATGGCTTATAATTTATTTTTCTATTTATTTTGGTGCACAAATTATCACATATTTGGTCACAAGGAACCTCTTGAAGATGGCTCCTATGTTCTTGGGACATAATTTCATCATTTAAAAAAATTTATTTATTTCATTTATTTTGACATAATTAGGTGGTCACCTTACACCTACCCTAGCCCATCCATGCAATTAATCATTTCTTTGAGGAACCCTGGATCATTTTAGTGGAGATGGTATTAATGACTAATATCTAGGTACTAGGTATGATAATTGCTACCTAGGTCTTTGCTTCTTGGCCTTTTCAGTGGACAAAAGAACTACATAGAGAGAAAGGTACATCTGCAAATACATACTCACACATATTTACATCACATACATGTGCACACATACCATATACACTTTACAAACCCTAGAATCACACATGAGATTTCCAGTTCCAATCTATCCCTTCAGGGTTCTCTGTTGTCTTCTTCTACACCATATTTTTATATACCTTCCTCCTCAGTGATATCACTATCTCCCAGTGTTATCATTACATCTGCTTATTGCTCAATCTATCGCTTTGCCTATACTCCTACACTAGACAAATCTACTATAATAACTCAGGGTTCATCTGTAGTTCTTCTCTCCCTGAACTTGCTCAGGACTGAGGGTGTAGAGTCAAATATTTTCTTCTTAAATTACTTGGATTCCTAAAGATACTACCTTTATAATGTACTAATTTTTTTCAATGCAGCTGGCTCAATTTCTGGTCTTTTTATTCCATTCTAGTGGACTGCCGATGGAATGTGGTACCAATACCACCTGGCTTTAATTATAGTGGCTTTATAGTATGTTTACTATCTAGTAGCGTTTTCTTTTCAGCTATTCTTGAATGTTTACTTTCTTGAATTAACTTTAAGACTAACTTGTCTATGCCTCTATAAAAAAGCACATAGGGTTTTTTTCCTGGCAATGGCATTAAGTTTATGAATTAATTTAGGGAAGACTGACATATAGATAATTTTGCAGCATACCACCTAAGGATAGAGATGTCTATTTGATGAAGTTTATTTCTGTGTCTTCCGGGAATGTCTAATGATTTTCTTCAGATTAATTTTGAACATTTCTTATTAGTTTATTCTTAAATCTCTTAATCTTTTTTTTTGCTATAGAAAATGGGGATTTCTCACTTACTGTATATCATCATATCAGTTGTTATTTGTTTATATGAATGTTATTGATTTTTGCATGCTAACTTTATATCCCATTTTTTCATAAATCTTTTATTGTTTGAAATCGTTTTGTCATTGATTCTCTACAGTAGGGATTGACAAACATTTTGTGTAAAATGCTTATTTTTTCAGCATTAGCCAGAAGAAAAATCTCATATGTATTCATATACATACATATAGTTATTTTGTTTTATTTCCAGACTTATAGAGCACTTACCATGTACCAGGCACTATAATAAACAGTTTACAAATATTAACTCATTTGTTCGTCATAATAGACATTGCTCATAAATATACTTAGTGCATTTGAAAGAATAAGAGGCTGCAACATACTGAGGAGAGATGGCAAGAGATGTGTAGTATCAGACCAGGAAAGACCACGTAGCCTTGGCAAGGAGTTTGGACTTTAGTCTAATAGCAATAGGAGGCCCCTGGAACATTTAAAGCAAAATAATGTGTCATCCAATTTATGCATTGATTTGTCTCAAATGGTAAGATACAGATAGTAGAGGATAGAAAGAAGGACATTTAAAAAAAAAGAAAGAAGGACATTTCGGGTATGGCTAATAGCATGAATAAAGATAGGAATGAGTATGTTCCATTCAGAACACAGGTCTGTTTGGAACAGAGAGTACCCAGTGAGATGCAGGGGTGGAAAGGTCAGCCAGGTTAAGGTGAGTGTGGAAAATGTGAAGTAAAGGAAAAGTGACTTAATCTTATTTGTCAATCAATGATAGGGAAGAAAAAATTGAGTGTTTTGAAAATGATAAAATATGGGTCCAATAAAGATTAGTTTCTTCCCCAGCCTACTTAAGATGTTAATAGATCATTTTCCTTATACATAGCATGTATTTTTATGAATGTGTATCAGTCAGTGCTCACTATAGAAGCAGAGTTAAGGCAAGATATATAACTATATAAGGATTTACAAGGTAGGCTTACAAGGGCTACTCAAAGAGTCAGGTGTGGAAGAGTACAAAATGGCTGTCTGGGTGCTGGAGATACACAGGATCCAGTCAAAGGTTGAAGGCCTGGAGCTCACTGTAGAGTTCCACACACATCTGTATCAGGAGGCTGAAGGGTCTGCAATGAAAGGCTGAAGGGTCTCAGTGGAAGCTTGAAGAATCTGTGCTGGAAGTCTTGCCAGTCTACACTAGAAGCCAGGAGATGATGTCCAAGATGAAAGCAAAGACTGGAGCGCCTTGGAAGAAACAGAAGCAAGGCTTCCTTCTTTGTTTCCCTTTTATTCCATTCTGGTGGCAAGCCTACCCAGGGTGGGTCTTCTATTTTCAGTAAATCCCTCAGCCACACCCAGAACTATGCTGATCCAATGTAGTTGAGTATTTCTTATTCAAATTGACATAATCCATTCACTATCACAGCATATAATTTTAACTCTCCTTGTGAGTATGTCTGGCCTATTTATTTATTCATTCATTCATTCATTCATTTATTTTTCATTTAAGTAATTACTTATTGGACACTTCCCTTCAAAAGTTTTCCCTTTATTTGCACAGGAACTTATTGAGTGTCCATCCTGGAGCAAGATATTATCAAAGCATTATAATAGCTGTTAAACTGTTCAACTGCCATGTATATCCATGTAGGCCTGGATACATACTCTCCTAACAACAATTCTATGAGGTAGGTACTATTTTACTGATGAAGAAATGAATATAGAGAAGTATCCTGTACAATGTTAACCAGACCATAAAGAATACCTAGCTAGACTAAAAACTAAAGAAATCTAGGTCATGTTTGTTCTTGACAACCATTTTACTCTCAGTTCACTCATGTCCCTAAACAATGGTTAGTCAACAAACTACAGCTTGTGAACCAAATCTGGCCCACCTCCTGTTTTTCTAAGCCTGAAAACTAATAATTATTTTTACATATTTTTCAGTGGTCATTTAAAAAAAAAAACAGCAAAAACTGAAAAACAGTATCTTTCTAGGTTTTCTAACTCTGTATGCCCAGCTCCTCTCTATTCTCAACAGCTCAAATTCTTTGAAAATCAGAATGCCTGGAGATCCCTTAATAAAACCAGATGTTGTCTTTTCCCTAATTATTTTTTTAATAAAGTATAAACTTGAAAAATTACTGGTTTTAATTATCAAAAGAGATGGTGCTGACTAATCTCTCTTTCTAAAATCCTAGACTGTCAGAAACTTCTGAGATTTTTACCAGTGAGAAAAGAAAATCCTTTTCTTGGGGAATTTTAATTATCTGAGTCACTTCGACTTAGAGAAGCATCCTCAATTTACAGAGCAGAGGTTCAGATAACGCGTTTATAGACACAATATTCTACATTAAATGTAAATTAATGCTTCCAAGGAAATAGAACCTTGAGCCTGCTTCTCAATTCAGGTTTAGTATTACATGTAGATCTGATTTGCTTTGAGCCTATCAAGCCCTGCTTCATTTAGATTATATCTATAATTCTCTCTTTCTTTAAATATAATAATGTCTCATTTCTTCTTTTTGTTTTTTGAGATATGCTTACAATTCCTCTGCTGTGTGGTGTACCTTATTGCACAAGTTAATAAACCTAACTTTGCTGGGTTATAGGTGTGGCTCCAGGGGTCTCTATAAAATGGGCTTTATCAACAGCTAAAATTACTGCAGTTTATATAGCTAATTTCATTTTTTAAAATTCCCATGCTTCTTGAATAAGGACACTTTTAGAACATCTTGTCAGATATTTGTCTTCGCTTCAATACACATTTTATATTGCCACCTGAGAGACATACCTACAAAACACTTGGATAAAATTTTCTCAGAAAAGGGTGGAAATGTACTTATTTAATAGGTTATGTTCTCAATTAATCTTGCAAATACTCTCTTTGTAATCACAAAGTCCAACATTGTCCTCAGGTTCCTAACACTTTCACATGACTCTGCAATTCATTAGTGAGTTTGTAAATTTCTCTATTTTCCTAGTGTCTTCTGTGGTTCTTCAGGATTCAACTACAAAACCATCTTTGTCAAGTCTTAATTGAAAGCTCTAGACAAAACCAAGTATGGGGGTGGTTGTATTTTCATAGTGCCTCGCTCATATGTCTAATATACCGCTTATCACATTCGTAATTTCTTTTTCGTATTTTCTCTACCAGGCTCTGGAGATTAGAGATTATCTGTTTGTTCTTGTATTTTCGGAGCCAGGCATACTTAATTACCTAAATGTTACATGAAGTCATGAAAATATCCACATGGCAAATGGAGAATTTAGTAGAAGCTCTACTTTTACATAATTTACGAATTGACTGTTCAGCACTCCTACATACAAAATCATTGCTGTTATCTGATCTTTGTGATTCTTGTAACCTGTATTAGGCAACCACCAATTTATATTGAGAAAACATCTAAAGTACTCCTATCTGGCGGGCTATGTTAACAAGTAGGCACCTTTAAAATGTACCATTTTACATATCATTTGAAGTTTTATGAACTTTCGGACTGACTCTTGCTTTTCTTCGGTTTCCTCAACTGAAACAGCAATTCACTAAATTACTGTGTATATGCTAATGCTAAGGATAACAAATTCTGCATCACGGGGGTCGGACAGAAAAAGAATGCTGTAATCTGTTAAGCCTTACAGCTTCTGGGAGTAAGGCCAGCAATAATACAACGCACGATTGTTATTTCTCAATGTCCCTTTGCAAAGCACAGTGTTTCTTGAACTTTTTGTTTAACCAGACCTACATAAATACATTTTATACCACCACCAGAGATACATACCTATAAATAAACACCAGAATAAAAATTTCTCAAAACAACTGCTTTACTAAGTGATGCAGTCTAGGACTTTTCTATTGTGTTCTCAGTTTGTCATTTTTTTTTTTTTCTTTAAAGTCTTGGTCTCCATCTACCAAACTGATTTCACAGTCCTTGGAGACTATCACCGTAGTTTTAAGATACTGCTGCGGAAAAGGGCAGCAGGCCTGTGGTCATTCTTCCCACATCTCCCTTACCCTCCTCGGGGCTCCCGATTTTGTTCCCCTCCCATTTTGTGCACATGCCTCCCATTCTGTGCAAAAGCTTGTGATGTGCCCTCTCCCTTTCTTTTCGGGCTCCTTTAAGAGGGTGGTAAGGACCCGCCACTGGTTACGGAGACGGGCGGAGGAGACGTTGGGTCCACCGAGCCGAGTCCTCTGCACAAGCCAGGCCCGCTCTTCCAGTTCTTGTGCAAGCCAGGCCGGGCTCGTGTGCGCGCGCTCGCGCACGCGGGGGTGGGGCCGAGAGGGTTGAGCCAGGGGCTGCAGCCCGACCCCTCCAGGGCGAGGAGCTTCCGGCGCCCCAGCGGGGGTCCGCGCGTGCGCAGGGCGTGCCACGGGACCGTCCCAGCCTCGCTGCGTCCGCGCGCGCTCCCGCCGAGTCAAAGTCTGAGGAGGGCTCTGCCGCGCGCGGGTGGCGCGGGGGGCGCGCGCCGGAGGGCGGTCCTGCGCGGCCGGCCGGGCCCTCCCTCCGCGCGGTGCTCTCCTCCCAGTCTCCCCCGCGCTTCCTGCACTCAGGGAGTCGCCGCCGCCGCTGCCACCGCCGCCGCCGCTGCGTCCTCTGCGCCGGCTCGCTCGCACTGCTGGTGCCATGGCGGCCCTCAGCAAGTACTTGACGGCGCGGAACTCCTCGGTGGCGGGGGCGGCCCTCCTGCTGCTCTGCCTGCTGCACAGGCGGCGCCGCGCTCTCGGCCTGCACGGGTAAGGCTCGTGGCCCGCCGCCTGCCCGGCCCGAGCGGTGCTCCCTCCCCGCGGCGCCCGGAGCGCGAGTCCTGGTGCCCGGCGGGGTCAATGTCAGAGTGTCCCCGCGGCGCCTGCTGCCCCGGGCGCCCCGCGTCCCAGCGGGCCTGTCGGCCCACTTCGTTCCATCCCCGGGAGCGCGAAATACTCTGTTGTGCCCGCGAGCAAAACTGGGATCCAGACCCGAGGCTGTGGCTCCTGGTCTCGGGCGGGAGGAGGGGAAGCGGTGTCCTCCCACCCCTCTCCTAACCTCCTCCTTTCTGCTCCAACTTTCTGGCTGGGTTCTGATTTTGCCGTCTCATCTCCAGACAGACCGTGGGATTTGTTGTGTAGACGTGGGTGTGTGATTGCAGAACGGGGATTGGACTCGACAGGTCGGACGCTGTTGTTTTAAGTCCCTCGGACGAGATTTGGCTCTATTCTCGTGTAGTCGCTGTTGGAAGTCGCCAGGGTGGTTCCTGTGAGCTTTCCGGGGTCTATTTGGCACGATTTCTTCTAAGAGATGCCTCTTTGGAATTGGCCAGTGAACGACAACCTGACGTTTCATCCGGAGAAGCTGAATTGGTTTCGTGGTATTTGGAGGACAAAGTTCCCTCCCTTGGCTCTAGGTGAAAGGTGAAAGTGTGTTTTAGGTGAGGATCAAGATCCTTTTTGATGACCCTTCACTGCTTCCTTCGCGAGGGAAAGTTAACGTTTACATTTAACTTTTGGGAGGTTGTAAGACTGGAGGAAGGAAGAGAGAATTGAGCTACGGTTGTGGGTTTACAGGCTGGTTTTTTTTTTTTCCCCCTCCCTCCTGGTTCAAGCTTGTCTTCAAGTGAATGAGAAAGGTTACTTTCCTAGCATTCTTATCGTTGGATATTTCATATTAAATCTTAGCATACTGCTTTCATGCATTTAATTCATTCATCTCGGTGGGTAGGTGTTGTTTCCTGTTTTTGATTTACCTAAAATATCGAATTAGTAATAGAATTTGGACTAAAGTGACAGGTCGCTCCTAGTCCCCCTTCCATGAAGTACTTTCTAGTCCTTCTCTTGTCTACTTTATCTTACTAATGTCTGAAACAATGGCCTTTTCCTTCCTAAATCAGCCTATCACAGATGAAAATGATGTGAAACACAGTCTGGACATTACAGTATGTATCCACTTCTATTCAATGTATTTTATAAAAGGATTAATTCTGGAAAATATAAAGCAAGTTTTTCTGTTGGATTGTGTGCATCCCTAGTTGCAAATGAAAGTTATTTGTTACTTGGAAATATGCTGTTAAAAAATGTTAAATGCTTTAACTTGAATTATATTTTTGCAGGGAAGTATTCCAGTACATAGAACATTTTAGCCTGGGGGAGGGAACTCAAAGACAGCTAACACCTCTGGCTTATTTTGATTTTTGATTTTTTAAAGAGTACCTTTCTTTACTGGAATATTACTTATAGAAAAGTATACATATCATAAATGTAGCTAGCGCCCGAAGAGTTTTCACAAGTAGAGCATACCATCACAGTCAGCGTCCAGATCAAAAAACATCAGCATCCCAGAAACTCTTAATGTTCCCTTTTTGTCCCAGTCCAAGGCAACAATACACTGATTTATGCAACTATAGATTCTTGAATAAGGGGAATTTTAAACATAATCTAATGGGGACTAGTAGTAATAGCAGTAAAGTAGTATAATAGAATTTGTTGTATTAAATAATTGTAGCTATTCATACTTTGTAAAATTCCTTAAAAATCTCTTTTTGCTCATCTTTGTGAACTTTTGAAGGGATTGACTTAGGCAACAGGTAATTTACTGAACAGAAAGTTTTTGATAATCTTTCGGGCTGGAATGAGTAGGAAAATCTTTATTTTACACATTAAATATTTTGTGGGAGAAGAATACAGATTATGAGATGTGAGTTGTAAGTTACCAAGATAAAATGGTGGAACTGTTTTGAAAGGTATTATGAATGTATTGAGTCTATTATTATAGTTCATATACTTCCAGAATCTTTTTTAAATTTTTTTATTTTTTTTTTTTTTACTTCCAGAATCTTATGCGTGTCTTTTAGTTACTACTTTTGCTATCAATTTGAAGCTCAAGAAATTCTAACCTTGTGTTTCACTGACTTTTTGGATATCTTTGTTGGAACTAATTTTTTTTTGTTGGAACTAATTAATATGAATGTGTGGTGCTTAAGGAACATGTAATTGCTAGACCTTTTTTTGTTCCTATTATTGTCAATAGATTTGTCTTAGAATATATATTAAAATATATATTCTCTTGGAATTAGATGGTTAATAGAACTAGTAAAACCACTTGAACAGTTACAAATGTAACATTATTCCAAACTTTAGGAGACTGAGTAATTTAATGCTCTGGATTATTTTTAATTTTTGTTTGTAATTTTCTCACCCATTTAAATTTCTCATCATAGCCTTTTGTTACAGAAAATTTCACACATATACAAAGCAAGCAGAATAATAACCCTGTTTCACGTTACCCAAGTAAAAATGTTTTGTTTCATCTATATCTACTTACATTTACCCTTTCTTTTTACAGGTTTTTAGATAAAATTTATACACAACTAAATGTATAAATCTTATATATATATATATTTAAAACAAGTGGATACATTTGTGTAATGTATCCCTGTCACAAATTAGAACATTTTCATATCCCCAGAAAGTTCCTTCATACCCACCCCCTTTTAAGCATTTCTTGTCACTACTGTTTTTTTTTTTTTGCTTTAGTTTTGCCTGATTGTGCATTTTATTTTATTATTTGTGAGGAGAAGTGTAGTCTTTATATTTATGGATAAGAGCCATTTATTCAGTTCAAACGAAGTATCTGTTTCACAAGGTTGTATTTCTGTGGTAGGTGCTATTTGAGAGGGGGGTGTGTGTGTGTATGTATTACATACACTTTAATAAGTATTTTTTCTGAGCTTACATTTTCAGGGAGAAGAAACTTAAATACAAAGAATTAAAAAACATAAGATGATGACAGAAAGGTCAGATGAATGTCTTTAGGAGGGATTAGGGAAGGCTTTATGTAAGATATGAGCTGAATGTAGACAGAGAATGGAGATGAGTAACAAAGCCAGTTGAATATCGTAGCAGCCTTTATCACAATTTCGTTGCATTCATACTGAGCAGAAACTTTGTGCCCTTTTAATCCATCTTCCATTGCTACCCGAACTCTTTTTAAGAAACACAAATGTCATAATATTGCTTCATTAAACTATCTCAGGCACTCTAAAATAACAACTGCATTCATGATTTGCTTCTTGCCTACCTTTGCACTTATCTAGACATGTAGTGTTAACTTGTAGGCTCTGAGATAACAGCCTCTGCTGAGCCTTTACAGTTTGATTGATACCATCAGTGTCATCCCTTCCACTTCCCCCACTCTCTGACAGTTTTCTTCAACACTTCATACCCACCCCTAGTTTGGTCAACACTTTCTTGTAAATGTTTTCTGTCTTTTCCCTGTCTCCAAACTAGGGGAGCTGTGCTCTGCTTTCAACTACTCTAGCAGTTACTGGTCTCTGTTGTATTAGTTTCTATTCTTGGGTTCTCCTACATCAGACCCTGAGTTTCTTGAGGGCATAGGCTGAATCATCTTTAAGTCCCAGGTTTGGATTTGTCAGAGGATAGACAGCAAGTGTTACAGAGTGGATAAATGATGCGAGGTAGTTGCAGAACTTTTAAGGTTAATTGAAAGGCACTGGAGATGTGGGGTTATATAGACATGACATAGGTAGTGGGAAATTAGTGGGCCAATTTTAGAAGGCAGAGAAAGGGACCAGTTTGCATTGTTACAGCATTTTGTTATATTAAACACAAAAGAGAACAGAACAGTTTGTTTTTGCATCAGTGCTTGTGAAATACAGTTCAGATTTCTCATCGTGGATTTCAGAGCCTTCTTCAATCTGGTCTCATCTTACCTGGCTGATCTTATGTGTTATTGCCTGCCAATGGGCACTCTGTTCCAAACAGGCCAGTTTCTGCACTGTTCTTTCAATAGCCTACCCTCATTCTTGACTTTGGAGCTGTACCCATGCTATTAACCATACCTGTGATTTCTCTCTTTGTATCCTCTGTCCTTCAGCTCTTAACTTAGTGTCTTGGGTTGGTGCAGGGTGACCCCCCCTACCATGAGGTATTTAGCTACTCTAGATGATCTAATTCAGATCAGCCCTGTTTTAACTTTCTGAAGCAAACATTAAATGCCTTTCTTTTATGTATTAATTGCTGGACCAGTTGTAGTCTAGATGGACATGCTGAAGTATACCTTTATCCTTCACCTTTTTTAAAACCCCAATCTCTAAATGATGGGACATGGTTTTCTTTCCCAGATATATTTCTGGGGTGTTTCAGGGAGCTTGTGTTCCTCAGTCATACTTAATTTACATCTTCACTTTGCTTCTGCTCTGTTTTAATTCCCACTTACATCTTGCCGTGCGTCACATGCTTGCAGATATTTGTAATAGAATTCTGTTGAAAATGCAGAAATAATAGCAGGGATTATATCCCACATCGTGAATGTCTTAAAATTCTTTTCCTTAAGAAATTCCTTGAACATTCCCACTGTTGGAAATTTCTTGGCTATTTTTATTTCTGAATCTTAGCCCTGTGGCCTATAGCCAGCTCTTCACCGTTTGGATTTCATCATATCTGTAGTTTCTACTCTTTGTACCCTTCCCACTAACCCCTCTGCAACTTTTCTGCAAACTTCAAATTCATCTTTCCTTAGACCTGCTCTTTTGAAATCAAGTTTTATAAGGGCCTTACTTGACTTTTCTCAGTTTCATAGGTCCACTGAAAGTTTGTAAACTACAAGTAAGAACTTGCTTTTGAGTGGCTGGAGTTGAATGAGACCCTGCATGAGTAGATAAATTGACTAGCCCCATTTACATCTCTAGGATAAAAAGAGATGTATAAGTAACAATGGGTGAAAAAAAGCACCAGTGGATTTACCAGCAAAAGCAGCTGTTAGTTGAGGAATATTAGGCCCAGATCAGTGTTCTGAGAACTGTGTAGTTGTCTGTAGTCAGCTGGAGAGAACTAAGTGCAGGTGGTTTAATTCTCAGTTTTTAGCACAGTATTAGTCAGCTTTTGTCACTGTGACAAAATATCTGAGGATAACAACTTACAGGAAGAAAGACTTACTTTGGCTTGTGGTTTCAGAGATTTTGGTTAGCAGGCTCCATTGCTTTTAGGCCTGCGGCGAGGCAGCAACATTATGGAAGGACATGGCCAAGGAAAGGTTGCTCACCTCCTGGTGGTCAGGAAGCAGAGAGAGACCTAAAGAGCCAGACTGGCCTGGGGCCTGGCATGGCCCCAAGCTCATGCCACCATGATCCACTCTGTTTGATGAGGCCCCAGCTCTTGTTTCTGTCACCTCCCAATAATGCCATCAAATTATTATCCTGTCAGTAGATTAACCCACTTGATAAAATTAGAACCCACATAATTCAGTCACTTTCCCAAAAGCCTATCAGGGGCAGCTAAGCCTTTAGCTCATGAGTTTTGAGGGACATTTCAAATGCCAATCATAACAGTGCATTAGCATCATTAGGCAGGCATTCTGTTCCAGGACTTTTGCATTTGCCATTCTCCTTGCCTAGATTGCTTTTTCCCCAGATATCACATTGGTTACTCCCTTCCTTCTTTCAGTCTTTATCACGCATCTTAATGAGTTTTATTGCCACTTAATTTAGAATAGCATCCTTTATACACATGCTCTGCCCATCTTCCTTTTTCTTTTTAGCACTTATCAATATAAAGTGTATTATGCATTATACATGTTTGTTTATTGTATGTCTGAACTGCCAGGGTATAAGCTCCACAAAAGCAGAAATATTTGTTTTGTTCATCATTATAGCTACAGTGACTAGAGCTGTGGTTGGAAATACGGTAGGCACTCAGAAAATGCTTACTGAATGACTCTACTTCTGAGAGCCTCATTTCTTAGTTTAGCTATGGTTGTTTTAAATAACAATTTTTTTCTTGCTAAAAATGTAAATGTTGTCTCCTTAAATATCTTATGAGCTCTTTGGGAGCTTTGGCCCCACATGCTTCCCATTTGCTTGGATAAAGCAAGTCTCAGAAACTTAAAGAGCACCTCTCCTGTTCAACATGGTACTCAAAACATTAGCAAGAACGATCAGGCAAGAAAAAGAAAGAAAAGGGGTATGTATAGGGAAGGGACAAGACAAATTACCATTATTTGCAGATGACATGATCCTATTTATACAAGATTCCCCCCCAATCCATCAAGAGACTTTTAGCATTAATAACCAAATTTAGTAATGTAAAAGGATACAAAATCAGCACAAAAATCATAGTGTTTCAATATCAATCAATAGTGGGTACACTAATAATGCACCCACTGAGAAAGAAATTAGGAAAAAAGTACCATTCACAATAGCACCAAGAAATATTGAATACAGTGGTACCTCAGTTCACGAACTGAATTTGTTGCACGACTCTGGGGAAGATGGCTGTGGTTGTGTTCGTCACCTGATGCAGAGTTCATGAACACAAACAAAATTTTGCCAAATGCTTCTATTTGTGAACCTAATTGTGAATAGAAGCATTAGTGATTTGAGGTGTTACTGTACTTAGGAATTAACCTAACTAAGGAAGTGAAAGACATCTACAATGAAAATACAACGAAAACTACAGTACTCTGAAAAAGGAAGTCAAAGAGATCATCAGAAAATAGAAAGATATCACTTGTTTTTCCACATAGCCAGAACCATAATAGTCAAACTGGCCATACTTCCAAAATTTATATCCAGATTTAATGCATCCCAATCAAAATTCCAACAGCATTCTTCATAGAACTGGAGAAAACAGTCTGAACATTCATAGGGAACCAAACAAGACCCAGAAGAGCAAAATCAGTCCGGGGTAAAAAGAGAAAAGTGGGAAGCATCACCATCTTGGACCTGAAGTTATATTACAAAACAACTATGATAAAGGCACAGAGACAGACATGAGGATCAGTGGAACAAAATAGAGGATGCTAAAACCACCTTAGGGCATTCAACTACTTGATCTTTGATACAGGTGCCAAAAAATACACTGAAGGGAAGATAACTTCTTTAACAAATGGTTCTGGGGAATTAAAGTATTGTACCACAGCAATATATACACAACCATGTTTATAGCAACACAGTTTGTAATAGCTGAGTCTTGGAAACAACCCAAGTGCCCAGCAACTACTGAATGACTAAAGAAGATGTGGTTTTTTTATACAATGGAGTACTACTCTGCCATAAAAAGGATAAACTTGAAACATAGGTAAATGAGTGCACCTTGAGAACATACTCTTTAGTGAAATAAATCAGTCACACGTGACTACATATTGAATTGTTTCTCTGATATGAGAAACAGTAAGTATAAATAAAGACAAAAAGGTATAATAGATATGGTGAAAGACAATGTTCAAATGGGAATAGAACTAGAGAGGGAAGAGGGGGAGAGGAAGGAAGGGAAAGAGAAAAGAAAAGAAAAAGAAAAAATGGAAAAATGTAAATAAAGCTACTGTAAATAAGGAGGGGAGGGGGAGTGGAAGGGAGAGATGGGGAAGGGTGGGGAATGAAGATATGTCATGTACAGCTACAAACTAACTGATGAATGTGATCATTATATCTATCTACAATATACTAATACATGGTCTTCGTTAAAAACAACAACAATAACAAAACCCAAAAAAACCAAATGGTTCTGGGAAAACTGGCAATCCGCATGTAGAAGATTGAGATTGGACCCATATCTCTCACCATATAATGAACTAAAATCAAAATGTTAAAAAAGAAAAACTTAACCTGCTGGAAGATAAAATGGGTAAAACTCTTGAAGTCATAGTCATGAGTGGGGACTTTGTGAACAGAACCCTGGTTGCACAGGAAATAGTATCAAGAGCCAACAAGTGAGATCTTAGCAAATTAAAAAGCTTCCATACTGCAAAACAAACAACCAACAGAGTGAAAAACAAGCAACAGAATGGGAAAATATATTTTGCCAGCTATTCCTTAGACAGAAGACTAATATCTAGAATATATAAAGAACTCAAAAAAGTTAGACCGCTCAAAATAAAAGACCCAGTCATAAAATGGGTGACAGAAATGAATAGACACTTCTGAGAAGTACAAATGGCCAATAAATGAAGAAATGCTCAACATCTCTGACCATTAGAGAAATGCAAATTAAAACAACACTGCAATTCCATCTTACCCTAGATAGACTGTCCATCATCAAGAAATCAAATAACAACAAATGCTAGAGAGGCTGTGGGGCAAAAGGAACACCTCTACACTGTTGGTGGGAATGTAAACTAGTACAAAGCCAGTACAGAAGTCAGTGGATAGATGCCTCAGAAATCTGAAACTAGAAATTTCATTTGACTCAGCTATTCCTTTTCCAGGTATCTTCCTAAAAGAGTTAAAGACATCATAATCCAGTGATACGTGATACATACACACACATGATTGTAGCAGCACAGTTGATAATAGCTAAATCTTGGAAGCTGCTTTTATGTCCATCAACAGATGAATGGATAAAGAATATGTGGTTTTTGCACCCACAGGTACTAGGATGTGAAGAAAGATAAACTTGAGTCCTTTGTGGGAAAATGGATGTACCTTGAGACCATAATGTTAAATGAAATAAATCAGACGCACAAGCTTAAACATTGCATAGTTTCTATTATAAGAGAAAATGAAACTAAGGGAAAGGCAAAATAAAAGATAAAGGAACTAGGGAGATAGATCTTTCTCAGAGGAGAAGGGAATCAAGAGATGGAGGGGGCGAGGGGAGGGACAGGGATTGGATAAAGGAATTAGGGATTTTAACATTATGTACTGCAGATATTGTGTGTACAAAAAAAGGGAGGGGATCAAGACGGATAGGATGAAAAAGGAATTAACATATATCATGTACCAACTTCCCATAAGGAGTGTAAACATGTACACTACTCACATGTACTTATAATAAAAAAGAAAACTTACAAAAATGGGATCATTATCGTTTTATAACCTTTTTTTAAATGGCGGTACTGAGAGAGAGATCCCAAGGACCTCCTACCACTGAGCTATATCCCCAGCCCTTTTTTAATTTTTGAGACAAAGTCTTGTTAAATTGCCCAGGTGGGACTTGAACTTCCAAGTCCTTGAGTGCCACTGCGCCTGGCTATAGCCTACTTTTGACAATTAATGATAAAGTGGAAATGTTGTGGACAATTTAAACTAAAAATCATAATAAACATTCTTTTTTTGTTCATTCCTCATTTATATGCATTTTTCCCTACCTCTAAGTACATGCTTTACTATTTTTATTTAAAGCATACATCTTCCCTGTATTTCTGAATGATGCTTACAACTATATTGTTAAAGAATACATAAATAAAATGTCTTAACTCAGTGCTCACTAAATAAAAATTGCTCTCATAGGTCATTTTTGCTTCCTAAAAGAAAAACTAAAAGGACAAAAAAAATCTCATCATAAGTTTTTCAAAAATTGAGCCTTTCTAAAAATTTTCTCACATTTGTCTGTGAAAAATCTCCCTAAAAAGGCCTTTTTCAATTGATAAAATCATTTACTTTCAGAGTTGGAAAGTATCTTAGTTTTATGTGACATAGTTTTAGGCGTCTGTATTTTTTCAGTTGCTGCTTTAGGAATGACACTCTTTCTCTGCCTCTTAAAGAGGCTCCTCTACTGGATTTGGTAGTCACTGACACAGAATAGAACAGAACTGTGACCTATTTTGTACCTCTAAGCTTCTGTTAAAAATAACATAAGATTATTCATTTTTATGACAAATGTTCACATTTAGCATACATAGTGGTTTCCATTTTTTTTCCCTTCTCACTTATGTTGGATTTTTTTTTAAAGCTGGGTGCAGGTCTTTTTTACATTTATCTTTGCTTAAGCATGTCAATTCCTCTAACAGTTTTTTGGTTCTGTGTATTAGTTTTCCTTCTATATATTTTCCCAGTAAATTAAAAAAGACTTGAGTAAGTATAGAAAAGTGTATTTATACCACCACAACTTTTCTGTTAATTGACACCAACAGACTTGGCATTCTGATGGTATTTATAACCTGATCTGTACAGGGCCAGTAAGAGTCTTCTTTTGAGATATTTCTGCTGGAGCCAGGGAGGAAGGGTCTTTTCTGGTAATGGGTTTGTGAGGATGAGACCCTAAAGCTATATATGGTATTACTCTCTTACATGGAAAGAGAAGAGAACCCCTGAATTGATCTAATCTGAAATGCTACTTTATGGCATAGTAAACAAAGTTTCCATAATCCTTCAGAGAATGAGATTAGTCTGACATGACTTTTGGTGAACTCATCCTTGCTCTTAGAATTTAACACTTCCTTCTAAGTGTCTTTGCCATACTGTCAATATAAATAAACAAATAAATTGTATTTTTCCCCAGGATCAACATCACACTCATTCAGGACCTGATGAATATTACCAACTTCTGTTCTGTTGCACTAGAATGTAAACTGGAGTTATGAGAAGGAAAGGATTGTCTATTTTTTCTTTGGCATTATATGTGCTAAATAAAATTTTATTCAAAGTGATATTTCTTTCTTTTGGTAAGATTTTTATGGAATTTTAGACTTGTTTAAGATGGCATTTGTAGTATTCCCACAAAAAATTTAGGCATCAGGCCTTTGCTTAAGAACAATCACAACATTCTTTTTATGAGTAAAATTACTTGTTACTGACATCTGTGTCAAGGATATAGCCTTCCATAAGCATAAGAACAAAATGCTTTTGGTAACTGATGTTTGTGATCTTCAGTGGGAGCTGTTAAACATATTAGGATCGTGGAAAGCCTTTTTAGGAACAACTGTGAATGTACTAAAAGGTGTTCTTTAAAAATCTGCAATTCTTATCCTTTTGCTAGATAACAGTTCTGAATGAATGCAGTTTAATAAAGTATAAAATAGAAAATAAAGCTCACCAAAGCATAATCAGCTAGTTTGATATCTGTAAACAGATTAGCAAATTTTACCACTATACAGATACTAGAATAATATGAAAGTAGATGTACTTTATGCTTAAGTTTTTTTAACTCCTTAATAATTCATATTTGTTGGTTTTAAAAATAAATGCATTGTGAAATAGAGCAACTTTTCTAGGTAAATAATAGTTTAGTTAGAATGTTGTGTTTATAGGTTGCCATATGTTGTTGTTTTTAAAATGTACAATTTAAATATATGAAGTCGGTAACATGAGGCATGGTGTTTCTTAAGAAAAAAAGATTATTATTCTATAGTGTAGTAAATAGCACTTGTTATGGTTTTTATCTAGATGTCCCTCAAGAGCCTCACCCACTCATAGATGGGGCTTTTGGAAGGTGATTGTATTGGGGGGGTGCTATATGTGGCTTGCTATTGGGGGGGGTCTGGTTAGGGGTGAGTCACTAGGGGTGTGACCTGAAAAGGTCTATCCCCTTCCTTCACTCCTCCCTTCTCTCTCTGTTCCCTGGCTGCCATGATGTGAGCAGCTTTCTTCTGCCAGAAATTTCCATCATGCCTTCTGGCTTTGGAGCTTGCCAACTATGGACTGACGGTGTGAACCACAATAAACCTTTCCTCCTTTAAGTTGCAGGTGATGGTAGTTTCGTCCTTGTGATAAGGAAAGTGACAAAGACAGTTTAGTATCAGAGAAGTGGGATTGTTGCTGTGAATATACCTCACCATGTAGTTCAGAAGCCTTTGGGACTGGTTTCTGGGAGGAATTTGGAGAGTTTAGTTGTGGCCTAGAGAAGCTCTAGCTAGAATGTCATAAGCCAAGCTTGATGAGTTCTAGTTAGAACTCAGAAGACCTGAATGCTGATGGAAATGCAGATTATAAAAACTAGCATCAGGAGGTTTTAATTGGGAGCAAAGACTCCATGGCAGTTGGGCTAGAAACCATGTGTGCTATGATCTGGCAGAAAATTAGTCTACATTTTGTTATGTCCTGAGACTTTGTAAGAAACTAATATTAAGGGCAGCAGAATAATTAATCTGGTGGAGAAAATTTCAAAGCAGCCCAATGTGCAGGCTGTGGTATGGGTACTGCTTACTACTTTTAGCAAGATTTACACTAAGAAGAGCAAAATGCTCATTTGGAAAGTGCTCAGTTTAGCCAGAAAGGAAGCTCCTGCTTGGAGTGCAAGGTTGCTAAAAAGATTAAAAAGAAGCCAAGTACTCTACGTTGGAACAATAGGAAAGATGCCTTAAGTGCATCTCAAGAATCAACAAGACCGCACCTATCGCAGGTTCAAAAGTGTTAAAGTGAAAGACTTTGAAAAGAGAGATCCAGGGCACTCTGTTTGAGAAGGGCTACTTAGGGAATCAGATCCCAGAGCTTTGCTTCCCAGTGGTCAGCCATTCAGACCCTCAGAGATCTCTGCAGCCGTTACACAAAGAGCCAAGGCTGCTGCTCAAGCTGGCGGCAGACCTTGGTGTTATCCACATAGTGCTGGTTTTACATGCATGCAGAATGCAAGAGTTGTGGGATCAGGGAGACTTCTACCCATACTTCAGAAGAAGGCCTAGGAGGCTAGGCGGTGTGCCCCTGAGAGGGCAGTGTGTGAAGCTATGAGAGTGAACCTGAAAGTACAGTGGAGACTCCAGGAAATTGGAGAAGCCAGGGACATGGAATGTCTGGGGAGAGCTGCAAGTAGTGAGTGAAGCCACCCCAAAACTGAGAGAGGCCATGAGGCCTACAACCAGCAGTGATGTAGTGGCAGGGTCGTCCCAGCCCTTTGGAACTCACCACCACCTGCTCTAGATGCTGAACATGGAGCTACAAGATTTAATGTTTGCCTTGCTGAGTTTTGGTCTTGAGTTTGGTTCCATTCCTTTCTATTCCCCTATTTCTCCTTTTGGAGTGGGAATATTTACATTGTGCCCCTTGTGTGTTGGCAGTGTTCTTTTTTATTTTTACAGGGGCTCACAGCTAATTGAGTCTCAGAGGAGACTTTTTACTTGGACTTTTCAGCTGTGCTGAAACTTAAGACTTTGGCAACACTTAGAGATGGACTAAATGTATTTTGTATAAAGAGATCGACATGAGTCTTTTGGGGGCCAAGTGTGGAATGTTATGGTTTAGATATTCCTTAGAATCTTACCTGCACATAGACAGGGCTTATGGAGGATGACTGAATTATAGGGGTGTTATTGCTGACTTGCTTTTAGGAGGTGGGACCTGGTTAGACATGGGTCACTGGGGGTGTGACCTGGAAAGATGTATCTCTCTCCCTTGCTGTTCTCTTCTCTCTCTGCTTCCTGGCTGCGGTGATATGAGCAGTTTTACTTTCCCAGACCCTTGCATTTATGTACTATTTATTGAACTGTACAGAACCCCTCCTAATTTTAGCTGCTGCTCTCAAATTTGCCTGTTAAGCTATTTCCACTGAGTTTGTTTAGTGATTTTGGAATTCCCCCATGTTTATGATATACTCTGTGAATTCTCTCTGCTTCTTTTTGAAAATACTGTTACCATTCAAGTCTTGCAGTTTTTTGGTAGTTTGCCACCTCCTATTCATATTTTGGGACTCACGGCAATACTTTGTTGATTTGCTTTTCTCATATAATGTTGTCCATGATTTTTTTTTGGTTTTGCTGTCCTAGTTGCTCAGTCTGATTGGATGGGGGGGGCTACATTCAAGGGAGATTTGGAGTCATCCCATTCATCTCAAATCACTGAGGAAAAGGTAGGCTTTTTAATGAATCCTGGTGAAATAACTGGTTAGCCTTTGGAAATAGGATAAATTGGATCTATACCTCACACTGTATATAGAGTAAATCCACTTAACGATAGAAATGCCAGAAAAAAAGAAGCATTGATTCCTCCAAAACCTGGCTGTAGGGAATGTCTAAAAGTGACTCAAAATTCTAGATACAATAAAAGAAAATATTGATTATTTGACTACATAAATTCAAAAGTTTATGTGTGGTTAAAACGTTGCCATGATGTCAAGACAAATGATGCCAGATGTGGTGACACATGCTTTAATCTGATCTACTCAGGAGGATAAGGCAGTAGGATGGAAAGGTTAAGGCCAGCCTCGGAAACTTAGCAAGACCCTGTCTCAAAAGGTTAAAAAAAAAAAAAAAAAAAAAAGCGGGGGGGTGGAGCTGAGGATGCTCAGTGCACAAGCCCCTGGATTTGATCCCTAGCACTGAAAATAATATTGAAAAGATAGATGGTAAATTTGTAGAATATATCCTCAGTGACACAGATAAAGGGCTAGTATATATGAATGACCCTTAAACATATCATTGACTTCACTCAAACAAGGAGTGACCTAACATGATAGACTGTATGCAAATTTAATCTATACCAAGATATTTCACATACTACGTTGCAAGAAAATTAAAAATGTAACAATAGACTTTATTGATGAGACCCAGGAGAAACTGGCACTCTTACACTGCTGGTGGTAATGCAAAGGAACAGCTCTTCTTTGGGAAGGGAGTAGCTGACAAAACTGCTTCACATTTACTTACTGACCCAGGAATTCCACTGAAGATAAAGCTCTGATGGTATGCATAAAGTTGTCACTGGAGCATTGTTTGTAATTGCAAACTGTCAAACAGCCTAAATGCTTATACATAAAAATGTGTATGAATAAATTGTGATTCTTATGCATATGGAATTCTTTGGAGCTGTAAAACAGAATAAAGATGCTTTCTGTGCACTGACAGGGAATGATTTCCAGGAAATACTGTTAAGAAAACAAAGCAAATTGCAAAAGACTGGTATATTACCTTTTATGTAAGAAAGAAAGAAAAATCAAATTACACGTATTTGTTCATTTTATATGAAAAAGAAGAATAAATCTTCACCAGAAAGTGATGAAGTTGATAACTTACTATGCATGAATGAGCAGAGTGGAAAGGAAGTATGTGGTTGAACAGATTAGAGGGATCTTCTTGGAACCATTGGAGAAATTTGAGTAGGGTCTATAGATCATCATATCAGTGTTGATTTCCTGATTTTGATAAAATACTGTGGTTGTGTAAGAGAAAGTCTTTATTTTTAGAAAATAAACACTGAAGTAAAGGTCAGTCGCCTGTGGTTTAGCAAAAAATTGTGTTTGTATGTACAGAGAGAAAGAATAATAAAGATAATGTAAAATGTTAATTGGGAAACCTAGATGAAAGAAATATGAAAATTCTTTGTTTTATTCTAGGAGCTTTTCAGTAAATTTGCAACCATTTTGTAATTAAAATGCACATACGTATATATTTGAAATGAGGTCTCTCCATGTACCTGAGGCTGAACTCAAACTCAATGGGTAGTAAGTAATCCTCTTGTTTTAGCCTCCTGAATATCTGGGGCTACTTATATATGCCTCTTTGCCTAGCCAAAAGCTTTTTTTTTAAAGATATGTCATTACCATTAGCCATTTTCCCAGACTCCTCTTTATGTTTCAGAGATTTTTTTTGCCTTTATTCTAAAGGATTTTTTTGCCTTTATTCTAAAGGATTTTTTTTGCCTTTACTCTAAAGGATTTTGGTAAAGGAACACTATTTTATAAATGTTGTGGAAGAACTCTATTTTATGAATTCAGTGTATCTTATAAACAAAATGCAAAATGTGCCTTAGATATTGACTCTTGTATTAGTATTTCTTGTCTGTGATTTTTAGAATCACTAATATTGAGATATTAGTGGGGATTTTGCTTTTCTAATCTGTCGATCAATTTCTAATGTTTATTTTGCTTTATTTTGGGTCAATCTTTCCATAAGTTTATAAACTTTTAAAAATCTAACTTTTAGTTTTGCTTTATTGTCTTTTAAATTTTATTTTTTGCTTGTGTTTGTGTGTTAGCTACTTTTCTTATTGCTGGGGCGCAACACCCAAAACTCTCAAGTTAAAGGAGAAATGGTTTATTTTAGCTCACAGTTTGTAGATCTTTTAGTCCGTATTCAGCTGGCTCTTAAGGCAGGACTGCACGGCAGGGAAGCACTGCAGAGGAGAAACAGTCCATGTCAGGGTAGGCAGGAAGCAGAAGGAGCAAGCAGTGAGCCTGCTTTCCTTCTTTCCCCTTATACAGTATTCTATCCAGGCTATAAACCTGATGATTGGTCCCACCCACAGCCTGGGTGGGACTTCCATTATCCACACCCAGACCTATGCTAAACCAATGTAGCTATCACACACCCTTAATCCATATTTACACACCCTAGATTTAGCCACCTCTGAAAAGTGCCACCTATGAGCACATGAGGCTTTGAGGGGGACATCCAGGTATAAGTCATGACAATTTATATTGTTTTATTTTCTCTGTTTCAATAAATTTTGTTTTTCTAACATTCCAAGATAGATTATAAGTTTTCAACCTTCTTTTCTAGTGTATGTATTCCAGGTTATATTATCTCTTGGAAGTACACTTTAGTTGGATTTCAGAGGTTTTTTGATTTGTAAACTTTATTTTGTAAACATATATATACACATATATGTATATGTATGTGTATGAATATATATGTGTGTATGTATATATATATACACCTCATTTAAGAATATGTTCCAATTTTTTTGAACTGTGACTTCCACATGCATATGTCTTTATGCCAGTTATTATTGCTACAGAATAATCCACTCCAAAACTCAGTTGTTTAAAACAGTTATTTTTTACCTTCTGTTCTTTGTGGCTTGGCAATCCCTTTACTGATTTTACTTGGATTTGCTTGTGAGGCAATTACTGTCTCATTTTTACTATTTCACTTTTACTCCTTCCAATAAGTTCGGAAGTTATTCTTTCTTTTTTTCATTTACTAGTTACTCTATAAATTTAAACGTATTTTACTTTTCAAGTCTAAACAGTAGTCAGTAACACTCCCTCATCCTCCTGAACAATGACAGGGTTTTAGAACATTACTTTCATCTACTTTCCTCCTGATTTATCTAGATTTGTCATAGAATTATTTTTTATTTTGCTGTATGAAATGTTATATATATTCAGTATTATATATTAAATTTCAGTTTTGTATTTAGAAATATTTGGTTCCTTTAGGTCAGTGTTGCTTTTTATAATTTTTTCTTAATAAAATTTTTTTCTTTCTCTTTTTTTTTTTGGCGCTAGGGATCAAACTCAGGGCCTTGCACTTGCTAGACAAGTACTCTAACCACTGAGCTAAATCCTGAACTCCTTTTCTTTTCTTTTCTTTTTTTTTTTTTTTTTTTTTTTTTTTTTTTTTTTTTTTTTTTTTTTTTTTTTTTTTTTTTTTTTTTTTTTTTTTTTTTTTTTTTTTTTTTTTTTTGAGGCAGAGTCTCTCTATGTAGTTGAGGCTGGCCTTGAACTCACAGCCATCCTTCTGTCCCAGCCTCCTGAGTGCTGGGATTGTAGGTGTGTGCTACCACGCCTGGCTAACAATTTTTATGAATTTATTTTTTTAAGTACACTCTGCATTGTTTTTTGGGGTATGTCTGGAAATTCCAACATTTGAAATCGTTTTAGGTCTGTTTCTATTTTCTTTAATTTTTCTTGGTCTTGGTTATAGAGTATAGTTTTCTTTGTACTTGATTATTTTTGATTGTGGTTTAGACATTTTATTTAAAATTGTCAGAATAATTTTGAGCTTTTAGCTTTAAAAAGCAAATTTTGCTTCTTCAGCTACCTGTGTGCAATGTCAGTCAGGGAACAACTTAAAGCAAGTTTCTTAAGAGCACATTTAAAAAGTTTTTAGTATAACCAAACAAAGTAAAAGTTTTAGACATACCTGCCTACCATGTGCCAGGCATAGTCTTAGGCATCAGTGATAGATGAACAAGACATAGTCCCTGCTCTCAAGCTGATGAGGGGCAGATAAGGCATAGACTGCAGAGGGACCACAAAGGGTACATGATATTGTACATCGAGGGGAGAGAATGGACAGAGAAGGTTTCTAAGACAGGGCCATCATGTATGGTAATTTATTATCCTGATTAGTACAGTTTTAAGACTGGAAGCGGTTCCAGTTAGATATCAGGACAAAAGATGTAAGCAAGGGCTGTCTTAGGCAGTCTGCTAAGAAAATGACACTATTTCAAGGCACCCTGTGTTGAGTTTTAAAGACAAGTGGGACTTGGGCAGGTCGTTAGAGGAAGAATCATTTTACGCAAGCATAGGATGTAGACACAGAGTGGGAGAGAGTGTAGTGTTAGGTAGAAGCATGTGAAATTGACATAAGTGAGAAATGGTCAAATATTTTCAGTTTCACACGGTTTAACCTGATACACTAAGGAAACGCAAGACAAAGTAAGCCCAGAACTGCTCACATCCCCAACAACAGCGTGCAGAGGGTTCCCTTTTCTCCATATCCTTCCATCATTTGTTACCTCTTGTCTTTTTGACAATAGCCATCCTAGTAGATGAGGTGATACCTCATTGGAGTTTTGATTTGACTTTTCCTAGTGATTAGAGATGTTGAGTTTTGTTTTCTTACACCTGTTTTCTTTTGAGAAATCATTGTTCAAGTTCTTAGCTTATGTTTTAATTGGGTTGTTTTTCTTTTGCTATTGTGTTGAGTTCCTTATGTATTTTGAGTATTAACCCCTATTGGATGAATGGTTGTAAATATTTTCTTTCATTTTGTTGGTTTTCTCTTCATTCTGTTGATTATTACTTTTGCTAAAATGCATTTTCTGAGACAGTTTTACAGTTTGTAATAGTTTTAAAACAGATAAACAGTTTTGTAATACAGTTGAAATGAGAGACAACAATAAACCTCTAAGCACTTTGAAAATAAAAACATCTGTTGGATTAGAGTGACGTTTGACTTTCTTGCCTTGTTTGATGACCTTGTACCTTATTTGAAAATGCTCATTCTAAGCTGGGCATGGTGGTACATGCCTGTAATCATAGCACTTGGGAAGCTGAGGCAGAAAGATTACCATGAGTTTGAGGCCAGCCTGGGCTAGTGAGTTCAAGATAAACCTCAGCTGCATAGCGAGCCCCGGTCTCAAAAAGCAAAACAAAACAATGAAACAAAAACAACAGAAACAAAAACTGAAGAAAACACTGTTCTACAGATAGCTGGAGCTCAACAAGGTGTTCAACATAGAAGGTTGAGTAATATATGACCTCTGTAGCACACACGAAGGTGTGTCACTCGCATTCCCCTTAAAGAAGGACTTACTGCTTAGCTGTGAGGAATGTAGAATCCAGGTAGCCCAGTGTCTCCTGTGGTTTAGTGTCTGCCTCAGCTACCAAGGATGCCACCACATCCCCATGACCTCCCTGGGGTAGTATAGAGTTGTAGACTGAGCAAGGCAGAGACCTGGACATTTCAGCCCTTCACAGAGCACTCCGATGGACAGTACTCATTTTTTAATTTTAGTGGTACATTTTAGATGTAGATAATAACATTCATCATAGGGAGTTTGTACTTGTACATGAGAAGTATAAATAAGGACCAAAATGTGTAATACATATTAGGGAAAGGGAAGAAATTGTTCAAGTGCGAAGGGGAAAAGGAGGGGAGGGATGGACAAGAAATTAGAAGAATAGAAGGAAAATAATGGAAACAAAGCTTCTGTAAATAAGGAAGGGAAGAGGGGTTAAAGGGAGGGGAGGAGAATGGGGAAAAAAATAGAAGCAAGTACTCATTTTAGAGCTTTCCTTTGGTTGGCGGAAATCTTGTTAGGTCTATTTCACAGTTGGAGTTCTGCCTAAACTTGCTTTCTCTGCCTTCCATTCGCCAGTGTTGATTCCTAATATACATTTTGTATACTAAGCACCCTGTCACCTCAACTGCAGAGAAAGCAATGTGCAGTAGCTCCTGACATCATGGAATTAGTTTACTGGAAATATACATCTAACAAGAAATTTAAAATGTGATCAATGCTCTATAGAAGCATAGGGTACCATGGCAGTGTATTATAAAAAGGACCTAAGTCCTGTTAATGACATTGTTTAGGAAGGTAGCGTGGATTAGTAGTCAACATAAACCTCAGGCTCTTTTAGGCCAGTTTTCTCATTTGTAACACGGGAATGATGTATGTCCTGCCATCCTTTAGGAAACTAGCTGGGATTGCCCATATGATTGAGGAAAGATACCCACCAAAGTGCAAATCTTTCAAAATCTGAAACACTTTTGTTCCCAAGTTTTTCAGATAAGGAATACTCACCCTGTAAAGAGGCAACTGGGTGTGTTATTGAACATGTTGTATGTCAATAGGGTATGAAAAAAGAAATCCCTTTAGAGAAATGTGTTATATTCTTTTTGACATCTTAGCCTAATTTTGATGATAACACTTTGCAAATAAAGTAAAGCTCTCTTATTCTTTTTTTTCCCTTCTGCAGTAAGAAAAGTGGAAAACCACCATTACAGAACAATGAGGTAAAATTTTAAATCATCTCTTTTTGGGGGGTATCATGCATTTATTTTGTTATTTAATTCTGAATTAGAGTAAAATAATAGAATTAGACGCGAACTTAAAAAATATCACTTCTAATCTGCTATATATTATAGAAATTCTTTGTGAAGTAGAGTCCTGACAGTTGTCTTTTAGTATTTGCTTTAATCTATTTATTCAGTGGAGAGGACTGTTTTAAAGGAATCCTAACTGTTAGTTTTAGCCCATAATCAATTACTTTTCCCCCAGGTAGCTTCCTAGTAATTGACTCTGTTAAATCTTCTGTAGCAACATAGGACAAGACTATTCTTTCTTGTGTAATAGATATACATTTGAAGATAGTCGTGTATTCTGAATGTTTTTCCCCTATGCTAAGCAGCCTTTATTCCTTTGGATATTTCTCATGTGACATGGTTTTTTATCCTTTTTCAATTCTGCGTACATTCCTCTGGACTTACATTAGTTTCTCTAGACATTGTGTTTAGAATAGAACATAGTCATCCTGCTGTGATTCGACTAGTATGGAATGTGTCCACACTGTGGCATTCCTTGATAAGAATGCTACTGTATTACTAAAATTCAGCTGAAAATTGCTTTTGCTTATTTAGTCATAACTGTTGTTTACATTAAGTATACTTTTGATAAATTATAACCTTCAGGTGAACAGCTTTGTTGACAGATTGATGTCTTTTCAAAAATAGCTTAATTGAAATATAATTTGTGTACTACAATCATCCATTTAAATATATAAATCAGTAGTTCATATAATAATCCATTTACATATATAAACCAGTAGTTATTGGTATATTAACAGTAGGTACCTCTTACTACTGTCTGATTTTCAAAGATTTTCATCAGCTCCCCAATAAAATCTGTTACCCAATAATAGCAGTCATTTCTCATCACCCTCTTTTCCCAACCCCTGGAAGCCATCACTGCTTTGTTTCTATTGGTTTGCCTGTTGTTGACATTTCCTATAAATGGAATCATACAATATGTGGCCCTTTATTCCTTATCTTCTTTGAGTTAGCATGATGTTTTCAAGGTTTATCCATGTTGTATCAATATTTGTGTTAGTTTTCTGTTGTTGTGAGAAAATGCTTGTTTAAAAAAGGGAAAGATTTATTGTGGCTCATGATTTCAAAGGTTTCCACCTATGGTCACTTGGCTCTGTTGCTTATGGGCTTTGTTGAGGGAGAATGTCATGTCATGTTAGGAAGCATGTGGTGTAGAGAGCAGCTCGCCTCATAGTAGTTGGGGAGAGAGCAGGAGAAAGGGCCTGTAGTGACCTACTTCCTCCAGCTAGGACCCACCTCCTAAAGTTTACACAACCTTTCAATAGCACTGTCAATTTATGAATCTTTCAATGGATAAATCCACTGATGATGTTAGAGAATCCAAACCTTCCTGAAGGTCCACCTCTGAACACTGCTGCGTTGGGAACCAACTCTATAACATATGAGGTTTTGGGGGATATTTCAGATGTAAACTATAACAATATTCCATTCCTTTTTTTGTTTCTTTTGCTGAATCTTACTCGGTTGGATAGATATATCACATTTTATTTATCCACCCATCATTTGAGGGATATTTAGATTGTTTCTATTTTTTGGCTATAATGAATAATGCTGCTATAAACATTTATATACCAGTTTTTGGGTGGATGTATGTTTTCATTCCTCTTGGGTATTTAGCTTGGGGTAGAATTACTGTGTCAGAGTAACCCAGTTGATTTCTTTTAAATACTGTACTAATTTATCCCTGTCAGTTTATTAGATTCATCTATACTATTAGTGTAATTTTTAATGCAATTCTCACACTTCTCTAATATGTTAAGTATAAAGTGTTATCTTCAAGTTTAATTTGCCTTCTTTTACTTCCTCAGAATTGTTGATAGTATTGACTAAGGGCCAAAGCTTAATCTTTGTAGATTTGTCGTTGTCATTTTTATGGTTTAGTCAGCTGTGACTATATCCAGCCATAGCAAAATTTAGTTCTTATTTCTCCATTAGGCCACTATAATTTTATAAGAAACATTAAAATTCTTGATTAATTTATTAATTCATTTATTGTCAATTTTTCAGCAAATATTTATTGAGCCTATTAATGTATGCATGGCATTGTTCTTGGTTCAAGATATACGGCATTTATAAAAATTAGTCCATAGTCTTATGGCGCTCACATTGTACATGTCAACTAATATACTAATACAGTATGTTTTAAAAAAGGAGAAAATGTGGAATAGTGAACCATGACTTGTTTTTAGTAAACTCATGATGGCTTCTATGATTTAGTATCTCTTAAGTGTTCCCCACTGTTATAGTTACCTTTTTTTGTTGCTGAGACAGAATACCCAAGACCCAAAGTTAAAGAAAGAAAGGTTCATTTATGTCACAGTTTGTACAGGTTTCAGTCCAGAATCAGCTGGCTGCAAGGCAGGGTGGCATCGCAGAGGGGCACCACAGAGGAGAAAGAGTTCATGATGGGTAGAAGGTAGTAAAGTAAGCATGGGACCTTCACAGCTTCTTTCTGCCCCTTTTGTATTCTGTGTAGGTTACTGGGATTAAGGTGGTGCAAAACCAGTCAGCAGACTGATTTAGTAATCACACACCCTTAATCCCAGCATCACACACTCAACCACCTCTGAAAAAAACCTCACCTACAGCTGCATGAAGTTTGGGGGTAAACTAGACACAAGCCATAACAAGAAGCTTTCATATCAGTCTCTGGTTTCTGCCTGTCCTGGAGATTGACATCACAATTTTTGTTCTTTAGTTTCCATAATCTCTTTTTATCAGTGTTTGAAAAATGGGACAAAATATGCTTAAGTCCAATCTTCTGTTATATCTCTACCACCATGATTTGACATATCTAAATTATATCTGAGTAATCAGACCTTAGTTATCTTAATTATGTCTACAATCTATGTGTCATCATACCTGTACTTTCTAAGACTGATAGATTCATTCCATTTATATTGTATTCCTATTTTCCTTACAATTTCGTTTTAGCATATACTTATCTGCAGGTTGTATAGTGTGAACAAGATAAATTGAGGTTGAATTAAATGAGTACTACTAAAAAAGGATACAAAAGGTTTATTGGTACCACATTTGTAAAATTGGTGAAGTACACCTATGCACATGCATATATACATATATAGTAATGATATTTGGTAGGATATATATTAAATATTAACAATGTATATCTCCAGATGGTATGAGTTTCTTCTTTTGGTTATCAGATTTTTCTAATTTTTCAACAGTGAATGTATTACTTATGAGAGACAGCAAGTGAAAAGGATTTTTTTCATTGAAATATTTTATAGTCTTTGAGATGCATTTTTTTCTACTTATGTGGCTAAGCATATATGTAGAAATATCTGCTATTTTTAGGATAAGTTCCTAAAAATAAACTTGTTCTGTTATTTTACACTTTATATTCACTGTATGGTCTTTATTTTCATAAATGATTCATAATAGTTGTACATCTATACTTTTCCCAACAGTATACAGGAAATCTTACACTCTTGTCAGCACCATATCACTTTTTATTTTGTTATTTCAAACATATATTTTTCAGTTCATTGTAGTTCATCTTACTTTTCTAAATGGTTTGCTGTATCAGTAGAAACTTCTCATTGCTCTTAGACTTTGTTGCCTCTTGTTACTTTTATTTTCCTGGTTTTATTATTACTTGCTGTTTAACTTCATAAATGGTCTTTATCTAATTTTTTTTTTTTGCCTCTTCTGTAATTTGCATGTTAAACGTCTATCATCAAAGTGTTTTTAAATTAAAAAAAAATACTGGGGAAGTGGGCTGGGGATGTAGCTCCATGGTAGAATACTTGCCTACATGTACATGGCTGTGGGTTCAATGCCAGGCATTATAAGAAGAAGAAGAAAAATATCTAAATATTGGCAAAGTTAGAGGTTGGAAAAGTCAATTTTGAATTTAACATGAATTTTTAAGAAAGGCTAGTAGAGCTAGGAATGTGCTGTCTCTGTAGGTACGCTGTTGTTATTGAGATTGGTTTCAGGTGTGGATTTTATTATGCATCAAGACTACCGTAGAGCACCTTGCTGCCTCGTCTCTGAATCAGCTTTTCTGAACCAACCCTCCAGTCCGGGTGTTTCTTTGCAGAAAATCTAGGATGACTTTTAGAACAATATAGTTCCCTTCATGGACTGAAATGTAATGAAAATCCAACTTGCTTCCAGACAATTTAAAAATAGGAACCAGTGGCAGCCAAATAGAAAAGGAGGAACTATATACCAATTACTTGCTACAACTTTAAAGTGCATTAGGCTTATTCTCATACCCAATTGTTTGTGCAGCATCATTTCTTGAGAGCAGCTAGAAGTTGGTAGAAGGTGGTCATTTCACCTCAGAAATATGCTACAAAGAGTTAAAGCTAGGAATGGATCAGGGTACTGAGATCTCGGTCTATTGACAGTATGTGTTAACTACAGGTGAGGTAAGGTGAAGGGGCTGGTGACGGGAAGGAAAACTTGAGAGTACAAGTTTAACCTGTTTTTTTAAGGTACTGACTGTTTATTTTCTACTCTTTATTCTTCTCATTCTATATTTTCTTAGCTTGAGAAAATAAAAGGGGATTTAGGTTGAAGTTGTACAGTTTGGCTTGAGGAGAATAAGCTAGCAGAACAAAATAGAGTGGGTGGGCCTTTCAGTCTTTTCTATTACGAGGTGTCCTTGTCATTTGGAAAAGTGCCTTGGATCAAGTCAGTATTTGTTGAATGAAGGAAGGCATGCCTGTGCGAATGAAGTAGAGTGGGCCCCGTAACTCACAGGAGGTGGTTTGCAGCCTTCTCTGAAAGACCTGAAATCCTGAGTCTCTGTACCAGTAGTTACAGGGCAGGCTGATTCTTACCTACCTAGTTCTTTCTGTATAACCCTGTACACATAGTGCCTTCAAACATCCTTTCTTGGTCTATAATTCTGAACTATGCTCAGTGCCTATTTATTAGGAATAATTAGATATATGATTTATTAGGAATATACATATATGTAAAGCTTTAACATATAGAAGGTAGTTTGTTATTCTTTTGGGGGCTTGTGCTTGCTAGGCGAGCACTCTACCCCTGGACTAAATCCCCAACCCTGGTAGTTTATTATTCTAATTCAGCATTAAAACTATTTACTCAGAGTTCATCAAGTTAGACATTAATTTCATTAAAGCACATTTACACTGAAGTTTCTGAAATTTAAGTTTCTGAGTATTTGTTAAGAGCCTAGTCATTAACCACATAAGTGTGTCTGATTTGGGGAGTGGAGAAAAGGCTAAGCAGGTAATGGAGTTCTGCAGCTTCTTGCCTTTTGCAAGAAGTACTTCTGCCTCTTACCCCAAACAGTCCAAGGGTAATAGAGAAGTAGCCTCTCCTGCAGGGTATTAAGGTCACTCTTCCCTTATCTTTTTTTTTTCTTTTTTGGTGCTGGGGACCAAACTGAGGGCGTTGTGCTTGCAAGGCAAGATCTCTAACCACTGAGTTAAATCCCCAACCCCACTTTTGCCTTATCTTTGAAAATGGTTTTATACTTGTATCTTTATAGATGCAGTGAACACAGAGAAATCTCTGAAAGAGATAAGCTTATCCTAAATCCATCTACACTGAGAATAAAATTCTCAGTCCTCTCTGTGGCCTCAAGGCTCTGTCCTCATCAGACCTGTCTACCTTTTCACCGCCATCATTCTTGTTCCTTTGTTCTAGTATTTTGCTGTGACATAGGCACCCCATTTTTATTCTCAACACTGGAGATTTGTGCTTGGTGTTCCTTGTATTATACTCCTCCGTTCTCCCTCCCAAATAATATTGTGGCTTCGTTTTATTTATGTTTCATTTTAAAAGATCTTCTGTTAATCAGAAAGTGGCTAACAGAAGAGGACATTAATAAGTACTTGACTATTCCTTAGCTGTCTCTCTGATTTCATCTACTGCTGTGCCTTTCTTCCAGCTCCATCCCATCTGGTCATTTTGTTGTTCCTCAAGCACCTTACACATGTTATCACCTTGTTATTTTGGACACACTGTTTCTTCTGCTTGCAGGTTCTTCTCCCAGATATTTATGTGGTTCCGGAACTTCTTCCTTCTTTATTTAGTTTCTAGGTAACATTATTTTCTTGGAAGCATGTTTGAATATGAAGAGCAGCAAAAGTCTGTTCTTTAAATGTAGTGCACATCTTAATAGTTGTCTGTATTGACCTAGGTGAAACATAGTTCTTTAATCTTACTTGTAACTATTTTATCTGTCTTTTTTTAACTATAGAAAGAAGGAAAAAAAGAGCGAGCTGTGGTGGACAAAGTGTTTTTATTGAGGCTTATGCAGATTCTGAAAATCATGGTCCCCAGGACATTTTGTAAAGAGGTAAGTCTTACAAAATTATAATTTTAAGTGTTTAACTTTCAAGATTCATAAGAGCAGAAAAATAAAAACAGTTTGGTTATACTAAAGGTTACACGTTTTCTTGGTATTTGTCTCTAACTTACTACCTGTTATGAAACCACTTTTGTCCACTGCCAGTTTTTAAATAGTTTTCTCTTATTTATAAGATACTGCTTCATTCTCTTTTATGTGAAATACAAGCTTATTACAATGCAGCTACTTTAAATGGTGTTGCTTTATTATAAACAACGTCAGTGAAAACTGTCAATTAAAAAAGACAAATGTTTTTATTACACTGAGATGTTAATAAGTCACATTGGGCCAAGTGTGGTGGTACACGCCTATAATCACAGCAGTTGGGAGGCTGAGGCAGGAGGATTGTGAGTTTGAGGCAAGCCTGGACTACATAATGAGAACCTGTTTCAAAAAACAAACAACAACAACAAAAATGACACATTGGTATGGATATGTTTGGGGATTGCTTCTTCATATTTGATTAAATATATTTTTTAAATTCCCAAAACAATATCCTGTTTCTTTAAATGTTTTCAGGAAGTGAGCAGGTTATAGGAATTTATTATTCTTTCTTTTACTGTTTTATCGAGATTATTTTTACCATTATTTGATGAGCATTTTTAATGATTTTTTAATGATTATTAAAATAATGCTGTTTCCTCTGTTTTACTCACCTCAATATTCAGTGTTAAGTAACTAGAAATATCATCACCTTTGACGACTCCTGCTCTGCTACCTCATCCTTTTCATTAGGATATGATAATTTTTCCTTCTATTCTTACCTGGATATTATAATGTTCTTTAATTACTCTTACTTCTAGGATCTCTTTTTAAAAATCTTTTCTGTCAAATCTGTCTTCTTAAAACACAATGTTTTCTACTCAAGTTTGAAAAACCATTATTATCCTTATAGTCTAGTAATAGCAATTCTAGGATAAAATGTCCCAAAAGCAAACATTGTGGTAGTATATGTTTTTGTATGGCTCCATATAATACTTTTATACTTTTTGCCTTGTCTTTCACTGAAAAGGCTATTTCCAATATCTTCACCATTTTTTTGTTTTCTTTTGTTTGGGGTTTTTTTTTTGAGACATGGTCTTGGTGTGTAGTTCAGACTGGCCTCGAACTCATGGCAATCCTCCTGCCTCAGACTCCCAGGTGCTGGGATTACAGACATTCACCACCACACACCACCATGCCTGGCTATCCAGTATCTTCACATTTTTAAAAACCGTATTTGTTTCACACAAATTACACAAGTAGTAGATGCAGTTGTCTCTTACTTCAGTAATTTTGAACATAGTACATAACAAATGCAGCCTATCCCTCCAGTCAGGCCTTTCCCCTGATTTTACCCTGTGTGTTACTCTCATATTCTTCTAATTTAGAAAATTTAAAATCAGCTTTGAATGTGTATGTTGGTGAGGGAGCAGGTAGTGGCAAGATTTTCATCTCATGTGGTGATAACTGACTCTTAGCTAGTCAACCAAGCTCATCTCTCCCTCTTTATAATCTGTGTTGCACAGGGTTGCTTAAGTAATGTCCTTTAAGCATCACTTTTAACATTTTCTTTTACATAGTAGGAACTTAGAATACTTTTATATTTTTAAATTGTACTGGATACATACCATACTTCATAGGGAATTAATCTCTTTCCCATTAAGTCCTTCACCTTTCTTAACCCATGATCTTCATTCTCTATTTTACTTCGTCTATTTAACTTATTTCTAATACCATAACTGTCTTTTGCTAGTCCCTATCTCCCTGTCTCATCACTTATATGAAGATACACTAATATAAATACTTGTCTAAATTTTTTGTTTTCTTGTTATTTTTTATGTGTATCTTGGTTTAATAGCTCAATTGAAAGCCCTTATCAAGACAAGGGCTCCAGTAGAGATTTTCTAACAAATTGAACCAAATTTGTCTTACTTGAGGAAAAAAAGGTGTGCTTTAGTATTTGTTAGTTGTTTATAAATCAGCCATTATTATTTTTCTGTGTTAGAATTGTATGTTCAAAAAAAAAAAGAAAATTTCAAGGTAATCTTAGTTACATGTCTGGCTTTTTTCATTGACTCTTTCTATGAAGAGAAACCATTTGATCTCCCTAAGATTCGCTTTTGAATTGTAGATGAGAAAGATAATGATCTATAAAACCTTTTTTATTTATGATTTTAAATTTCTCTTAAACTATATTTTAAAATGTAGGTAAAACATAGGCCAATTTTAAAGCTTTGAATTTTGAAATCAAAAATCTTTAGCAATTAACATCTCTTTTAACTTTCTAAAATGCATTTAATTTACTATGTTTGCTTTATTTTAGACAGGGTATTTGATCCTTATTGCTGTTATGCTGGTATCTCGAACATATTGTGATGTTTGGATGATTCAGAATGGGACACTCATTGAAAGGTACGTATCAATCCATTCACCCTCCTCTTATGTATATAAAATCCTAATTTGTCTCATTTAAGCACTGTCTTTGTAAGCAAAAAGTAGATTCTAAATTAGGTACAGGATACTTAAATGATGTGCTTGTTCATTTACTTAAAAAAATACATATTGCTGGTTTCATATATGTCTGTCAGGCATTGTGCTACTTGATATTAGTGGTATGTGTATGTACACACCAGTGAACAGGAAAAATTTTGTACCAAGGCTTGCTGAGCTGAGAGTTTATGGGGGATTAGAGATAGTGTAACCAAAAATTAAAATGCAATGTAACAAGTGCTATAATGGGGATTTAAAAGAGTAACCAAGTTGGATACCTGAAATTAATAGATAATTTGGAGCAAAATACCAAAACATTTCAGTGAATTACATTGAGCACATTTATTAGAAAGGAAAAATTCTTAGGCCAACCTTTCTGTTTCTGAATTTAAGTGCTTTTTATATTTTCTCATTATAGTCTTTCTATATATTGTTAATCACTGCATTTGATGATTTTGGATTTAAAAACTTCAAAAATGTCAGGTAGAATATCATAGGTAATTATAACCATTCACCATTTGTCTGTTAATAAAGAAGTTGTTATGATACCAATTTGAATATCAGAGTAAAAAATTGTTTTTCTTGTGGGCTGGGAGGTTAGCCCAGTGTCAGAATATTTATCTAGCATTGCATGAAGATATTCTGACCTTTCATGTGATTTGTAAAGATTTTTTTCCTTTATTTTATCTGTGATTTTAAAGCCTGTTCTATTGATAAAAATAAAATCTTTCAAGTAATAGTATTTTCTTGTGGTAAAAATACACAGGTTACCTCCGTTGTGACCAGTATCATAGTGTATATTAGTGTAAAATTAGTCACATTTTAATTATAAAGAATTCCATATGGTAACAATATAGAAATTAATTTTTTTTAGAAAATTTCCCCCTTTTATTTAAGTATTTTGATTTCATATTTTTGTTATCCCAAATAATAATAATATTTTTATAAAATAGGGATTTTCAACTTTGATTGAATATGTGGTTAGTTTTAATTTTTTCAAATACTTTGTAACCTGGAAAGAAAAGGGATTGCCAGGAGAAAGTGGTGCATTCTTGGTGTTGATGGGCAAGTAGACATTATTATGTAGTGTGAGCCTATTTGTAATTCTATTAGATAGTATATTGAGATACTCGGTTTTAAAATTTAATTAAAACTTTTAATAGTTTTCATTTTTGACAAATTGCTTAAAGTTTTTTGAACATTATTTTGATATTTTTCAAACTTATAAAAAATGTTGCATGAATAATATAAAGAACTTCTTGTGCTTCTAACCCATATTTACTACTTTTTGTAAAATAGTTGTTTTAAGGTTGTTAACTTTCTCCTAAGTAAATATTTTTGAGCCTCTGCTACATATGAGATTTTTTGGGGGGTTTTGCTGGGGATTGAATTCAGGTCCCTGCACTTGCTAGTTAAGTGCTCACCACTGAGCTAAACCCCCAGCTTCATAAGATCTTTGATATTTGGTTAGATTCTGATATTTAATATTTGGTCAAACTAAAAGTTTTAAGATATGCATTATGAGGTGGCACACTTTTATTTGAAAAATTAACACATTTCTTTATCTCACTATGAACGCTACATTGTAATTAGATTTATCCACCTTTACCTTTTTGCGTCTTCTAAAGTAGGTCTAGATTCATGTATTTCTGCTAAAAGGAGTCTCCAAGAGACTTGTTGTGGTCCTTAATGTACTTCATTTTAGTCTTCATATTTTAGGCTTGTTTGTGAGTAATGGATAAATGACTGCAATATAGGCAAATCTTAATAGGATAGACATCTTTTTAAGGTGGAAATTATAGTAATTCCATGGTACAGAGGAGAACCTTTCATAACTTGTTGCTGCTTTATCTGACCATAAAGACATATTTTATTTTCACCCATTTGTCAATAAGGAATATTTTAAAATTACCAGCCTTCTTTTATAAAGATCCTTATGTATTCCAGGAGAAACAATGATTAGAGCTATTGTAAAATTACCCTTTATTATTTTTCTTTTGCAGTGGAATAATAAGCAGAAAAAAGGCTTTATTCAAGAAACCATTTTTTAAATTTATAGCTGCCACTCCAATGGTAAACCATTCCTGAATGATGATGGCATGCACTTTACCAAGATTTTATAATCACGTTTCACAGCTTGGGCAGCACTAAAGCACTTCAGTTTTATGTTAGTTTGGTTCAAGTAATTTTAACTTAAATTTCTAAACTTTTTGTACTGTCTTAATTGCTTAATATCTCTAATATTCTTATTGCTACAAACAACATTTTTGTATGGTTTCACTTTAACTTCCTGCTAGTTCAGTTTTTAAAACTTTTTGCTTTTTAAGGGTTATATTAAAATTGGACTATTAATTTTTCCATTTGTCTCCTGTAATATTTCCCAAAGTATTGTCCAAGGAAATGCTACATGTTATAAACCCCTCTAGGATCTTATTATATACTAAATTATTATATATAAAATGATCTTATTATATATTAAATTTTTTGAGAACGTGTTTGGTAAAGACATGTGTTAACTTTGTTTAACCCAGATTTCCCCAAATTTATTTACCTCATGAAAAGGAAATTATTTCTTTAGCATCTATCTATCACTTTTTGGGGGGAAGTGGTTGGGTTTAAATTATTTAGTTCACTGTTTCTCCAAAAACATTTTGTGATACTTGCAAATGTTAGTAAGAATTGTTGAAAAAAACAGTTCTGTGATCAAATAAATTATACCTCTTTAGTAAATCACAGAAATATCTTACTAAGAGGTTTGTTACTTATATAATAATGGCTTTCAAACTTTTTAATAAAGTAGTAGAACCCTTAGTCTAAATTCTCAATTTATATTTTGAATATAGTGATATGTAAAACAGATTGAAAGCAGATGAAAGAGGAGCTGGTTCAGCTGCTGTGTCAGGGGTCCTGTAGCCTCTACAGAACCATTCTGGGTCTTCCCTGATCTGTCATTTAGCCCCAGAGTTGGCAGAGTAGGACCCACAGGTGAGGTGTCACCCAGACCATCTCTTTAGGTAAAATTTCTTTAAAACACACCCAGGTTCATTCTTGACTGCTTTTACTTTACAGTGGCAGGCGTGTGTAGTTCCAACAGGGACCTTTTGGCCCACAAAGCCTACTCTTAACCCTTTAAAATAAAAATTTGCTGATCCCTCACTAGTTAGTATTCATATAAATGGGAATCAGGATGTTAAAATATTTAAAAACAGACAAATGCTACTTCGTTATATCAGAATGCTACTTCGTTATACTAAACTATTCCTAGGGTTGGAAACTTATTACTTGTTTAATTGTATAAACTTTTGTGGCAGTTTAACCACCCCACCCCACCCGCTTTGTAAATTTTGGCATTTTTCTTAAGGGCAGTCATCACTCTCTTCTGCCGTGCTGGGAGTGGGGATGAACTCAGGGCCTTCGCCTTGATGAACAGTGTCCCTGACACTGAGCTACATCCCCAGCCCTTAGTTATCCTTCTTAATTTGTCATTTATAGAGTGAGGTTCAAGCAAGCTTTTTTAAAATGATGACATTTCAAAAGTTTCAGACATGATTTTATAAAAAGATGTTTTTTGTATCATTTTTTCCTGTTCTTTCGATTCATTGGAAATTTGTAGGAATAATTTTTAAAGCTTTACAGATGTCTTCTTAGTATCTTATTTTGCTTTTTTGCAACTAACACATTGCATGTGGTGGTTTGCAGTGGTATCATTGGTCGTAGCAGAAAAGATTTCAGGAAATACTTGTTCAACTTCATCGCTGCAATGCCTCTTGTAAGTTTAATTCTTTAAAAATCATACTTCATCTTGTTATAATATTTAGATATTTACTTATTAAATTCCTTTAAAATTTGTGATACAGTACTAGGTTTCAATTTTGATTTTAGTTTTGTAATTGATAGCCTGATTTTTCAATTTAAACCTTTACTCTAAAAGATAAATTGTATTTGGTACAATTCCATTTATTATACACATAAAATTTGTTTGTTTGTTTTTAACATTCAGATAAGGTTTTCTGAAATGTTTAGTAGCATTGTGATGGCAGTAGTTTCACAGTGTGACAACCAAAAATGTTTTCGGATATTGCCAGACTGGGAGTTAGACAAGGGGGTGCAAATTGGCCTAGTTGAGAGCTATTGCTTAGGCCATTATCTGTTAGAAGTGGATAAATAGAAAATTTATGATAAATTGAAATTTAGGATCCAAACTTATTAAAAATAAATTGTTCAGTATAATACATGATTTTCTTAGCTTGGTTCATATTTTTATTTTATTGGTCTTGTAAGAATTTTAGTGTTCCTAATTTGGAGCTAGAAAGAAGCTTGGTTCTAAAATCCAGTTAAATTGAAAATATATAAGAAATTCTAGTTTAATAAAGTTGAAGGATGGGAATACATAGATTTTAGACTTTCTAACTAATAAATTGAGATAAGCAACACAGATATAGTAAGTCTTCAACTTAGGATCGAGTTCTGTTCAGTTCAGAGAGCAATAAATTGGAGTTGTTACTAAGTCTGACAAAATCTTACACACTTTTGACACAGATATATAGTATAAAGCATTAAAAAACCAAACACCCACAAATACTGTAAATAAACTATTTTTACTTTTACAGTTACCTTAAAATGGTAAGGTAGACATGTGAGCTACTTCCACAGTTTGTTCGTGTCTAAGAATGTTCCTAATGCCAGGTTCATTAGTAACTGTGAAAGCTCACAAGTTGAATGTTCCTTAGTTGGAGACTTACTGTACCAAAGATTGAGATTCAACAGAAGACCAGTATTTTCCAAACACTGCTTTATAACATTTTTAATGGAATGTAAATGTGTGAGTTTGGCACTATCGAAGAATTAATTTTAATATAATGATGGAAAAGATTAGTAAATATTATTAAAAATAGGCAAGATTATTCTAAAAATTTGGAAAATAGTATTAATTGGTATTTTTTAAACAAATATATACACAATGTTTATAGAATTCCATTGTCTAGGTTTGTAGTGCAGACAGTAGGAAACAGAAGGTATAAACATGAACGTCTGAACTCCTAAAGGCAAATTTTGGACTTTTTTTGTTTTTGGACATTTTTTAACAAAAGAAAAAGATGTCAAGCTATGTCTTATAATTAAAATTATTCTAAAATGAAGTTCCTATTAAACCTTAGCATAGGATAATTAAAGCCAGTTGATGTGATTTAGTTTGTTCTCTTTATATTGTTATGAATTCTAAGTAAAACAACATAATTTTATCAGTGTACACCATCATTTATAAAAATTATAGGACTTGAGGATTCAGCAAATGCTAGAGAAGTAAATTATAATTTAGTAAGTAGAAGTAAAGCAAAACTGATGTTTGTTTGTTTGTTTGTTTTAGATCTCTCTTGTTAATAACTTCTTGAAGTATGGGTTAAATGAGCTCAAACTGTGCTTCCGAGTGAGGCTCACTAGATACCTCTATGAGGAATATCTCCAGTAAGTGATAATCTGTTTTAAAGTTAAAAGTAGTTAAACTAAACAGTAGTATTTGTGTATTGATGATAGATGTTTTTCTTATTTATTGGATAGATATGTTTTTCAAGAAAATGGCTCTCAGACTGGGAAAGACCTCTCAATAATTTGGAATCTCATCTCGGCTGTTCCATTAGTTGTCAAGCCATCCTTCTCTGGACTAGTTTGTTCACTCTAAAATAAATTAGGACAATCCTTAGGGTTTCCAGACTTTTTACGTATCTGCACTAGGCAGTATAATGTGAATATTTTTGTTTTGTTTCTAAAACTACTTGTTTTAAAATCATTTTCTTACTGCTATTTTAGGGCTTTCACATACTATAAAATGGGAAATCTGGACAACAGAATAGCTAATCCAGACCAGCTGCTTACACAAGATGTAGAAAAATTTTGTAACAGTGTAGTGGATCTATATTCAAATCTTAGTAAGGTAAGTTTTTCTGTTTTTTTTTTAATTATTTGCTACATTTTTTGAATTTTGAATCTAAGCAAATTTACATAGAATTGATTTGCTAGAACAGGATATATGTACATGCATATATATATTTAATGCTTTCATAAGAAAATTAGTGTTATAATTTAATTATATAAAAATTTAATTTTTTCTCTATTTTTAAAGGTGATTTGGCTCAGAATAGATAACCTAATGCCTTAAAAGGATTTTGTGAGAACTTTGAAGGCCAATTTCAGTAAAACAACAAACATTTGAATTCTCTTCTCTTTACTTGTGTACTTCTAACAGTTATTAGAAATTGATGTCAATCTATGTTTCCAATTCCATATCCATAAATCTAGATGAGGGACTTCCTACTCATTTCTCTGCATCAGCATCCCTAATTCTAACAGATCATGTAAGTTGTCAAAACATATTTATAAGATGTAAGTTTATTTTAGTTTTCTAATTACTGTCTTTCCTTGTCTCAGAATATTGCCAAAATTCTTGATTCTGATAGGTTTCTATCTTCCTGACAGTTTCTTCACTTCTTTCTTGTCTTATTCATCTCACCACCCTTACACTTGTGGTAGTCTTCTCATTAAACTATCTTCATTGTCATCGTTCCCTGCCTGCATTGACTAGCACATGTAGTGGCACCTGTGAGATTGTCTGCCCCTACCCCTCCCGTCTTCACTGAGATGCTCCACTTTCCCCTCTAATCCACATGACTGCTGTTGGTCTGGGATAGGAGCTTGTCTCAAACTGGTCTGATATGGCATCTTTTCCTCTGGTCACCATTGAGCCAAATATCCAGTCTTGGGACAAAAAGCTGTATATAAGGACTGGCAACTGGGTCATATGTAAGACTCCGAATACTCCTGTTTCAGCCATGTAGGGGGAGAGGAGAGCACATTCTTGGAAAAGTGTGGATCTGTAGGAGCTTCCTCCTTGCATACAGACCACTACTAAGATACTTTTTTTCTTCCCACTTAGCTCTCCAGAAGCCTTCAGTAACTAATCTCAAGCTCTAGGAAACTCTCACAGCTACAGAGTTCCTAGCTCAGTAATTCACCTTTGTTTTCTGTTCCCATTAGGATGTTTCAAGTTTGTTCTGTGTATAGGGGAGTGTAGGAGGAAGTGAATATATAAAACTGTTGAGGTAATTTTGTAACCAGTTTCATAGACAAATTATTGTGTGTTTTTTATATCGTGGCACTTGAGCAGATCTGTAGCTCAGGTCTTGTCACATCTACAATAGAGAAGAATGTTATCTAATGAATTATAATGTCACTCTGTATTACCATATTTGCTGTTTGAAACATCTAATTTATCTCTGACTTAAATTATGAGATATTTTTGTCAGTAACTTTGAGTGGGGGGGGCTGAAATTGGAATTGAACCAAGGGCCTGGTGGGTACTAGGCAAGCACTCTACAACTGAGCTACATCACCAGCCCTTTTAAAAAAATATGTTTCAAGACAGGGTCTTGCTAAGTTACCCAGGCTGGCCTGGAAATTGTAATCCTCAAGCGTCTGCCTTGAGTAGCTGGGATTACAGGCATGGGCTACCATGTCTGGTTTGTCAATAACTTCTAAATGTACTTGAATTTTACAAGTATTTCTACTTTGTTAATATATAAGAAAAAAAGGTGGAAAGAAAAAGTAGATCTTAGCATTAGCCAATTCATAAGCCAAGTCATCTGTCTTGTAGTAATGTGGATGTTAGTCAAAAGGGTTAGCTGTAGACTTACAGTGAATGAACACACTTGGAGTCCCTGGTGCACATTTCAAAGTGTGCCCTACTCACGGTACATCAGTTGAGTTGTCTCTAAGTGAGGGACAGTACTTTAATGTATTCTAGTTCTAGAAGCTTAAGTTTTATATCCAAAAATTAGCTTAATATTCCCCCTTGATTATTTCAGTGTATAATTGTTCTAATGTAAGTAATTGAGTCAATATTATACCAGAAATAGCCTCTCATTTTATAGGTAAAGATGTATAGAAACCAGAAAAGTGGATAGCAGATTTGGGGTACCAACTTGGGTAATTTTGCTCAGTGTCTTTATATTATGTTGTATGTTACTGACTGACTGTTGGTTATCACAGTAGAGCTATCTTAATTGCTGAAAAATGGTAAGAGTTTCTCCCACTTAACTGTCATTAGACATTTTTCAGGCTATCTCTATTTTGAGTTTCTTGAGATAAGAACTGTATTTTTTTGTGCATTCATTGATCTGTGTCATATGTGGGAACTGTAACATGTTCATAATTATGTATTAAATTTTGAATAACATGTCATATTTAACATGTATGAGTTATCAGTCTAGCCTAGGCAATCTAGTTCATTGGTCTAATTCTGGGTATTCTAATATTTATTTTACAGCCATTTTTAGACATAGTTTTGTATATTTTCAAGTTAACAAGTGCAATTGGAGTTCAGGTGAGTTCACTTTTATTCTGCCATTTAAATTGCTATATTACTGTGTTGTGAATAGCTTGATCTAAGAATTTTTTCTATCTCAAAGTACATGTTTTCACTTTATATACTGATGATTTTAAAAATATTCTCATTTTGCTTTTCAATTTTTCTTAATGCAGAATTACATGAATTTCTTTTTTTCTGGCACTAGTCGGAAGCACTTAAACATTGAAAATAGTGTCACTTGTTTTTGCAAACTAACTTCTAAAAAGAAATTTTGAGACAGCTGTTTTAATGTAAAATTTGAATGCTAAAATATCAGCAATATATTTAGAATAATAGTTTCAAGAATATTTTACAATAATATTAAATTATGGGCTAGCCTATGAGCTTTATCATCCTGTCTCTGATACTGGTGATGGCAAAAATCACCTTTAAATTTTATGAGTATTCTCATTGAAATCTAACTGTAGCCATTTAATAGGTGATGTTATATATTTATAACAGCCACATGATAGTGTGGTTATTTTATGTATATATATGCATTTGTAGTTGATTAATAAATAATTTACATAGTGGTATTTGTTGCTTTCCAAAGCACTGGGTAAAACAGTTTTTTTACTTTAAATTCTCTTGTCTATCTTTCTAACCTCTTGCTGTCTCATGATCCAGATTTAATCATTCTCATAGCTTGTTTTACTATGTAAATGAGTGAATAGATCTAATCCCTCTTGTCTCTATGCTCTAATATACTTCATATGTTTTTATAATATTTAAATTGTCTCCATGTACAGTATATCTGTTATCTGATTTTGCATTTCTTAAAAGCGGTTTTAGTTATTCTCTGTAGATATATAGCCTATCTTTATACCAGTTGTTGAATCCATTGAATTGGGTTTAATTTTTAAAAATCTTGAATACATACTGTATTTCATATATATTATATTAGATAAATGAAAAGGTAAATTCGTGAGGAAGAGAAATTCTGGTATTTGAAAGAGTTATTCAAACAATGATAACATAGAGCGCTAAGTCCAATGATGGATGTTTCAGTGAAGTAGTGCCTGGAGGAATTGGAGCTGATATGTGAGCATTGAAAAGAGATAGACAGGTGTCTGTTACATACAGCAAGCTTGCCATACATAAGGATGACCTCACTGAATGGCCTTTTCAGAAGACAATTATTTCAATATGGCAGAGCACAGGCTACATTAAGAATGAAGGAAGGGCCTACAAAGATCTTGGAAAGGTAAATTTGAAGCTTGTTAGGATTGTCAATGGGTATGAGGTCATTTTATAAAATTACTTGCTGGAAGCAAAATGTACAAGCAGGCAAGGGCAGAGAAAGATTGTCTGGGGGAGTTGAGCTTGAAGCATCTACTCAGGAGTGAGCTGAAGATGTGTGGTACTTATTTGGTGATACTGTCATGGATTTATAGGAGTGATGGAACTAGAGGTGTAAATTTGGAATGAGATGAGAGCTGAGGAAGGAACCTGAGGGAATATTAACATTCAAAGAAAAAGCAAAAAAGAGATCTGAGAATTACTATGGAATTATGAGAGAATTCCAGCTGAAGAGTGCCACGGAAAAAGTAAGAACTGTAAATAGGAATTTTTATATCCCACAGAAAAAGTAAGAATTGTAAATAGGAATTTTTATGTGAACAAATGAAGGAGAATTGGGGAAGGAGCTGTAGTAGTTGAAAGAACAGTTAAGGAATAGAAGTGTAAAGGCTAATGTATACTTTTTCAGGAAAGAAATGGAAAAAATTAACCAAAGCAGCAGTTTCTCTCCAAAGTCATTGGAGTTAATTATCCCATGAACTTTATTATATCCTTGAGTTTTGTGTGTCTTTCTCTGTCAATGATAATAGGGCCCAGCGAGCATGTTAGCCTACTTGCTTGTCTCTGGGTTATTCCTGACTCGACTTAGAAGGCCCATTGGTAGGATGACAGTAACTGAGCAAAAGTATGAAGGCGAGTATCGGTACGTTAATTCCCGACTCATCACAAACAGGTAAGGAGGAGTATGTGAATGCTATACTGGAAATTCATTTTTATAGATAGCAGTGTCATTTAAACTGACTTAAAAAATGCTAGTAATGTTGTTACCAAAATAGTGTGTTTACTTGTTTTGAAAATACATACTATGAAGAATATTAGTTTTGTAAAGTACTAGTAATCAGTCCTCCATATTAAAAACCTTTTATCATGTTAACCATGCTGTAGCCCTCATTTACCTCTTTATATTTTCTGTTGACTAATTTCCTGTTCATTTCAATTTAATTAGGATACAATCAAATTTCCTTCAGTACTTGTTCGAAGAAAATTTCACCTCCGTTTATCCACAAATATTTTAAATTTGAGACTATGTTTGCAGTGCTGTCTTCACTCTGACTGCATGTTTCTTCCTATTTTGCCTGTACTTCTACCTGTTTTCCAGATAGCTTTGAAATCTAGAATAAGAAGAAGAAACGTAGGCTTTAGAGCCTGCCATACTAATTGCAAAGTCACCTCCTCACTTAACAGTTATATGTTACATGATTTTAGCGAGTTATTCATAGCCTTACTGTTCTTATTTATGGTCAGTGGATAATACAGAGTCATTATGAGGAAGCTTCTAATTTTGTTTTTGATATGGAGCCAAGTACTCAATGAATTTTCTCCTATACTGATCTGCCATCCTTAAATCAATTTTGAGGGCCCTAATGTTTACTCAGTACTCTGTAGGCTACCTTATAAGAATTAATAAAGTTAGTTAGGAAATTACTCTCTCAATAGTCCCCTCTTTCCTTATTTGCGTGGATTGTTAAAATGCTACCAGTTGTATATGGGATTTTGCACTCCTAAGAGGACAAAAGAAAAGAGAGTTAAACAGAGAGGTGGCTTGCCAAGTAAATTAAAGGTGGTAGCAGGTAAGAGGATGCTTTTTACTACAAGAAACAAAACATGACTCATAACTCCCCAGCAGCCAGAACATTTACTGATTGACATAATGATTCATAACTCAGAGCAGTTTGAGGCCCAGCAGGATCAGGGATCTGGCTTTTGTTGATGCTGTTGGCTCTGCCTTCCTTTGTATGCTGCTCCTTTCCTCAGTTGATTCTGCTTAGCATCACAATATAACAAAAGCAGTTCCAGGTTTCACTAGCTTTTCTCCCTTGCAAAAAGATCTAGAAACAAAAAGGGGCCATTTCTTCTGGTGTGTCTTTAGGAGAGAAAAGAAACCTTTCCCAAAAGGTTCATAGCCACATTTTCCTCACATTTCATTGGCAGAATTACCACTTGTCCATGCTTAAATCAGTGACAGCCAAAGACTGTTTGGGATCTGTACCCTGTGGATGGAGTAGTCAGTCAAAAGTGTTAGGATGTAGGATGTACAGGAAAGGATACATAATCTTTAAGAAAATTTGGGTTCTCTTAGGAAGAGGTACTAGGAAAGAAAAGATGTTTGATGGGCAGCCATCAGTATTCTAGGATTTTCATTCAGATTTTTAATTAGGACTAAAAGGACTGTGTTCAGGGGGACTCTTTACTTTCCTCCATAGGCTTAGATGGACAGAGGCAGTAGAAGGAAGTTTTTAAAAGTAATTTTAGTTGTAGAATTGTGAGATTTGCATGCCCTGGGATTCTTGTACTGGGGATCTATATCATTATGTTAAGGAAATTCTGATACATAGAATAGAAGTGATGTATCTTTATGGAAAGTTAATTTTACCTGAGGAAAGAATTGAAGAAAGAGATGCCCTATTTTTATAATTGAAAAAATATAGATGTGTTTTGAAGTAGATTATAAAACTCACAAATTTTTAAGGAAAAGAAAGTACTTTTAAGAAACATTGTGTGTTTATTGAAGACTGCTTCTTCTGTGTCTTCTAGACTTCATGTAAATATTTACTTTCCTCTGCTATAAGAGGTACTTTGCTGGAATAGTTTACATTGTACTTACATGTTGGAAAGATTATAAACTTTGGAGTCAGATAGGAGTTTTAATTTTAGCTCCTTGATTTGCTGGCTGTGTAGCTTTAACAAATTTGCTTAATTACATTGAACCTTTTTTGTATCTATTCAGTGACCTCCTTTTTTTCTAGTCAAGGTCTTTGTGGCCCTTGTAGATCTATTGAAGCCAGATCAAGAAAAGGAGAATTGCAAGGATATAGTGGGTATTTTAGTCACTTTCACTTCACTGGGATAGAATATCCAGCACCCAGAATTAAAGGAGAGGTTTGTTTTGACTCATGTTTCAGTCCATAGTCAGCAGATTCTAAGGCAGGAAGGGCAGGTGGAAAGGTCTGGCAAAAGAAAGCTGCTCATGTCACAGTGGCCAGGAAGCAAAGAGAGAGGGGAGGAGCTGGGGAAGGGTATATACCCATCCAGGTTACACCCCCCAGTCCCTGTCTCTAACCAGGACCCACCTCGTAACAGCAAGCCAGCTGTAGAGCTCCCATAATCTAGTCACTTTCCACAAGCCTGTCTCTAAGAGCATGAGGCTTTAGGGGGGACCTTGTAGATTCAGACCACAACAGTGGAGCTTCCAAGGGTAAGAATAATGACAGTGTGTATAGGCCTCCTGGAAGGTGGCAGCGTGAAGCCATCAGGACGTAGCCCACTTTTCTGCTTTTCAAAGGTTGAATGTCAGGGTATCACTACTTACTTTTTCCCAAATGGTGTTCTTTGAACTCACTTGTTTGGTCTGTACTTTAACTTCTAGTCTATGTTTGTCTCAGCCCTGTGTTTGTTTATGTATATATATATGTATATACATATAATATATATATATATATACATATTTTTATATATATATATACACACACACATATATATACTTACCAATGACATGAGTATGTATATGTATGTATATATATGTATAATACATATATTGTGTGTGTGTGTATGTATGTATGTGTGTGTGTGTGTGTGTGTGTGTATATATATATATATATATATATATATATATATATATATAGTGATATTTTCCTTCTTTGTCTTATTTCAAATTCATGAGAATTAGCCCATTATATCTACTTTGGCCAGGCTGCCTGCGACATAGACTGTAGTCCAGCCTGTAGTCAGGTGTGTACCCCTGGGACCCAATAAACAGACCTAGGAGTAGGATCTCAAGTACAGCTCCTGGCTTGAGATGTACAGTACCAGATAAGCTCTTAGTCACAGTATGTGCATTTCAATACGAACATTCAGTTATCAAATACTGTATTTCATTTTTCAGGATAAGATAACATTGAAATTAACTGCTAGAATTTTTTCTTTAACAGTGAAGAAATTGCCTTTTACAATGGGAATAAAAGAGAGAAGCAGACAATCTACTCAGTCTTCAGAAAACTGGTAAGACAGCATACTTGAGACTCATGTATTTATGGAAAGACTTTTTTGGCCTGTACCAAGATGTATATCTCTATGTTTGTATTTTATGTATGTGTGTGTGTGTGTGTGTGTGTGTGTGTGTGTATATATATATTTTTTTTTTTTTTAAATAGCTATCAGGAATGTTATATTTTTAATTAAAATGTGATTTAAAACTATCAGTATATTACATTTTCCATTCGTAAATGGATAGATTAAAATAAATCAGTGTATTTTTATAGTAGCTGCTTAAGGAGGCTTAGTGATAGATTCAGCGATTCACTCATACTTTGTTCCTATAACAATCATGAAAATACAGTGAAGATTATTATGTAGAGTAGGAGCCAGCTAACTTTTTTTTGAAAGGACAGTACTATATAGTAGGTATATATTTTAGGCTTTTCAGTCCATACAATCTCTGTTGCAACTCAGGTGTAGCCATACACAGTATAATACATGAATTAATAGGTGTGGTTGTGTCCTAATAAAACTGTATTTACACAAATGAATGGCAATGTCAGATCAAGACTATGGGCTATAGTTTGCTCACCTTTGATTTAGAATAAAAAACTTTTTTATGAAAGCTTTACTTCATTTTTAATTTACTTACTACTTGGAAAATTTGAATTCAAGTAATTTTATCCATTATTCATTCAAAAGATACTGAGTGCCATCTAGAGTGCTATACAGGTACCGTCATTGAATGCTGATGATAATTAAGTGGTGAACATAATTATAGACAAAATCCTGCCTTCAGGGAGCTAATATTTTAATGGGAGTTTGTGGAATTGCATATGTATTTTAGGTTATTTCTAAAAGTTAAAGAGGTTGTCATTTAAAATTGCTTTATAATTGAATTTTTGCCTTACTATATTTAATATGACTGATTTTTTGGCCTACTCACTGACAAATGTATTTAAGTCAATTTCCGGGGGATGTTGTTTACCAGCTTGGTCTTCACATGGCTTGGTTATGCTCATCCTTTAGGTTTTCAGCCCAAATATTAATACTTCATTGAGGCTTTGCCTTCTCTAACCAGCCTCTTTGAAATAGCCTATAACTGTTGCTTCCTGTTTTTATCATCTATAAAAGCATATAATTGTAGTTTATGATTACCCTCTTTGTTTGCTAGTTTTTCTCCTGTGGTTAGAATGTGAACTCTATGAGCTCAGAGTTTATCCTCGTATTCATTGAGTAAATATTCTGAACATTGTTCTTGTTGCAGAAGTTACTAAGAACGAGCTACCCTGTACTCAGTAAGCCCAAATTCTTGTGGAGAAACAGCCGATAATGTAACCAACTGAATGTTCTATGTAATTTCAGATAGTAATAAATTCTGTGATCAAAAATGAAGCAGGGTAGAGTGTGATAGGGTCTGTTTCCTAGCTAGTTTAACTAGAACGGCTTCCTTTCTTGAGGAGGTGAGGTTTAATCAGAAACCCACATGAAGTGAGGAAGTTAGTCACAAACGTGACTATCTAGGAAGAAATCATTGCTGACAGAAGGAACAGCAAGAGGAAGCCTTAAGACAGGAGTGTGTCTGAGGAAACAGTGCTTTTGTGCTCAGCGAGAAGGCACAAAGAGGGGCAGATGAACTTGAAAGTAGAATTCGGTCCCAGAACATGCAGCACCTTCACTAATCTGATAGATGGATAATTTGAAAACACTAAAACTCTAGAATGAAAAACATTTTTAGATTTGTAAATTTGAGATAGTGCATACTCAGATCAAAGCTACAGACTTAGGCTGTGTGACATTGATTTACTTTAGGATTCTTCTGTTTCAGTTGAGTTTAATGTAATTCTTAGGATAGCCAGGTGTCTCTATCAAAGCATTGAATGCCTCTCTGGATAGCTAATGTTTTATTCTAATTAGCTCATCCCTCTATTCTTTTTGCTTTGATTTTTGATCAGTTTCAGGGTATATTTGCTTTGTGATCAACATTGTATTCAGCGAAGTGTGGTATACGGTATAATCATATCATAGGCATTCAGAAAATAGTGAATAAATGAATTATATAGTTTGTTATATCACGATAGGCATATATATATATATACACACATTATATATATGTAGAGAGAGAGAGAATATATCTTTGTTTATTTATTTGTTTTTGTTTTCTGCCAGGTGGAGCACCTACATAATTTTATTTTGTTTCGGTTTTCTATGGGTTTCATTGATAACATAATTGCCAAATGTAAGTATGTTTTAAAAAGATGACATAATGAGATTTTTGGGAAAAGTGGAATAATGGTAACATTTTACATCTAAACTGTTTTGTTTCAGACATTGCTACTGTTGTCGGCTATGTAGTTGTCAGTCGTCCTTTTCTAGATTTATCTCATCCACGACATCTCAAAAGTACACATTCAGAGCTGTTAGAGGTAAAGTAATAGTAATAATAGAATGAAAATTTAAAAATTAAAAAAAGCTTTATTTTTAGTTTTAGAAATGTAAGTGAAAACTAATACTTACTTCTATTTAAGGATTACTACCAAAGTGGACGAATGCTTTTGCGAATGTCTCAAGCTCTGGGTCGAATAGTTTTGGCTGGACGTGAAATGACTAGATTAGCTGGGTAAGATTAGCAATAATGAACAATTGCAGAGAATAATTTTTAAAAATGTGTTGTCCTTAATGATTGTGCCATGCTGAGGTTAAGGTAAGGGGGCATCATTTCTACTGTAGGAAACTGGTTTTGGTAGAAAAATAAGGAATATTTTTCTCAGACAGTGAACATTTCATATTTCCTGAAGACAGCTGTTTTGAGCATTACCCTAGATTAGTGATTTTTCAAGCTGTCCGTTTTATGGACCCTGCCATTTGTTAAGTTGTAAAATGATGAATAATGGCAATCTGTTCTTAATTTACAGAAATTTAAGTTAATGAGCAGAATTTTCTCACTTCTTTGTTACATCATTCTTAGGGTTTTTTTTAATACCAGCTTCTTAGCAAAATAAACAGAGATGAGGTTGATTTTAATGAAAGACCATGAAAAGTTAACTTTGTTGGTGCCTTTATAGATCTAGTCATGTTACCTGGTAGAAACATTGTTTTTCAGCCATGCAACAGAATTGAATACTGTATATCAGCATTGCAAACTAATAAAAAAGGGCAGGTATGGTATGAAAACTTGGCCATGATTTTAAAAGCACCTTAAATTTCTGAGTACATGAGGACATTTGATGACTTAAGAACTTTCCTAGGCTTGTTACTTTTCTTTGCTAGGACAAAACACCTGATAGCCACAACTTACAGGAGGAGAAGTTTATTTTTGGCTCACGGTTTCAGAAGTTTCAATCTGTGATTGGCAGGCCCAAAGGCAGAAACGGCATAGTGGAAGGGCCTGCAACTGAGAAAAGGAGGAAAGGTGCTCATGTCGCGGTGGTTTGGAAGCAGAGCGAGGAAGGAGGCGCTGGGGAGGGACATACATCCTTCCAGGTCTTGCCTCCAGTGACCCACCTTCAGCCAGGCTGCACCCTTAACAGCAAGTTAGCTGTGAATGTATCAATCCACTGATGAGTGTAGCACACCCGCGATCCAGCCCCACCTTCCAGAAGCCCGCCTCTAAACACACGAGGCTTTTGGGAGACATTGTGGATCTAAACCATAACATCCATCTTCATATTTCTTCCTTTTTTCTTTCCTGTGACAGTTAAGGAAAGGTAGAAGTTGTAAACCATGATAAGGAGTCTTTCTCTTGAGGATGCCGATATTCCTCCTACTTTAATACCGTTTCTCATGCTTTTATAGCTCCTGGCATGTGCAGTAAATCTGTTCCTTAACAAGATTTCTTTTTTTAAGGCACTTTCTTTCTTTTAAATCACTTTATTACATGTGGTTGATCTATTAAAATCGTACATATTTAATGTGTACAACTTAATGAGTATGTGGGTAAATTATATACCTATTAAGCCATCACTACCATCAGGACCATAAATATATCCATTGGATTCCAAGGTTTCCTGTAGGAGGTTCCGCTTGTTATTCATAAAAAATCTCCTTTGCCTCTGTGGTGCATAGTACTTTCTCTTTGATCATCATGTCATTTGTATACTCTCCAACCTCTTGTCCTGAGTTTTGATTTTTCTCTGTTGCCCCAGTGATTGCCATTGAATGGGGAGAACTGTCTCTTTTCCCCTCTTCAGAGTAAGAAGAGGGAATACCCTCAGGTATTCTCTGTTTGTAGCAAGGCAGCATGTATTTTGACATACATTTTCTATATTTTTTCCTCAGATAGACCAGCTTTATACATACTTTAAGCAGGAACTAGGGAACCACGCTTTCTAGGTCTGAGAATGTACTGATAATCGTCCTTCTATAGTGTCCATAAAAATCTTCCTTAAAATTCTTTCAGCAAGTAACCATCTTGTCTTGCCAGTTACTGAAGTGTCATTTCGTTGAGGTGGGGCTTCCCTGAAACTTCTTCCCTTATCCTCATGTTCCTGCTCTCTTACTGAAACATTAAGACAACATGTACAATATTCTCATTAATACTTTATGTTGATGTGACTTCTTATTAAAACCAAATCATAATTTTAGAAATGCAGTTAGATTTATATAAAATGAAAGCTTTTGCTATTCGAGGCTTCTTCTGTTTCCATATAAATTCTAGTATTGTTTTCTCTAGATCTGTGAAGTATGCTGTTGGTATTTTGATTGGAACTGCACTGAATCTGTATAACAGTTTTGGAAGTATGGCCATTTTAACAATATTGATTCTACCTAACCAGGAGCAGAGGACATCTTTCCATTTTCTGGTATCCTCTTCAGTCTCTTTTTTCAGAGTGCTATAATTTATATGGGAACAGAAGAAGCCTCAAATAGCAAAAGCAATACTGAGCAATAAGACCAAAGCAGGTGGCATAGAAATCCCAGACTTCAAGCTATACTACAAAGCAATAGTAATAAAAACGGCATGGTACTGAAATAAAGATAGACACGTAGACCAATGACACAGAATTGAGAACACAGAAACTTCTCCAGACATATTCAATTATATGATTTTTGACAGAGAATCCAAATACATACGTTGGCGGAAAAATAGCCTATTTGACAAATGGTGTTGGGAAAACTGGTTGTCAATTTGTGGAAGAGTGAAATTGGACCCATATCTCTCACCATATACTAAATTAAAGTCAAAATGGATCAAAGATCTAAAATTAAGACAGAAACATTAAACCTCCTGAAGACAAAATAGGTAAAACACTTGAAGACATAAGAGTAGGAAAGGACTTCCTAAACAGAACCTCAGTAGCACAGGAAATAACAAGAATCAACAAATGGGACTACATTAGACTAAAGAGTTTCTGTACAGCAAAAGAGTCAATTAGGAGGGCAAAGAGAAAACCCACAGAATGGGAAAGAATCTTTGCTAGCTGCTACTCAGACAGAGGACTAATATCTAGAAGATACAAAGAACTAAAAAAAATTGAACTACCTAAAATCAATAACCCACTCCAGATATGGGCCAGAGAAATGAACAGATACTTCACAGTGGAAGAAATACAAATGGCCAACAAACATATGAAAAAATGTTCAACATCTATGGGAACATTTGCTATTTGGGATATGCAAATTAAAACAACTCTAAGATTCTACCTTACCCCAGAAAGAATGGCAATCATGAGGAAGTCAAATAATAACAAGTGCTGGCGGGGCTGTGGTGAAAAGGGAACCCTCCTACACTGTTGGTGGGAATGTAAACTAGTACAACTATTATGGAAATCAGTATGGAGATTTCTCAAGAGTCTGAAAGTAGAAATCCCTTATGACCCAGCCATTCCCCTACTAGGTATCTTTCCTGAAGAGTTTAAGACATCATACTACAGAGATACTTGCACAACAATGTTTATAGCAGTACAATTTGTAATAGCTAAATTCTGGAAGCAGCCTGTATACCCATCAATATATAGCTGGATAAACAAAATGTGGTATCTATACATAATGGAATACTATTCAGCTATAAAGAATGACAAACTAGAGTCATTTGTAGGAAAATGGATGGACCTGGAAAATATAATGTTGAGTGAAATAAACCAGACTCGCAAAGCTGGAATACCATATGGTATCCCTCATTTAGTGAGGTAAAATACAAACAAAAGAAAAGGGTAAACAATGGATACAAAAAGGCAAAGTGTTAGATATAAGCTAATTGACAAAGGGTTCAAGGGAACAAGAGGGCAAAGGGGGAGGGGAATGGGAATCCAGAGGAATAATGATATCTTAAAATAAGAACCTAATAACCCAAACTTAAATCAGTGACATGTACACTGGGTACTATAGTAACTTTATGTAGTTGTGACTTACTGCTTCATTTATGTGGTTGGTTATATTGCCTACTGTCATAAGCAAAAGGCACAAGGTATTGTGGTCTGTAAGCTTGTGTAATGGCCTGTAAGTTTGCATAATTTTTCATAAATTTTAATAAAAATCTAAAAAAAAATGAAAGCTGTAACAGTGGTATGGAGTTGTGATTACAGTTCCTTTTCTCAAAATTTTAGTTTTACTGCTCGGATTACAGAATTAATGCAAGTACTAAAGGATTTAAATAAAGGCAAATATGAACGCACAATGGTCTCGCAACAGGAAAGGGGTAAATATGAATGTCACAGTTTGAGGTCACAATTTTATGTTTTTGCTGACACAGTATGATGCTTTATCAGTTATTTTCCATTTAAGGTGGTGAAGGAATACAAATCATTCCCTTGATACCTGGTGCTGGAGAAATCATCAATGCTGATAATATTATAAAGTAAGTACAGAGAAAATTTCTTTAGTACTGTCAAACTTCAAAGTTGCCTTTCTCCTCAGGCTTATAATTAGCATTTAATGTAAAATTATCTTTTAAAAAACAGCTTTCTGATATCATTGACATAAAATTTTTATGTATTTAAGGTATACAACTTAATGTTTTGTTTATGTATACATTATAAAATGGTCATCGTAGTCATCTATCATTTGTACATTGTTATCATTTGTGTTGTTGTGAGAATTTAAGATCTGTCTCACCAAATTTCAAGTATAGAATGCATTAAGTGTTGTCCCCGTGCTGTACATTAGGTTTCCAGAAACTACTTAGCCTACATTATGGCCAAAAATTTATACCCAGCGTCACCCCCATTTCCCTCTCCCTTGGCCCTTAGCAGCTACTGTCCTACTCTCTGCTTCTGTGAGTTTGACTATTTTAGATTCCACATACAAGTAAGATCATACAGTGTTTTTCTTTTTGTGTCTTGCTTATTTTGCTTAGCATACTGTTCTTCATCTCCTCCATCTAAAAAATGGCAGAGATATCCTTTTTTAAGGCTAAATAGTACTCCATTGTGCATATATTTATTCATACACTATATGTATTTTTATTCCTTTATCATTTGAAGGACATTTAGGTAGTTTTCATATCTTGGCTTGGTGAATTATAACTGCAATGACTGTGAAAGTGCAGATACCTCCTTAAGATACTGTTTTTATTTTCTTTGCATAGTTACTTGGAAGTGGGATTGCTGAATATGATTGTTTTACCTTTAATTTTGGGGGGAGCCTCCATAGTGTTTTTCTTTTTTTTTTGGTGCCGGGGGTTGAACTTGGGGCCTTGCACTTGCTAGGCAACCACTCTAACCACTGAGCTAAATCCCCAGCCCCTCCATAGTGTTTTTCATAATGGCTGTATTAGTTTACATCATTACTGACAGTGTATAAGTGATTCCTTATCTTCACAGGTTGCCAGCATTTATTTACATTTTGTCGTTTTGGTAATTCTCACACCTGAAGTAAGGTGATAATCATTGTCATTTTGATTTGCATTTCTCTGATGATTAGAGACATTAAGCACCTTTTGTTGCCATTCAGATTTCTTCCTTTACAAAGTGTCTATTTAGGCCCTTTGCCCATTTTTAAGAACATTATTTGTAAATTTGCTATTAAACTGTATGAATTACTTACATGTTTTTAAAATTATCTTATTACTTTCCTCTATAGGTTTGATCATGTTCCTTTAGCAACACCAAATGGAGATATCTTGATCCGAGATCTTAGTTTTGAAGTAAGTTTTAAAATGCTCTTATAATAGGTTAATCATCCAGATAGCAGGAACTGAAAAGCTTTTGTCTGAATATATAAATTCATTTTTTACACTTGATTTAGTCTCCAAATCCACAGAATTGCTTTCAAAACTACGTCTTTGAACAACCTAGAAATTATTTTTCTTAATTGACTGCACTTTAAAATTTCAAATACTACTACTATATCAAAAGTATTTTGTAAATAAAGTTCATAGAAAATATATTTAATTGGAATTTCCAATGTGAAATGAATACTTAAGCAAAGAGAATTTTAATCTCTTTAAATTAAAAACATAATTTGGTTTTGTATTGTTTTGACTATGCAGGAGGATTTATACCCATAAAAACAGTACAGAATTTTTATTACCACCAAACTAGTGGAAGAACAGCATAGTATTGCTACAAACAGCCATGTTACCATGTAGTCAGTCAGGACTCAGACCATGTGAATAGTGTGCCTGATCCAATCTGTTTTCTTCATGAAATGGGGATCTGGTAGCCCACATTAGAAAGGAAGATGATGACTTTTTTTTTTTTTTTTTTTTTTTTTTGGTACCGGGAATCGAACTCGGCCTCATGCTTGCGAGGCAAACACTCTAAGCACTGAGCTAAATCCCCAGCCCAATGACTGTTTTTGTGTGACTCTTTGGGTTACTAAACAATATGTCTGTTGTGGTGGTAGTTGACATCCTTATCTTGCTCCTGATTTTAGAGGGAAAGCTTTCAGTTTCTTCCCATTTAATATGTTGGTTGTTGGTTGTCATAAATAGCTTTTATCAGATTGAGGTATGGTCCTTCCATACCTATTTTCTTCAGGGGTTTTAATCATGAATAGGTGTTGGATTTTGCCAGAAGCCTTTTCTGCATATTTTGATATGATCGTGTGTTTTTTGTCCTTGCTTCTTATGTGGTGCATTACATTTGTTGATTTGGGAATGTTGAGCCATCCTTGTTTCCTTGGGCTGAAACCTACTTGGTTATGATGTGTGATCCTTTTGCTGATTTGTTGCCTTCTATTTGCCAGTATCTTATGGAGGATTTTGTATCTGTCTTTATTAAGGAGATTTTCTTGTAGTTTTTCTATTTTAGTTGGGTCTTTGTCTGGTTTTGGCATCAGAGTGATACTCTCTTCCAGAAATGAGTTTGGAAGCACTCCTTCCCTTCCAGTTTCACTAAAAAGTTTGGAGTATTGGTGTTGTAACCTCCTCAAAGGTCTTGTAGAACTCAGCAATCAGTTCATCAGGTCTTGGGCTTTTCTTAGTTGTTAGGTTTTTATTACTGTTCAGTTTCATTGCTTGTAATTGTATTGTTCATACTTCTTATTTCTTCTTGGTTCAGTTTTGGTGATTCACATGTGTCTAGGAATCCGTCCATTTCGTTAAGATTTTCTAATAGGTTGGAGTATAATTTTTCATAGTAGTTACTAGTAATCTTCTGGATTTGGTGATGTCTGTTATGATTTTACCATTTTCATTCCTAATTGTATTGTTGTCTTTTCTGTCCTCCTTTTAATAAGTTTGGTTAAGAGTTTATCCCCTTTATTCTTTCAAAGAACCAGTTCTTCGATTCGTTGATTCTTTGTATCATTTTTTACTTTTGTTGATTTTTTTTTTGTCCCAAATTCATTAATTTCTGTTTTGATCTTCGTGATTTCCTTTCTTAAACTAGTTTGGGTTTGGATTATTGTTATTTTTCTAGTATCTCAAGGGTCATCATGAGGTTATTTATTTGAGCTTACTCTGTTTTTCTAATATGAAGTAAACTTCCCTTATGTCCTATAGGTTCTGGTGTGTTGTACTGGTATTGTCATTTGATTCCAGAAATTGTTTAATTTCTTCCTTAATTTTCTTTCTGATCCATGAGTGTTTAAGAGTGTGATATTAAATTTCCAGGTATTTATAAATTTTCTATGGTTTCTTTTGTGATTGATTTCTAGTTTTAATACACAAATGTCTGATAGTATATACATGGGGTGATTCTGATTCTTTTATATTTATTTAAGCAGGCTCTGTGGACTAGTATGTAGTCTGTTATGGAGAAAGTTCTGTGTGCTGCTGAGAATAGAATACTGTGTAGATATCTATGAAGTCCAGAGTGTGGTTCAGCTAAGATACTTCCTTGTTGATTTTTTTATTTAGTTGATTTGTCTCTTTGTGACAGCAGGGTATTGAGGTCATCCACTATGGTTTTGTTGGTGTTTATTTGATCTTTTATGTCCAGCAGTATTTGTTTTATGAAGTTAGGTGCTCCAGTATTTGGTACATATGTATTTATTTAGAGTTGTTATCTCTTCCTGTTGAGTTGTTCTTTTAACTAACATGTAGTGACCTTCTTTGCCTCTTCTGATCAATTTTAGCTTTCAGTTTACTTTCAGAAAAAGATTGCTTCCTTTCTGGGTCCTGGTGCCTACAATGCTGTTTTCCATCCTTTGATTTTTAGTCTGTGAATTTCTTTTTGGATTAGATGAATTTTTTGAATGGAACAGACTGTTGGATTCTTTTTTTTTTTTTTTTTTTTTTTTTTTTTTTTTTTTTTTTTTTTTTTTTTTTTTTTTTTTTGTTGTTTCTTTTTTTTTTTTTTTTTTTTTTTTTTTTTTTTTTTTTTGGTGCTGGGGATTGAACTCAGGCTCTTGTACTTGCTAGGCAAGCACTCTACCACTTGAGCTAAATCACCAACTCCTGGATTCTGGTTTTTGATCCAGTGTGCCAGGGTGTGTCTTTTTTTATTCGTTTGTTTATTTGTTTTTGGTTCTGGGGATTGAACTCAGGGCCTTGTGCTTGCAAGACAAGCACTCTAACCAATGAACTGAGTCTTGGCCCCCAGTGTGTGTCTTTTAATTGGGGACGTGAGACCATTTACTTGAGTTATTACTGGGAGGTACTGATTTATTCCTGTCGTCGTGGTCTTTTTCTGTTGATGACTCCTTTATTTTTACTTTTTTGTTTAACTACTAGCCGTAATGTATTCATTCCATCTAGTTTTTGGCTTTGTTGGCCTCTGTCTAGGATGTTCTTGAGGTTTTTTTTTTTGAGTGCTGTTTGATGTTCGAGTATCTCTTAAGGTATACTTTGTCATGGAATGTCCGTATTTTCTCATCAATTTTGAAAGACAGTTTTGAAGGTTACACATTTGCTTTTAGGGCTTGAAACACTTACTCCAAACTCTCCTTGCCTTTAAAGTTTGTGTTGAGAGGCCTACTGTAATCCTAATGGTTTACCTTTATGAGTAATTCTTTGCTTTTCTTTGACAACTTTTAAGATTCTGTTTTTGTGTTGAACATCTGGGGTTTTGAGATGTGTCACGGGGAGCTTCTTTTCATCATAGTCATCATAGTTGGTGTTCTGTAAGCCTTGCTTACCTGTATGTTGAAATTTTTCTTTATACTTGGAAACTTTTTGTGATTTCAGTAAACAGATTTTTTTTTTATTCCATGTGTGCTGTCTTCTAATTTCTCTCTGACTCCAATTAACTTTAGATGAGTCTCCTTAGTGTCATCTAATACTTGTTTGATGATTTTTTTTCTTGTTCTGTCATTCTTTTAAAGCCTTCTCTGAGTAATTCATCATGGTTCTCCATTTTTGTCCTCGATTCCAGAAACCTTGTCTTCACATTGGTCATTTCTGCAATTTATGAACTCTATACAGTTTTTTATTTCTGATATTTCTGTCTGACACCTTTCCATGAAGTCTCTTATCTTTGGTAAATTGTAACTCATATTTTGAACCATTTTGTTTAGCTCTTTTAAATTTTTATTTATTTATCCCATATCTACATTGGTCATTTTGCCTGCTAGTTCTCTTGTTTTTTGGGTTATGTCCTCTTTGAACTCGCCAAGTTTCTTTACCTCTTTCTCAATCATTTTATACCATTCCACTTAATTGGTATTTGCTTTCTTCTCCATCAGTGCCTTTTGAGTCTGCTTTAGGAGAGTTAGAAGGTACTGGGGGCCTTTTGTTGCCTTGTTTTCTCATGTTCCTCTGTGTGTGTGTGTGTGTATTTTTCTTTCCCCCTTAATGTTGGGAATTGCAGTCAAATACAGTGTGGAAACATTGGCATTGATATGAAGATCACTTTAGTTAGAACCTGTTTTCCAGGGATGTGTTTGTGGCCTTATTTGTCTAGGGGTATTGTTCACCCCTATAAGCTTTTCAATTGAATTACACTGGACTCTGTCACTTTGTTGTAAAGAGGGAATTTCTGTTGGTTATAACAGTATCATCAGAACCAAGCATGCATCAGTCACACACATCAAAATTTGTTTTGATAATTCACTCTTTTATCAGTGTCCTTTACAGACTGTATTATACTGGGGTGTGTGAGGTATGGGCACGTAAAGAGGAAGGATAAAGGGAAGGGGATATGTCAGTGGGAAGAGGAGAAGATAAGAGATATGTCAGTGGGCAAAAAGAAAATAGGAACCCAGACTCCGTTGGAGTTTTTTTGTAGCTGGATTAAAAGGCTGATATAGAAAGGGTTTGGGAGAGTATTTGTATAGTCAAGAGGATATATGCAGATGGGTTGCAATATATGTAGCGTTTGGGGGAGACTGAGATTTCTGTTGCCTAATAATATGTTTACTCGTAGTTTTGTTTGGTTCCTCTAAACCCAATTTTGTTAAGCATTACCCTTATATGCCTTAATTTGTATTCTCTAATGCATTTACACAGTTTCCTGTTATGTTTATGCCATTAAGTGGTGGTGAGGGGCAAGAAGACAAAATAGTAAGGAGTAGAGAAGGACTAAGAACAAGGGGATTGAGAGTTAAAGCGTAGGAAGGAAGAAAACACGTCAAACAGGAAAAACTTGATTATTATACTTAAAGTATAGTAACCGTCAGTACCAATACAGAAGACACAACAAAAGAATAAGAAAAATGAAACAAAATTGAAAAACATATGTGTGGTGGCACACACCTGTTGTCTCAGCACTTTGGAGGCTGAGGCAGGAAGATTGTCATGAGGTCAAGGCCAGCCTGAACTACATTCCCAAGACCCTGTCTCAAAAAAAAAAAAAAAAAAAAAAGAAACAAGGGCCAACCAGAATAGCCCAAATTGAACAGATTACCGTAGCAAGGTTATAGTAACTACAATTGTCAAAATAACCGTAAAAGCCTTTGCACAGTTGTAACAGCAGTAACCAGTTCTTCCCTCGTCACTGGTGTCACTAATTTTGATGCACTGTAAGTTTCCTCCTATGGAGACAGTCACCTGTCTGAAGCCTCGGGGACTATTCACTTGTGTTCTGGTTTTGCGCTCTGGGCTGTCTCCCTGCAGAACTTTCTGGATCTGATTACCTTGACTGATTTGAAGGATAAATATCATGGGCTTGTCACTGTCTTGCTTTCACAGATTTTTGTTGCCTATTATATGTCTTAACGGCCACTATCCCAAGTTCTGATCACTGTTACCTGTTCCAGCTCCTCCCACAGAAACCACAACAAGGCACTCTTTCTCCTTGCTCTCGGGAGGAGCACTGTTGGGAGTAGCCAAATTGTTTTCTGATTTTGTTGCAGAACTGATGCCCAGTTCCTTCTGCCTTTCTCCATAGGCATTGCTGGGTATCCTCTGCCTCTGTGGAGACTGCCAACAATCGTGGGTAGGGTGGTGAATGTACTGTGTACTATACTTCTCTTGTGTGTGGGAGAAATAGGTGGCTTGTTATTGTTATTAAAATTGTGCCAGGAAAACCTTCATTCCCAGTGTCTTGCCACCTGCTGGTTCTGGGGACTGGAACGCTGGTGCATGGCCATGAAATTCTACCCCATTCTGGTTTTGGTTTTTTTGAGTCTCTGGGTTGAGGTTGTCTAACTTCGCCACACACAGTGGGGAGGATAGCTTGACTTTGGGTTTAATAATCCAGACCGTCACTGAGGGACTAACTTGCTCCCTCTTCTAGCCTGGGTCTTTCCCAAGATGGTGTGGGTGCCAGATCTGTGGTGGGGGGTTGGGTACTGTGTTCTAGGTGTAGATTGATTTCTCTTCTCCCACCTTCTACGCTCTGGATTTTAGTCCAGTTGGGGTGTCTTTTAGTTTATCATCCTGTATCTGACTTTATGTTTCATTCCTGCGTAGAGTAATTGCTTTTCTTTCAGCACTGAGTTGGATGTACTCTTTGTTGCCAGTACTCCTGGCTCTCCTGTCATCTTCTCCTGTCACAGTTATCTTAAAGCTACAAAGCATGCAAGAGAACATACAGAATATGTAAATACAAGTGTAGTTGGTAAGCATTGAATGCCTCCAAGGGTCACAGAAGTGCTTGATCACTTCGTGCTGTCAGTATTCTAGTCATGGTAGTGCATTCTTTGCAAAGTAGATAGCCACTGCTGGCCTTGGTTTCAGGGAGAAAAGAGGGCTGAGAACCCCATCTCTGTTAGATTTCCAGTAGCCCCTTTTATTGCTACTATCCAAGGATAAAAGAGGATATGCAACTTCACCGTGAAGCATGCCTCTTTGTCCCTTCGCCCACTTTCCCTCATCTCTGTATTTAAGCAGAAATATAGCATTACCTTTAATGTTGTAGGAGCACACATGGCCTAAACATTATAAGAAGAAATTTGGAATCTGTAGACAGGTCATCTTTATAGCCCATGATATATTAATTTTTCATACACTAAAACTGTCACTTTCTTTTTTTGTCCAAAGCCCTTTCTTTTAAAGCTCTTTATGTTTAGATATAGTACAGTCTGGCCAGTCCCAATAACCTCACTTTTATAGTGTTGGTTTTATTTTCATTTGAAAAGTCTTGTTGAGTCCCTGGTTGTGCCCCTACTTGTTCAAGTTTTTTATTTCATAATCATGTTCCTTACCACCTGCTGTCTAGCCTGTGACTCTTGTTTTGTTTTCTTTTCCATTGGGTGCTGTGTCTCTGACTTCTGACCTTTTAGTCTACTGTTATAAATTCCTTTTCTATCTCTTTCTGACGTCAAAGTATCTTATGTAAAACTTGGCTTTTCTCCTTTGTTCTGTCTTTGCATTTTTCATAACATTGCTTTTCTTTATTTGACAAACATCCTTCAGTTCTTTGTAACCATTAATTTTCTATCCATCTGGCTTATTTGAAAGTTAAGGTTGCTTTCTCTTGGAAAGGTCATAATAAAACAGGCTTGGTCATCAAAAAATAAATGTTTACTACGTGATGTTTCGTTTGTCTTTTGAATTGCATTATAACCAGATGATATAACTAACCTTCTTTGGAGTGCTGGGGATGTCTCTCAGTGATAGGGCACTTACCTAGCATGTGTGAGGCCTTAGATTTGATCCCAAGCACAGCAAAATAACAACAACTTTTTGGGATAAGATATTTTATATATTTTTCTTTTATAAACTCCCAAACAAGCATATTTATCTACCTAGATATTCTTCTGTGAGGTACATAGAATTTTTTGATGATTTATTATGGTAAATTCCTAGGAAATAGGGTTTTTCCAGGAGTGTTCTTTAGGGAGATTTTTATTGGTAAAAATACAGTGGTTCAAAGCATTCATTGACCAATAAAACATTTTAATGTGTCATTATGGTCTAAATTTTCAGTAGAAGTTATCCTTGAGTTTTAATCTTAATTCAAGTCCCTAAAATATGTTTATAAATCTTTAATGTGGAAATATTATCATTGGACTACTATGACTGATGTCACAATTGGAACTTTTTGTCTAATACTGCCAAAAGCCTTGGACTAAATTTAATGAAGAGCTTAAGATATTTGAATTTAAGAGAGTACCTGAAGATTTCAGTAAGTTCAGTTATTTATACACATTACTGTATGTTTTTTGAGTTCCTTATATGTTACAACAATTAACATGAAGAGGTCTTGTTAGAGGTAGGATTATTGATGCCAGTATAAACCACAGTGAATAATGGGGGACAAATAACATGGCTAACAAACATACACATGGTAATATTTAAGTAAAGCACAGTAGAGAATCATTTAATTTTAATAGCTTTCAGAACCTCAAGAGCTTCTAAGGGCATCACTATTAATGTAATAGTAGGGTATTATTATTTTATATAGTCCTGCATTATCAGGCATATTCAGTATATTCAGTTTCTTAGGATAAAGAAATGTGTGCTTGTTTAAAAAGAAGTCCATCAGATGATGTTTAATTTCGCAGAAAAAGGGATAGTTCATTCATCTGGAAAAGCCATTTGGAATAGCTCATTCTATGTATACAAGTTAATTGTGCTACTTTATTATAGATCAACTATGTAGTAGGCTGGTGCTTCTCAATGTTTCTCTGGAGGCTGTTTTTTAATTTTTAAAAAATTGGGGAAAAATATAGTATAAATTTTATCATTTAAAATTGTACAATTCAGTGAAAATATTTACATCATTATACAAACATCAATCACTGTTCATTTTTGGAGCATTTTCAGCATTCCAAACAAAAACTCTGTACCGATTAAACAATAACACTACTATCCCTCTCTCCTCAGCCCCTAATAACATGTTCTATTTTCTGTCTCTGAATTTGATTATTCTAGGTACCTCATAGAGTGAAATCATACACCATTTGTCCTTTTGTTTCTGGCTTATTTCACTTGACATAGTGTTTTGAGGATTCATTCATGTTGTATCATGTTGTATCATGTTGTCAGAAATTTCATTCCTTTTTAAGATTGAAAATTATTCCATTGTATGTATGCTAGTCAGCTTTCTGTTACTATAACAAGTACCTGACATAATCAATTTAAAAAGAGAAAAGATTTCTTTTGGCTCATAGTTTTGGTGGTTCCAGTCCATGATTAATTAATCCTGTTGCTTGTACATGGTGGGAGTGGCAGAGCAGAAGCTCTCACCTAG